>JAJOZX010001914.1:167500-732500 GCA_023014485.1 Bathynomus jamesi | reverse complement strand
TTCAAATCTATCAGAAACGTGGTTTTTTAAGGTTCAGATTTCCTTCACACACTACCTGACCTCCAAAAGGGTCACCTACCGTGGGAGAAAAAGGATTAAGTCAGTAAACAACGACCAGATAAGTTCCATTTAATACTTTTTCTTTAACATTTCTTTCGTCGGTAGCTTAATTCTATATTAATTTAGTAATAAATTTGTGTTACAAGATCCTGTTTCTGCGTTTCAAGAACGCGGTGGACCTACGTTGTAATTTATTAATTTCCAAACGCTCGTTTTTTGTTTTTTCTTTTTGTTTTTTGTTGTTTAACTAATTAAAAGCATGGCACCCCCGTCAAGTACTTGCAGTCGCTGTGAAGGGAAATTTGCTGCTTACGCGTTTACAATGGCTAATAATAATGATCAGTTAGTTTGCAGGTGGTGCTCAAGCATGGAAGTGCTGAGGAACGAATTAGACCGTGAGAGGCAGGCCAGGGTGAGACTTGAAGAAAGCGTGATGCTCCTAATAATATAAATAGTACTAATAGCCCTCTCTCTTCCGCTAGTTCCCAACCCTTCGTTCGAGTGCGAAATGGAGCCCCATTGAGAAAAGCAAAGCCTTGTCTACCAGTAATAACAAGCAATAAGTTTTCTGTTTTAGGGTTCGAAGATACTGATGAACCGGAAATACGACTCGTTGGTGATTCCATTGTTCGAGGGCAGCTCGAGGAATTCTGTGGGAGAAACCCTCGTCGTAGGCGCCGTTACTGCTACCCTGGTGCAAGGGTGGAGGATATAACTAATAATGTTGACCATTTTACAGACATTACCGCCGAGGACACAACGTATGTTATTCATGTCGGTACTAATAACGTTTTAAATTCTATATCGGAAGAACTGCTGGCTAGGTACAGGGACTTATTACAGCGATTAAAGGAGAAAACTAATAAGATTGTTTTAACAGGTATACTTCCTCGAATTATCCAACAAAGCGGTTTCTACAGCAAGGCGACCTATATTAACAATAACCTAAAGTCTCTTTGCCAACAGGAAGGAGTGCATTTTGCAAATTTTTGGAACAGTTTCTACGGCAGGATGGACTTGTTCCTCGAAGATGGACTTCATCTTAATGAAGTTGGAGCTGCGCGTTTAGGAAGACTATTTCATAATACTGTCTCTTCTTTTCAGGCTGCCGTAAGCCGAACGGTCCCAGCGTAAATTCCACAAATTTCCCTCGCGCTCGCGAAGGTGTCGCAATTACAAACAATTTGAAGGTTCTATCCTTAAATGCTCGTAGCCTACGAAATAAAATAAACGAATTTTTTTCTTTAATTGCTTGTAAAGACTATGATTTAATTGCGATAAATGAATCGTGGCTTAGCACTGAAACACGTGACTTTGTAGGGGAGTATCAAATTAAAGGTTATAGACTTTTTGTTAAAAAGAGAATAGGTAGGCGAGGAGGCGGTGTTATGTTGTATATCAAAGATAATATTGCGAACGTTGTAGAAGTAAAGCACTCAATTCCAGAACCGATAGATTCGACTATAGCAGAACTTAAATTGAACGATTTCAAACTTCTTGTTGCGGTTATATATAGGCCTCCAAATCAAACAGCTGCTACGGACGAAGCGTTATATCGTGAACTAAAGAGAATAATCGGTAGTGAGCAGGCTTTAGTTATGGGTGACTTTAATTGCGCCAACGTGAATTACGATACCATGCAGGGAGACGCGGAAGGTAATCGTTTAGTTAATTTTCTCGAGGATTGCTTTCTTATTCAAAAGGTTGGGGAACCTACGAGGTTGGACAGTATTTTAGATTTAGTAATAACTACGGATGATAGGCTAATTACTGATCTTCAAGTAATAGAACCGTTGAGCAATAGCGATCACAATATGGTAGAGTTTGTCCTCTCAGTAAGTCACTCGAAACCAACTAACTCGACTAAAATTCCTAGCTTCCAGCACGCAGACTTTAGTAAATTTCGAAATAAATTTTCACACGTCAATTGGGAAAACGTAATGGGGAACTCCAACGCAAAACTAATGTGGGAATCGTTCGTAACGGTATTTAGGACTATAAATGAGGAATGTGTACCGTACAAAATTAAGCGTGCGAAAGTAAACAACAAGCCCTTGTGGTTTACTTCTAGAGTAGGAGACATTATAAAGAGTAGAGAGAGGGCTTATAGGCTATACAAGTGCGATAAAGATAATCTGTTGTTACGAAACAACTACATATCTCTAAGGCGTGAAGCTAAAAGTGTAATAAAAAGTCAAAACGCGAATTTGAAATCTCCATAGCTCGTGACGGTAAAGAAAACCCCAAGCGATTCTTTCAATACGTCAATAATAGAAGTCCAGTAAAAAGTGTCTTAGGTCCATTAAAAAATGGAAATCGAGATCTTGTCTCTGAAAACAAGGAAATGGCTACCTTGCTAAACGAATTTTTTACGTCAGTTTTTACTATAGAAGATGTAACGAATATCCCTACGGTCATAGACATAATACCTTTTGATAATGGTAATATTTTGGATAATATTGTCGTTAGTGAAGGGGAAGTAATGCGCTATATTGAAAAAATGAAAACGCGTAAATCACCGGGTCCGGATTCCATATATCCCATACAACTAAAAGAATTAAAAGATAGCATTGTTGTGCCGCTAACAAAGATTTTTAATGCGTCTATTTCTGAGGGGTGCGTACCAGATAATTTCAAGTTAGCAAACGTAACACCTATCTTTAAGAAAGGCGATAAAGGTGCGGCGGGAAATTATAGGCCAATCAGTTTAACGTCTGTTGTAGGTAAGCTACTGGAATCAATAATTAGGGATCGTATAGTCGAACACTTAGAAGTGCATAATCTTGTTAGAAATACCCAGCACGGTTTTAGGCGAAACAAATCTTGCTTAACTAATCTTTTAGAATTTTTCCAAAGCGTGGTTAACGTTTACGATAGACATCGGGCGGTTGATGTAGTGTATTTAGATTTTCAAAAAGCGTTTGACACCGTGCCGCACAAAAGACTGATTGAAAAAACTAAGGCTCATGGAATCAGGGGTGTAGTAATAAATTGGCTAGAAGAATGGTTGCGAGGCAGGAAACAGAGGGTGGTCGTTGATGGAGCGGAGTCGTGTTGGGCTAATGTAGCGAGTGGCGTTCCTCAGGGTTCTGTATTGGGCCCCTTGCTTTTTCTTATATATCTGATATATTTGCATGTCCGTTATAAATAGATATAGAATGTAACATATTTGTGGATAGTAGTCTATTATGACTTGCTCCTCTGGACCGAGAGATTCTATCTTTAGTTTTAAACCGATAATTAATTATTTTTAAATTGATAATTATTTAGTTTCGTAAAAATTGATCGTTGCCAATTTACCGGCAATTTTTAAATAAGTTTCTTATGTTCTTGTGTTTCGGAACCCACGTAAAATTGTAGGTCCCCTCCGCCACCACGGAGGACATAGACAATACACGATTACGAACACAGTTAGGTAGACCAGCCATGAGTGGATCCTAGGGTCTTTGTTCGTCTGAAACATTATAACGTTATATCTATATATACATATATATATATATAAATATATCTATATCTATATATATATATAAATATATCTATATATATATATATATATATATATAAATATAAATATCTATATCTATATATACTGTATATATATATAAATATATCTATATCTATATGTATATAATATATATTATATAAATAAATAAATATATCTATCTATATTTATTTATATTTATATATATATATATATATATATATATCTATATCTATATATATATATCTATATCTATATATATA
The DNA here is from genome assembly GCA_023014485.1 of Bathynomus jamesi. Lineage (NCBI taxonomy): Eukaryota > Metazoa > Arthropoda > Malacostraca > Isopoda > Cirolanidae > Bathynomus > Bathynomus jamesi. Next base: position 728,696 of record JAJOZX010001914.1, on the reverse strand, counting down.
TAAATATATCTATATCTATATATATAATATATCTATCTATATATATATAAATATATCTATATCTATATATATAAATATATCTATATCTATATATATATAAATATATCTATATCTATATATATAAATATATCTATATATATATAAATATATATATCTATACATATAAATATTCCTCAGCCAGTTTTCAATCCACCTACCTATTTCCCCACCGATACCCAGCGCGCGCACTTTCGCCATTAGCCGGCGGTGAGGTACCTTATCAAAGGCTTTCTGAAAGTCGAGATAAAGTATATCAATCGCCCTACTCTTATCGTACTCACTCAACATGACGTGGAAAAACTCGAGCAAGTTGGTGAGACACGACCTATGCCGTCTAAACCCATGTTGGGAGTCCCCAAGCAGCTTGTAGGAATCCAAATGGTCAACGATTCTATCAGCTATTATCCTTTCTAATAATTTACCTACAACTGAAGTGAGACTAATAGGACGATAGTTCCCTGGACTTTCGTGATCCCCTTTCTTAAAGATAGGGGTCACGTTGGCCTCCCTACAGTCACCAGGCACCTGGCCCATCACCAACGATTTGTTGAAGACTGTAGCCAGGTGGGGAGCCACCTGGTCGCGCACTTCTCGCAAAACACTGGGGAGAAACTGGTCTGGCCCAGGAATCTTAAACGCGCTCAGTTTGTCTATTCTATCGGCAACGACTGTCGAGGTACATCTAACACTATCCACGCCAGCACCTTCGTGCCTCACGCCTGGCTCAGGGATGACGCGGGTATCCTCCCTGGTGAACACTTCCGCAAAGTACTCATTAAGCACATTAGCGATGTCCGCGTCGGAGGTCCGCAGAACGCCGCTTCCGTCCTTTAAAGGACCTATCATGCTTCTAATGGGCTTTCTACTATTAACATAACTGAAGAACTCGTTAGGGTTCCCCTTGCAGAGGCTTGCCACCCGTAGTTCTTCGTTACGTTTCGCTAGCCTAACCTTCGCCTTCACTTCCCTACACAGGCGGACATACGCTTCAGTGTTCTCGTGGGAACGATTGGCCTTCGCCCTCCTATACGCTACTTTTATATTTCGGATAGCCGAAGCGATGCCACGATTGAACCATTTAGGCTGCGTTGAAGCAGGGGTGACCGGTTTTCAGGGTATGGCAGCAGACTGCAGCATCATAAACTCATCCCGGAATGCACTCCACACTCCAACATCGCCGCCAACCTCTAACCCCATATCTGCTACGCTATCCCTGAGGCTAACAAAGTTCGCCCGCCGGAGATCGAGCTTACTGCCTCTCGAGTTACTACGCTTCACCCGAGGGACGCACACACGGAACCTAATAAGACCGTGATCACTCCCGCCCAACGATTCGTCAACGGTGAGGCCAGTGACGAGGTTGTCTTCGGTCGTGAATACTAAGTCTAGAACGCTTTCGCCTGGTGTAGGCTCGTTGACCCACTGAGTGAGGAAGTTCTCATCAGCAAAGTCAACTAGCCTCCTCCCTTCAGCATCGGCAGTCCTGTTTTCCCACTTTATGCCGCGACAGTTGAAGTCTCCTAAAACTACACACACCCTATCCCCTAGCACGCTAATGAGTTCGGTGTACAGGGCTGTATCGTCCTCGAGGAGGAGATGCGGAGGTCTGTACACCAAGATTAACCTATAGTTCGTCCCTCCCACGTTCAGATCGACGCCAAGCAGCTCCCGTTCCGACCGGAACTGGCAGTCAACCGGACTCAACGTGTCTCTGACGTATATTAGTACCCCACCCCCCTCCCCACGGGTGCGGTCTTTGCGAAACATTCTATACCCGGGAATTTCGAACTCCCCAACGTAGTCCCTACGATCAGTATGAGTCCAGGATAGCAACGATATCCTGGTATTCTGATGCTAAGAGCGCCCGTAGCTCGCAAAACTTGTTCCTAATTGACCTAGCATTAAAAAGCATTGCACGGAGGGAGCCTTCCCTATTCTGACCGCCCCCTAGCACGACCCGTTTCCCGAACAGCCAGGGCTGTCGGGAGTTGAAGAGCCCCTTACTAACGAGGGGGCAACTTCCGCAGGAGACTGAGCCCCCTCCAACGTAGGAGGAGGGTCACCCACCTGTACTTCGACGCACCCTTCAGTCGAAGGTATGTCCGCCACCGGCTCATCCTCATCTCTCCCCGGACTCGACCTCACCATTCCGTATAGGTGCCGGTCGAGCAGCGCGCCTAGCACACCTTTACCCTTGTTATTGAGGTGGACACCATCCCTTTGGTAAAGGTCCCACCTACCCGAAAATGCATCGAAGGGGTCAATAAACTTCACGCCCAGCGGAACGCACAAGTCTTGTACCCTCTTGTTGATGCCAATGACCTTACTGAGAGAGAGAGAGAGAGAGAGAGAGAGAGAGAGAGAGAGAGAGAGAGTTACAAGGAGTTACAAGGAAAAGAAGTACCTCAAAAGGCCTTGCGGCCCATACCGAGGAGGTACCAATGGCAACGGGTGCCACGGAAAATTTTCTACACACTCAAATAGTGTGCAAAATTTGGTCTAACCTTTTCTTGAACTGATCCACAGAGGAACTGTTCACAACTTCCGAAGGTAACCTGTTCCATGTGTCACAGATCTTATACGTAAAGTAATTCCCACACACACTAGTCCTAAACCGTTTCAAATCCAACTTCCAACCATTGTTGCGAGTTGGGTTATCATTTAAACTAAACATACTTCTAAAATCGATATCGTTGAACCCGCGTAAGAGCTTGAAAACTTCGATCAGTTGACCGCGCAGCCTCCGAGTTTCAAGCAAAAACAAGTTCAGGGCGCGTAACCGTCGATTGTAGCCCATATGCCTAACGGAAGGGATTAACTTTGTGGCCCTCGCCTGCACTCGCTCCAGCCTCTCAATATCTTTCCTGAGGGTGGGCGACCAGAAGTGCACAGCATACTCCAGGTGCGGCCGAACAAGGGAATTGTACAGTGAGAGCACAATCTCCTTGTTCCGAAACTGAAATTGCCTCCTGATATAACCCAATACTTTCTGGGCTTTCTTTTCCACCTCTACGCACTGTTTCGTAAACTTAAGGTCGCTGCTAATTAGCACACCCAAGTCCTTTTCTAAATCAGTCACCTCGATATTATTACCCAACATCGAGTAGTCCGACTTGGGATTGGCGTAGCCAATGTGCATCACTTTGCATTTACCCAAGTTAAACGGCATTTGCCATTTTTCGGACCACTCTCCTATCCTACCTAGGTCCGCACGCAGTTCCTCGATCGCTTCGGGCGTCCCAACATTGGCCCCAAGCTTGGTGTCATCAGCGAATATGGCGATCCGACTGACGATGCCACCGTCGATATCATTTATGTAAATGATAAACAACAGCGGCCCCAAAACGGAACCCTGAGGAACCCCACTAGTGACCGAGGCCCAACCCGAACTAGCACCTTTAATTACAACCCTCTGCCGCCTATTCTTCAGCCAGTTTTCAAGCCACCTACCTATTTCCCCACCGATACCCAGCGCGCGCACTTTCGCCATTAGCCGGCGGTGAGGTACCATATCAAAGGCTTTCTGAAAGTCGAGATAAAGTATATCAATCGCCCTACTCTTATCGTACTCACCCAACATGACGTGGAAAAACTCGAGCAAGTTGGTGAGACACGACCTATGCCGTCTAAACCCATGTTGGGAGTCCCCAAGCAGCTTGTGGGAATCCAAATGGTCAACGATCCTATCCGGTATTATCCCCTCTAATAATTTACCTACAACTGAAGTGAGACTAATGGGATGATAGTTCCCTGGACTTTCGTGATCCCCTTTCTTAAAGATAGGGGTCACGTTGGCTTCCATCCAGTCACCAGGCACCTGGCCCGTCTCCAACGATTTGTTGAAGACTGTAGCCAGGTGGGGAGCCACCTGGTCGCGCACCTCCCGCAACACTCTGGGGAGAAACTGGTCTGGCCCAGGAGCCTTAAACGCGCTCAGTTTGTCTATTCTATCGGCAACGACTGTCGGGGTACATCGAACATTATCCAGGCCAGCACCTTCGTGCCTCACACCTGGCTCGGGGATGATGGGGGTGTCCTCCCTGGTGAACACTCCCGCAAAGTACTCATTAAGCACATTGGCGATGTCCGCGTCCGAGGTCCGCAGAATGCCGCTTCCGTCCTTTAACGGACCTATCATGCTTCTAATGGGCTTTCTACTATTAACATAACTGAAGAACTCCTTAGGGTTCCCCTTGCAGAGGATTGCCACCCGTAGTTCTTCGTTACGTTTCGCTAGCCTAACCTTCGCCTTCACTTCTCTACACAGGCGGACATACGCTAAAGTGTTCTCATGGGAACGATTGTCCTTCGCTCTCCTATAAGCTACTTTCCTATTTCGGATAGCCGAAAGAGAGAGAGAGAGAGAGAGAGAGAGAGAGAGAGAGAGAGAGAGAGAGAGAGAGAGACAGACAGAGAGAGACAGAGACAGAGACAGAGAGAGAGAGAGAGAGACAGAGAGAGAGAGAGACAGACAGAGAGAGACAGAGACAGAGACAGAGAGAGAGAGAGAGAGAGAGAGAGAGAGAGTTACAAGGAGTTACAAGGAAAAGAAGTACCTCAAAAGGCCTTGCGGCCCATACCGGAGAGGTACCAATGGCAACGGGAGCCAGGGAAAATTTTGTATTTTTCTTTCAACTATCCTAGCAGTAGTACAAAACTGGATAGTAAAGTAGAATGCTCTCTCCCCACCCTCCACTCCCTCCCTGCCAGAGGCAGGTACGGAAAAAGGTTGAAGAAAATACCTTGACCCTGGAAAAGTAGCCAAGGAAATTTTACAGGAAAGTGGAGAATATATAAATAGCTCTATATTTAGCTTGCTCACAGAGACACCGAGCAAGCGAACTCCTGCAGAGTTTTCTGAGGTTTTAATCTTAAACTATGAGTGTGTTCAGTACTTTGTCTAGCCTATTTTTAAACAGATTTACACTTTGACTGGAAACAACCTCTGAGGGAAGTTGGTTCCAGATATTAACTATTTTATAGGAAAAGAAATTTCCGCAGACTGAGGTCCTAAATGTCTTTACACATTCAAATAGTGTGCAAGATTTCGTCTAACCTTTTCTTGAACTGATCCACAGAGGAACTGTTCACAACTTCCGAAGGTAACCTGTTCCATGTGTCACAGATCTTATACGTAAAGTAATTCCCACACACACTAGTCCTAAACCGTTTCAAATCCAACTTCCAACCATTGTTGCGAGTTGGGTTATCATTTAAACTAAACATACTTATAAAATCGACATCGTTGAACCCTCGTAAGAGCTTGAAAACCTCGATCAGTTGAAAGCGCAGCCTCCGAGTTTCAAGCGAAAACAAGTTCAGGGCGCGTAACCGTCGATTGTAGCCCATATGCCTAACGGAAGGGATTAACTTTGTGGCCCTCGCCTGCACTCGCTCCAGCCTCTCAATATCTTTCCTGAGTGTGGGCGACCAGAACTGCACAGCATACTCCAGGTACGGCCGAACAAGGGAATTGTACAGTGAGAGCACAATCTCCTTGTTCCGAAACTGAAATTGCCTCCTGATATAACCCAATAGTTTCTGGGCTTTCTTTTCCACCTCTACACACTGTTTCGTAAACTTAAGGTCGCTGCTAATTAGCACACCCAAGTCCTTTTCTAAATCAGTCACCTCGATATTACTCCCCAACATCGAGTAGTCCGACTTGGGATTGGCGTAGCCAATGTGCATCACTTTGCATTTACCAAAGTTAAACGACATTTGCCATTTTTCGGACCACTCTCCTATCCTACCTAGGTCCGCACGCAGTTCCTCGATCGCTTCGGGCGTCCCAACATTGGCCCCAAGCTTCGTGTCATCAGCGAATTTGGCGATCCGACTGACGATGCCACCGTCGATATCATTTATGTAAATGGTAAACAACAGTGGCCCCAAAACGGAACCCTGAGGAATCCCACTAGTGACCGAGGCCCAACCCGAACTAGCCCCTTTAATTACCACCCTCTGCCGCCTATTCCTCAGCCAGTTTTCAATCCACCTACCTATTTCCCCACCGATACCCAGCGCGCGCACTTTCGCCATTAGCCGGCGGTGAGGTACCTTATCAAAGGCTTTCTGAAAGTCGAGATAAAGTATATCAATCACCCTACTCTTATCGTACTCACTCAACATGACGTGGAAAAACTCGAGCAAGTTGGTGAGACACGACCTATGCCGTCTAAACCCATGTTGGGAGTCCCCAAGCAGCTTGTAGGAATCCAAATGGTCAACGATTCTATCAGCTATTATCCTTTCCAATAATTTACCTACAACTGAAGTGAGACTAATAGGACGATAGTTCCCTGGACTTTCGTGATCCCCTTTCTTAAAGATAGGGGTCACGTTGGCCTCCCTCCAGTCACCAGGCACCTGGCCCATCACCAACGATTTGTTGAAGACTGTAGCTAGGTGGGGAGCCACCTGGTCGCGCACTTCTCGCAAAACACTGGGGAGAAACTGGTCTGGCCCAGGAGCCTTAAACGCGCTCAGTTTGTCTATTCTATGAGCAACGACTGTCGCGGTACATCTAACACTATCCAGGCCAGCACCTTCGTGCCTCACAGCTGGCTCTGGGATGACGCGGGTATCCTCCCTGGTGAACACTCCCGCAAAGTACTCATTAAGCACATTAGCGATGTCCGCGTCGGAGGTACGCAGAACGCCGCTTCCGTCCTTTAAAGGACCTATCATGCTTCTAATGGGCTTTCTACTATTAACATAACTGAAGAACTCCTTAGGGTTCCCCTTGCAGAGGCTTGCCACCCGTAGTTCTTCGTTACGTTTCGCTAGCCTAACCTTCGCCTTCACTTCCCTACACAGGCGGACATACGCTTCAGTGTTCTCGTGGGAACGATTGGCCTTCGCCCTCCTATACGCTACTTTCTTATTTCGGATAGCCGAAGCGATTCCACGATTGAACCACTTAGGCTGCGTTGAAGCAGGGGTGACCGGGTTTGAGGGTATGGCAGCAGAATGCAGCACCATAAACTCATCCCGGAATGCACTCCACACTCCCTCAACATCGCCGCCAACCTCTAACCCCATCTCTGCTACGCTATCCCTGAGGCTAACAAAGTTCGCCCGCCGGAGATCGAGCTTACTGCCTCTCGAGTTACTACGCTTCACCCGAGGGACGCACACACGGAACCTAATAAGACCGTGATCACTCCCGCCCAACGATTCGTCAACGGTGAGGCCAGTGACGAGGTTGTCTTCGGTCGTGAATACTAAGTCTAGAACGCTTTCGCCTCGTGTAGGCTCGTTGACCCACTGAGAGTTACAAGGAGTTACAAGGAAAAGAAGTACCTCAAAAGGCCTTGCGGCCCATACTGAGGAGGTACCAATGGCAACGGGTGCCAGGGAAAATTTTCTACACACTCAAATAGTGTGCAAGATTTTGTCTAACCTTTTCTTGAACTGATCCACCGAGGAACTGTTCCTGTTATTAAAAGTTTATTTTTCTTTCAACTATCCTAGCAGTAGTAGAAAACTGGATGGAAAAGTAGAAGGCTCTCTCCCCACCCTCCGCTCCCTCCCTGCCAGAGGCAGGTACGAAAAAAGGTTGGAGAGAGAGAGAGAGAGAGAGAGTTACAAGGAGGTACAAGGAAAAGAAGTACCTCAAAAGGCCTTGCGGCCCATACTGAGGAGGTACCAATGGCAACGGGAGCCAGGGAAAATTTTGTAAAAGATTATTTTTCTTTCAACTATCCTAGCAGTAGTAGAAAACTGGATAGTAAAGTAGAAGGCTCTCTCCCCACCCTCCGCTCCCTCCCTGCCAGAGGAAGGTACGGAAAAAGGTTGAAGAAAATACCTTGACCCTGGGAAAGTAGCCAAGGAAATTTTACAGGAAAGTGGAGAATATATAAATAGCTCTATACTTAGCTTGCTCACAGAGACACCGAGCAAGCGAACTCCTGCAGAGTTTTCTGAGGTTTTAATCTTAAACTATGATTGTGTTCAGTACTTTGTCTAGCCTATTTTTAAACAGATTTACACTTTGACTGGAAACAACCTCTGAGGGAAGTTGGTTCCAGATATTAACTATTTTATAGGAAAAGAAATTTCCGCAGACTGAGGTCCTAAATGTCTTTACACACTCAAATAGTGTGCAAGATTTCGTCTAACCTTTTCTTGAACTGATCCACAGAGGAACTGTTCACAACTTCCGAAGGTAACCTGTTCCATGTGTCACAGATCTTATACGTAAAGTAATTCCCACACACACTAGTCCTAAACCGTTTCAAATCCAACTTCCAACCATTGTTGGGAGTTGGGTTATCATTTAAACTAAACATACTTCTAAAATCGACATCGTTGAACCCTCGTAAGAGCTTGAAAAACTCGATCAGTTGACCGCGCAGCCTCCGAGTTTCAAGCGAAAACAAGTTCAGGGCGCGTAACCGTCGATTGTAGCCCATATGCCTAACGGAAGGGATTAACTTTGTGGCCCTCGCCTGCACTCGCTCCAGCCTCTCAATATCTTTCCTGAGGGTGGGCGACCAGAACTGCACAGCATACTCCAGGTACAGCCGAACAAGGGAATTGTACAGTGAGAGCACAATCTCCTTGTTCCGAAACTGAAATTGCCTCCTGATATAACCCAATAGTTTCTGGGCTTTCTTTTCCACCTCTACACACTGTTTCGTAAACTTAAGGTCGCTGCTAATTAGCACACCCAAGTCCTTTTCTAAATCAGTCACCTCGATATTACTCCCCAACATCGAGTAGTCCGACTTGGGATTGGCGTAGCCAATGTGCATCACTTTGCATTTACCAAAGTTAAACGGCATTTGCCATTTTTCGGACCACTCTTCTATCCTACCTAGGTCCGCACGCAGTTCCTCGATCGCTTCGGGCGTCCCAACATTGGCCCCAAGCTTGGTGTCATCAGCGAATTTGGCGATCCGACTGACGATGCCACCGTCGATATCATTTATGTAAATGGTAAACAACAGTGGCCCCAAAACGGAACCCTGAGGAACTCCACTAGTGACCGAGGCCCAACCCGAACTAGCCCCTTTAATTACCACCCTCTGCCGCCTATTCCTCAGCCAGTTTTCAATCCACCTACCTATTTCCCCACCGATACCCAGCGCGCGCACTTTCGCCATTAGCCGGCGGTGAGGTACCTTATCAAAGGCTTTCTGAAAGTCGAGATAAAGTATATCAATCGCCCTACTCTTATCGTACTCACTCAACATGACTTGGAAAAACTCGAGCAAGTTGGTGAGACACGACCTATGCCGTCTAAACCCATGTTGGGAGTCCCCAAGCAGCTTGTAGGAATCCAAATGGTCAACGATTCTATCAGCTATTATCCTTTCTAATAATTTACCTACAACTGAAGTGAGACTAATAGGACGATAGTTCCCTGGACTTTCGTGATCCCCTTTCTTAAAGATAGGGGTCACGTTGGCCTCCCTCCAGTCACCAGGCACCTGGCCCATCACCAACGATTTGTTGAAGACTGTAGCTAGGTGGGGAGCCACCTGGTCGCGCACTTCTCGCAAACACTGGGGAGAAACTGGTCTGGCCCAGGAGCCTTAAACGCGCTCAGTTTGTCTATTCTATGAGCAACGACTGTCGCGGTACATCTAACACTATCCAGGCCAGCACCTTCGTGCCTCACAGCTGGCTCGGGGATGAAGCGGGTATCCTCCCTGGTGAACACTCCCGCAAAGTACTCATTAAGCACATTAGCGATGTCCGCGTCGGAGGTACGCAGAACGCCGCTTCCGTCCTTTAAAGGACCTATCATGCTTCTAATGGGCTTTCTACTATTAACATAACTGAAGAACTCCTTAGGGTTCCCCTTGCAGAGGCTTGCCACCCGTAGTTCTTCGTTACGTTTCGCTAGCCTAACCTTCGCCTTCACTTCCCTACACAGGCGGACATACGCTTCAGTGTTCTCGTGGGAACGATTGGCCTTCGCCCTCCTATACGCTACTTTCCTATTTCGGATAGCCGAAGCGATGCCACGATTGAACCACTTAGGCTGCGTTGAAGCAGGGGTGACCGGTTTTGAGGGTATGGCAGCAGACTGCAGCACCATAAACTCATCCCGGAATGCACTCCACACTCCCTCAACATCGCCGCCAACCTCTAACCCCATCTCTGCTACGCTATCCCTGAGGCTAACAAAGTTCGCCCGCCGGAGATCGAGCTTACTGCCTCTCGAGTTACTACGCTTCACCCGAGGGACGCACACACACGGAACCTAATAAGACCGTGATCACTCCCGCCCAACGATTTGTCAACGGTGAGGCCAGTGACGAGGTTGTCTTCGGTCGTGAATACTAAGTCTAGAACGCTTTCGCCTGGTGTAGGCTCGTTGACCCACTGAGTGAGGAAGTTCTCATCAGCAAAGTCAACTAGCCTCCTCCCTTCAGCATCGGCAGTCCTGTTTTCCCACTTTATGCCGCGACAGTTGAAGTCTCCTAAAACTACACACACCCTATCCCCTAGCAGGCTACTGAGTTCGGTGTACAGGGCTGTATCGTCCTCGAGGAGGAGATGCGGAGGTCTGTACACCAAGATTAACCTATAGTTCGTCCCTCCCACGTTCAGATCGACGCCAAGCAGCTCCCGTTCCGACCGGAACTGTCAGTCAACCGGCCTCAACGTGTCTCTGACGTATATTAGTACCCCACCCCCCTCCCCACCGGTGCGGTCTTTACGAAACATTCTATACCCGTGAGAGAGAGAGAGAGTTACAAGGAAAAGAAGTACCTCAAAAGGCCTTGCGGCCCATACCGAGGAGGTACCAATGGCAACGGGTGCCACGGAGAGAGAGAGAGAGAGAGAGAGAGAGAAGTACCTCAAAAGGCCTTGCGGCCCATACCGAGGAGGTACCAATGGCAACGGGTGCCACGGAGAGAGAGAGAGAGTTACAAGGAAAAGAAGTACCTCAAAAGGCCTTGCGGCCCATACCGAGGAGGTACCAATTTCAACGGGTGCCAGGGAAAATTTTGTCTTTCAACTATCCTAGCCGTAGTAGAAAACTGGATAGTAAAGTAGAAGGCTCTCTCCCCACCCTCCGCTCCCTCCCTGCCAGAGGCAGGTACGGAAAAAGGTTGAAGAAAATACCTTGACCCTGGAAAAGTAGCCAAGGAAATTTTACAGGAAAGTGGAGAATATATAAATAGCTCTATATTTAGCTTGCTTACAGAGACACCGAGCAAGCGAACTCCTGCAGAGTTTTCTGAGGTTTTAATCTTAAACTATGAGTGTGTTCAGTACTTTGTCTAGCCTATTTTTAAACACATTTACACTTTGACTGGAAACAACCTCTGAGGGAAGTTGGTTCCAGATATTAACTATTTTATAGGAAAAGAAATTTCCGCAGACTGAGGTCCTAAATGTCTTTACACACTCAAATAGTGTGCAAGATTTCGTCTACCCTTTTCTTGAACTGATCCACAGAGGAACTGTTCACAACTTCCGAAGGTAACCTGTTCCATGTGTCACAGATCTTATACATAAAGTAATTCCCACACACACTAGTCCTAAACCGTTTCAAATCCAACTTCCAACCATTGTTGCGAGTTGGGTTATCATTTAAACTAAACATACTTCTAAAATCGACATCGTTGAACCCGCGTAAGAGCTTGAAAACCTCGATCAGTTGACCGCACAGCCTCCAAGTTTCAAGCGAAAACAAGTTCAGGGCGCGTAACCGTCGATTGTAGCCCATATGCCTAACGGAAGGGATTAACTTTGTGGCCCACGCCTGCACTCGCTCCAGCCTCACAATATCTTTCCTGAGGGTGGGCGACCAGAACTGCACAGCATACTCCAGGTACGGCCGAACAAGGGAATTGTACAGTGAGAGCACAATCTCCTTGTTCCGAAACTGAAATTGCCTCCTGATATAACCCAATAGTTTCTGGGCTTTCTTTTTCACCTCTACACACTGTTTCGTAAACTTAAGGTCGCTGCTAATTAGCACACCCAAGTCCTTTTCTAAATCAGTCACCTCGATATTACTGCCCAACATCGAGTAGTCCGACTTGGGATTGGCGTAGCCAATGTGCATCACTTTGCATTTACCCAAGTTAAACGGCATTTGCCATTTTTCTGACCACTCTCCTATCCTACCTAGGTCCGCACGCAGTTCCTCGATCGCTTCGGGCGTCCCAACATTGGCCCCAAGCTTGGTGTCATCAGCGAATTTGGCGATCCGACTGACGATGCCACCGTCGATATCATTTATGTAAATGGTAAACAACAGTGGCCCCAATACGGAACCCTGAGGAACCCCACTAGTGACCGAGGCCCAACCCGAGAGAGAGTGTCCGAGAATTATCTGTACAATTTTTGGCTGTTATTAAAAGCCAACCATAAAGTGTAGAAATTCCAGTTTATCCCATATTACAGAGAATCTCTAAGTTTTTTCTGATACCAGGTTTTGACAAATTTTTTAGAAATGTACGCGGGTGACAGACATTGATGGTTTAAAAGCAAGAATCACAGCTGCTATTGAGCGAATTGATGTGGATATGCTGCAGCGTACATGGCAACATTTGGAGTATCGATTGGATGTTTTGAGAATCACTAATGGTGCACATATCGAATGTTTGTAACAACGTTACTTTAATAAAAGAAACTTTTGAAAATACAGATTCTAAATAATCTTGTTTAAGAATTTTGTGTGTGTTATCAAGAATTTTATTAAGATGAAATTGTACAGATAATTCTCGGACACCCTGTATATATAGACAGAGTACTAACTACCACCCACTAATTAACTTATTAGACCATTTTTGACTAATGTACACACAAATTATTTCATTTACAAATGTTTTTACCAAAAAAGATCCCTAAAAATGCTATCTATCTATCTATCTATCTATCTGTCTCTGTGTGTGTGTGTGTGTGTGTGTGCATTCTATCCATATTTCAATTAAAAAAATGAACGTAACGCTAAAATTAAATGGTACTGAATGACAAAGCATTAAGCTTATGTTACACCATTATTACAAATTTTAAATTAAATTTGCAATGCCAAATTCAGTTTTCTATTATCAAAATAAATATTCATTACCAAATTTAGGTTAATTTAGTAATTAAAAATTCCGGTTGCGAACCCTGATTGTAACCAAAAATTATATTCCTTGTCTATATTTATGGCGAAAGAACACAACATACTGATATGAATTTGTTAGAGATTGGAGAAGAGCGACAATAAGCACCGACTAGACGTGATGGCCGAATCTGCACCCAAAACCAGGAAAATGTCAGGTTCAAAGCTCTCGGTTGTTGAGGGCCAGGGGAAGGAGTTCATTCCCAGCGAGGTGCCGACTTGGAGAGCCGTTCTTCCTAGGGGGATTCGTCTGCTGGAGGAAAAGTTCCTCATTCACGACATCCAAACGTCTATATACCCTATCCGAGAGATTACTGACGAGCTGGCTTCACTCGTGATGACTCAGTGGAGGAAGTCCAATGTAAAGTTCTCCCCGCCTGTGACAATCACGGAAAAATTGCTCTCATGTAAGATCTACAGAAGCTAAGGCTAACAAAGACCCTAAGATCCACTCTAAGGTTAGCCGAGAGAAAGAAAAGAGTAGGGGGTTAAGAGAAGAGAAGAGATAAGGGGTTAAGTAAGTAGCAACACCTATCATTCGTGGGTTTAACTTCATTCAGAAAAGAGAAAAAATCATCACGCCAGAACACCCCATCGTCCGCCGGCACTGCCGACAAGTCAGAAAAATAGTCGGAGAATAGGAGAGGGGTAAACATGAAAAGAAGTAAAATAAGAACGCTTACAAACCATGCACACAGTCTTAACTCACAGTCATACCATGCAAACTACAAACATGCAAGAAAAGTGTTACAGACATGCAAAGTAGGAAGAGGATAAGAAAAAAAAAAATAGGTAAAGTTAAACAAAAAATGGGTTAGTTTACTTTACGAGCTACATCTACGTTCATGTTATTCTAATTTTTTTTTTTTTGTAATTTTATTGCTGGCATCACACGCTGGCATGTCACAAGGTGGCATTAATCGTCAACAGACTCAACCTCGACCACCACCCCCAGAGCTCCTGTGACTAATTGTTTTTTTCACTCTAAACAACGTTAATATTTTTAAAATGCCTATCTAAACGGTTTTTAAACATATTAACGCTGGTAGAATGAAGGACTGACGCGGGAAGATTATTCCATTTATCAATTACTTTAAACGGAACGAAGTTTTTAGCGATATTAGTAATGAAACGTCTGCCACGCAACTTAAATCCGTTATTACGAGTATTACTATTATCGAAAGTGAACAATTTGCCAAATTTATATTATCGATGTTATTAACGATTTTGAAAACTTCAATAAGCTCCCGCCTTAATCTCCTAGTTTCGAGTGAATACAGGTCTAACTCTGTAATCCTATCTTCGTAAGGCTTGTTGCGCAATGACGGAATTAGTTTCGTGGCACGACGTTGAACCCTTTCTAACCTATCAATATCCTCACGCAAGTACGGGCACCAAAACTGAAATGCATATTCTAAATGAGGCCTGACTAGGGACTTGTAAAGGGGCAATATAATAGCCTTCGATTTAAATTCGAAATTACGCGCTATGAAGCCTAACATCCTATTAGCTTTTGCGCAAGACGCCAGGCACTGGTTCCTAACCTTTAAATCCTTAGATACGCGTACGCCTAAATCTACCTCCTCTTCAACGTTCGCTAACTCCCTATCATCCATCGTGTACGTGTAATTATTGTTGCGAGAACCTATACGCAAAACTTTACATTTGTCTACGTTAAATTGCATCTGCCACTTATCTGTCCACTCCATAATCCTATTTACTTGTCTTGGATCCTATTTCTATCGTCCTCGTTAACAACCTTACCGCCTATTTTAGTATCGTCCACGAATTTTGACATGTTACTAGTCAATCCTACATCTATGTCGTTAATGTAAATTACGAATAGCAATGGGCCTAACACTGAACCCTGTGGGACACCGCTACCTACATCTAACCACCCGGATTCACTACCATTAACTACGACCCTCTGCCTCCTAGCACGAAGCCATTCTTCTAACCAGTTAGCTACCTGACCGCGTATACCGTGCGCTTTAACCTTCGCAATTAGTCTTCTATGCGGAACTGTATCGAACGCCTTTTTAAAATCTAAATAAATAACGTCAGCTGCTCTATGCCTATCGTATTCGCGCACTATTTCGTTATAAAATTCTAACGAATTAGTTAAACAAGACCTATGGCGTCCAAACCCACGCTGACTACTATTAATCAAATCTCTACTTTCTAAGTGATCGATGATAGGATCCCTAACTACGGATTCCAAAAGTTCTGACAATTGACGTTAAGCTAATGGGCCTATAATTGCTAGCTACTGCGCGGTCGCCTTTTTTAAAAATAGGCGTGACGTTAGCTAATTTGAAGTCTTCAGGAATAATCCCCGTTTCGAGTGATTGATTAAAAATCTTCGTTAAGGGGCCTACAATAACGTCTTTCAAATCTTTCAAATATCTGGGATAAAAAGAGTCAGGGCCTGGAGCCCTGCTAACTTTTAGCCTATCGATATAATCCGCAATCTCACCCCCGTAAACAGTTATTTCATCCAAAATAGTCTCGCTACTAAACGGAACGATATCGTCCACGTCGGGGACATTATTTAAGTCTTAAGTCTTCTACGGTAAAAACTATCGCAAAAAAGTTATTGAAAATACCAGCCATCGCCTGAGCGTCAGAAGCCAAAGCGCCATTAACATCCACTAGAGGGCCAATGTTATGTTTTATCGGCTTACGATTATTTACATATTCAAAAAACTTTTTTGGATTATGTTTACTACCGCAGCTGTAAGTATCTCTAACTTACGCTTAGCATTCCTAACTGATCTTTTAACCTGACGCCTAAGCTCGATATATCTATTAAAGTTAGCTGCCGTGCCATTGTGCTTACTAAGTCTATCCGCTCTATTACGCTCGTTTATGAACTCTATTTCCCTAGTCCACCACTTCGGCCTACCACGATTTCTAGCGCGCTTAGGCCTACGAGGAATAAACTCCCTTTCAATATTCCTAAAACTTTCTTTAAACGCCACCCAATGCAAATTCGTGTCATTACCCATAAATAAGTTATCCCAGTCCACTACTCTCATCCTATCCGCAAAACTATCAAAATTAGCTGTACGAAAATCAGGTACTTCTATTACGTTACTATCCTGCGTGTTTTCTATCAATAACTTAAACCTAAGAATTTGATGATCACTACATCCTAAACTCTCTCCTACTTCTAAACCTTCGACTATATTCTCGCCGTTCGTCATCACCAAATCTAAAATATTATCACCGCGCGTTGGATCGGTAACTATCTGTCGTAAAAAGTTATCGTCCATAAACTCAATCAATCTCAAACCCTCCTCATTACCAGTAAAATTCTTGTAATTAACATTAGGGTAGTTAAAGTCTCCGACAATTATACTATTCCGATTGTCAATAAAATTACCAAGAAGTGAGTAAAATCTACTATCTGTATCGAGGGGTTGAACGGGAGGTCTATAAACAACAAAATTAAAACTAATACTACGCGCCCTAACTTCAACACATATCGCATTAATTGCTGCCGGAAAACCTAACTTAACCTCGATAGCCCTAAGGGAATTAAGAATGTACAGCAAAACGCCTCCACCAAACCTATATAATCTATCATTAGTAAAGTTTAAAACCCGGTATATCAAGTTCCCCCAATAAGTACCGAGTCACAGTATTTAACCAAGTTTCAGTGATAGCAACTATATCATAGTTGTCGGAATAAATTATCGCCTTAAATTCATTTAATTTATTTCTAATACTAGGCGCGTTACAATAAAAGACGTTTAAGTTATTTTTTACCACGGGCCTGCGTTTCAAACTATTTATCACGTCGGGCCCGCGTTCCCCGGACCCACAACGTTTAAAGAAGGCTTCGACCTATACAGCTTTCGCACCCCATCTTTTATAAAACGGGTAGGATCACTGAATTCGGACCACAGCTTTACGAAGGGTACATCTTCCTCAGCACAAATATCTTCTAATTTAGTATTCAAAAATATTGTTTTTGACGTAATCCTAAGATCCAACCCGTGCCTAGGGGTAATACCTAGAACTAAAGACCTATCTGACCTCGCCTTCAGGGACCTAATTAACCCCTATATCTCTCCAAAAGGTCAGGCACTCTCGTATCGGGCCTATACGAGTCGTTGCCTCCTACCATCGTCACCAACATTGAGTGACGGGAGGCAACGTCAATCCTATCCACTTCGTCTCTAACTCTGTCAACCCTGGCCCCTGGGAGACAGACCCTCCTTCTCTTGGTTGGATGCCGTTTAACGAACTCTGTCCATGTGGCGCACTAAAGAGTCCCCAATTAAAATAGTTTCCCCCTCATTCACGTCCCTTTCCAAATGGGCGAAAGGGTTCGAAGCCTCGATAGGGGGGGGGGGGATTCCTATCACCTAACGTACGCGGCCTAGCTCCACCCTTAACCTCTCTATATCCCTCGCTATCTACTACTATCGGAACCACCTTAACTCCGTTCACAACTCTATCCAACCTTCCCGATAAGCTACCTAAACTAGAAACTAGGTTACGCACCCCACCCTTCAAATTACTAACGTCTTCAACGTTAGTATTGGTTCGGCTTCCGTCAACCGTAGCCCTACTCGTGCCCTCATCAAGCGTTGCAAGTCTTTTCGCTACCTCACCTACATTGCGTTTTATGTCAACTAATTCCTCCATGAACTCGCAAAATAAACAAACTGATCTATCGGTAATCGCCATAGGACGGCCGTTATAATCCTTAAATTCAGAATACCACCGGTTTACCCTACACCTAACACACACGCTTTCTGCGACGGCATCGCGGAGTTACAAATTAGTTTAAACCGTCACAGGTATAAGTTAAATTAAGCCGGCACGCCATGAAAACTTCTAAATCGCTAAAAACCACTGATATTCAATTACTAACTATAACAACGTGAATTTAAACGCAAGTATATAAAATTCAAAACTATCCAAAAGCAAAATTCTCAGCAATATACAAAAGTAGATGCAATATCAGAGAGCTCAGGAATGCGTCCGTTCAGTACAGAGTCTGGCTGACGAATGACAGAGTCTTGCTTGTTGAAATGGAAGGAGATGATAGACGTTGTGAAAGGGAGAGTTAACTCTGCTATCCAGGAGAAGAGGATGGCTGATCTGGATAAACTCTGTGAAGTCTGCGTTTGCAAGCATCATATCTTCTTGTGCGGCTCAGAGGGGAGTGGATGCTCAGGATGCTCCCTCAAGGCTCATGTGAACTGTAACTGTCCTTTGGAGGTGAAGATTCCTAAACTGGACCTTCAGTGGCTGTACTACCAGAGAGTGAAGACTTCCGAAGCTTCAGGAATCCAGATGTCTTCTGTAGACTTCGAAGACAGCAGGAGACAGATCAAAGCAGCGAAGAGGAAGGAGGCTGAAGAAGCTTCTGCTGTGAAGAGAAAGCAGAAAGTGGAGGCTACTAATGAGGAGCTTCTCATGAAGTACTTTGAGGAGGACGAAGAGCCAAACTTGGAAGAAGCTGCAAAAGAATCCTCTGGCAATGCTGAGGCTACCGAAGCTCCTATGGACGTTCCCGCTGAAGTACCTGCCGAAACTCTAACTTCTATTACACGAAACTACATGAAGATCCAAGGGACAGCTTCAGCAGCTTTGAGGTACGGGGTGGCAAATGTTCCGGCAGTTGCAGTTGCCACTGGCTTCCTGAACGACCTCATCAAGGCCGGTCATCTTTCCAAAGACAAGGCTTACTTGGCCATAGATGGCATAAAAGTCTGGAGGGCCAAGGAGGAAGTAATGGCCTCATCAGTTGAAGCTCTCAAGCAGAGGTCAGAGGAGGAGAAGATCTCTGGGATATTCTTTGATGGCAAGCAGGATAGGAACACAAAGGTGTTGAAATACGACGAAGTGACAGGGAGATTTCATCCTGGCAAAGTGATCGAGGAGCATTACACTATCACGCAGGAGCCTCAAGGAAAGTACCTCTTCCATTTCACTCCCGAGGAACCTGAGGAAGGAGAAAAGCCTGCTCATAAGGGTGGTCTGGAGGCGCCATAGCCCTATCGGAGAAGATGCTGGGTCGCAAGTGCCACCGGATGATCTGTCAGCTCCATGTGAACGAGCTTCCCCTCAGGCACTTAATCATCAAGTTGGACGGCCCTGTAACTCCCCGGTCAGGCTTCAGTGGGCCTATTAGAAAACTTCTTGAGAAAGTGAATGAACTTGAGGTCAACTTCAACTTCAAACCAGTGGAAGGAACTGAAGATATCATAGAGGTGCCATTAGAGATAGTCAAATCTCTCTCCACAGACCAACACAACTGCTATCTTCTGATCAAAGCCATCAAGTCTGGAAGTCTTAGTCCACAGTTGGCTGGTCTCAAGTGCGGACCTCTGAACCAACCCAGTTGGCTCACTACTGCACAGGTCATCTTGCTGTTGTGGATGAGGGAGCACGGACTGAAGGGGGAGGTATTGAGGAGGCTCGAGGTCCTCGTGAAGTTCTGCCTTAACTTCTACTTCAAAATGTACTACGACATCAAAGTGAAGCACCACCTCAAATTTGGTCCTACACACGTTTTTTCAGCCTGAGGCTGCTGAGGAACCAGACTACCGAGGTCAGGAACATCATCTCTGCTGCAGTGATAAGAGGAGTTTACCACGCATATCCTGAGAACATCCTGGCTTCATTCCTGTGCAGTGAGGATGAGCATCAGAGAGCTTTTGCTGTGAGCCAGAGAGAGAAGATGAGAGAAGGAAGAGACTTTGGTGATATGACAGTGAGGCCCCATTAAAATCCCAAAGTCAGTCTGCAAGCCACTCAAAGTGGACGCTTTCTCTGTTCATACTCAGTCCTGCGAGAGCGCTGTACAGGAAGTCTCAACTGCTTCCCAAGCTGTGTACGGTCACGAGAGAGATGGGTGGGTGAGAGCCAGGATAGACCATCGAGAAATGCTCCCAGTGTTCAGATCGAAGCAGGACATACTTAAGAACTTTTCAGGTTCGAGTGGCTGATGAAGAGGCTGAAGCCATCGTTAATGCTCATAAGAGCTGAAAGTCCTCATAAGATCATAATATAAGATCTTATGAGGCCACGCTTTTCAGGGATCCAGGAAGAACAGGCGTGTAAACCTACACGTGGAGGTTGAAAATCTCCCGCTACTCGATCAGAGTAGAGCTGGTGAGCCGCGCCTATTCTTTAAAGAAAAACTTAAAATTCTTAAGTTTTACCTGAAATCTAAACATTTTTTCAGCACCCAGAGGTGTTGAAACACGCAAGAAAGCAAGGATGAGGTCAGAAAAGCAGCTTTTAGACTAAATCATATGCAGAACAGCTGCGCGCTTTGGTTTGGATGCCCTGAGGCTGCGTTAGGCAACCTTCAAATCAGAAAATCGTGATTTTGACCATGAAAATGAGATTTTTCGGAAAAGTTGTAAATAAACCCATCTTAGAATTATTTTTTACATGAGAATACATTAGGGTGTACCATTTTTGGGTCATTTTCAAAAAGTCAAGGTCTAGGAGTCTGATGTTGTGCCAAATGATGTCCTAAACACGAATTTAACAAGCATTTTCTAATCCAACAAATTTTGAATCCCCCCCACCCCCCCTTGAAATTTTGCCCATCCCCTTTTCCTAAAAACCCCATATATCTAAAAAACTATCAACTTTATCGAAACATGTTATAGAATAAAAATGATTTAGAATCAAACGTTCTATTAGAAAAGTTCATTACGATAGAAATGTACGTAATTTTGAAAATTTTCATTTTCTTTTGTCCAAGAGCACCTTATTGTATTAATATAAAATAAGGTGCTTAAGTTACATTATTTATGAGTATATTGTGAGTATAATCCAAATTTAAAAATCCTTTTTTACATTGAATTTTAATAAACAAGCATTGTTTTTACTCTTATTGTTTCTTTTCAGACTGCTTTATTTGAAAAATAAATAAAAAATGAGTCAAACAGCTACAAAACAGCATGACTTTATTCTTGGTCGCTTGCAGGCTGATATTATGAGTTCATCTAAAATTGTTTTACCATCCAATAAAGATGTTCTAAGCCATTTTATTTATTTACGGAGAATGCAGTATAAGGATCCAAAAGTTACAAAAGATTCTACTGTTAATGAAGTTCTACAGAAGCTACTAATAATATGGCAAAAAGCATGCATTCCTACTATAGATATTAGTAAAAACCCTAAAGGCAGGAAGATGCTGTTAAATCTAGAAGAAATGCATAATAATTTAATCAAGCACAAAAAAGAGCAAGCTTTGAAAATGAAACTCTCTAATTTCATGAAAATTATGGATTCCCTTTTTGACATCTCTTCTCAAAATGCCGTTGAATTAATCCAAATAGACCGCATGAGAACTGAGCCTCAGAAAGCATATGATATTTCATTCTTAGAAGATCAAAGAACAAAACGAGAAACATGTTTAGGTTTGCTAGATGCAGATTATGCATCAAAAGTACAGCGCAAGTACATTAGATTAGAGAAAGAGAAGAAACGCAAAGAAACATAAATCAGTGAAGCAAGTGAGTGCTACAGCCAGAACATCAGAGACCCTTCTTTTTAGCACGACCAGTTCTGAGACAGACAGCTATGAAGAGTTTCCGACAGAACCTACAGCAGGACCTTCAAATGCTTCCAGCCCCAAAAATATTCTTGCCTCGCCATTGGTTTCCTCCACTGCAGACAGACTTAATCTCTCTATTGGACAACGGACTGTTTTTGCTGCTGCAGTAGCCATTAGGTGTGGCAAGGATATTGAAAAACTGTCTCTCTCCAGGACCACATCTGCAAGAGCCGCTCGAAAGACAAGAAAACGAAAATATGAAACTTGCATCAAGGATTTTACTCCTCCTGATCACTGCCTAGTACATTGGGATAGCAAGCTGCTTACTAAATCATGTTCAGAACAAGAAGACCGCCTTGCAATACTTGTTACTGGATACCCAAATGTAGAAAAACTTTATCAGTTTCTATAATAGATGATTCCACTGGATTGTCTCAAGCCACTTCTGTATTTCAAAGTATTGAAAAATGGAACTTGAAGCAAAATGTCTTTGGAGTATCATTTGATACCACTGCATCAAATTCAGGATGGATGAAAGGTTCCTGTAAGTTACTTGAAGAACTTTTGCAAAAGAAATTGATTTGGTTAGCATGCCGCCATCATGTGGCTGAAAGAGTTTTGTGTGCTGTGTATGAAACCATTTTTGGCCCAAGTAAATCTCCTGAGTTTGAGTTATTCAAAGAATTTCGCGAGTCTAAATGGAAGAAAATTAATACGAAATCTACATACAATGTTCTTGATGTTAAATCAAGGTATCAAAGAGGCCTAAAGGAAGAATGTGTAGAATTTATGACCCAATGTTTAAGAAAATCTGACTGCTTTCCACGTGATGACTATAAGGAAGTTGCTGAAACAACTTTAATGCTTTTAGGAGAGGTTTCCAGAGAAAACAGTCATTGGCGGAAACCTGGTGCAATGCACCGTGCCTGGTGGATGGCAATGATTTTGTATACAAATAAAATGTATGCTTTTGCCCACCAAGCATCATATGATGAATCATTGATTAAGAAATTAAAGAGAATGTGTCCATTTAATGCATTAATTTATGGAAAATACTGGCTTTTATGTTCTAATTCACTAGATAGTCCAGCTAATGATCTGAAGTTTTATCATGATTTGGTGAATTACAAGAAGGAAGATAGGGAAGTTGCAAATGCTGCTTTGAAATCTTTTGCCAATCATTACTGGTATTTGACGGAGGAAGTGGTCCCTTTGAGTTTCTTTGGATCGCTAAGTAATGATGAAAAAGATAAGATCGCAAAATCCTTAAACAAATATCCAGTTCCAGAAAATTATGTATGTGGGCAACCTGTTTTCCCCATTTTAAAGGAAGACACAAAGCTTCATCAGCTAGTAGGTCCAATTTCATGGCATTTATTTCAATGCTGTGGGTCAAAACCAGACTCATGGATAAAGAAACCAGCATCAACATGGGAAGAGGTCGATGACTACAACAAACTAAAAAACATTCTTTCATCTATTAGAGTAGTCAATGATACCGCTGAAAGAGGAATGAAGCTGGTTCAAGACTTTCATGACAAATGTCAAAATGAAGAAGAATTTCAAGGTCTTTTGCAAATTGTGGAAGAGAATAGAAGACTAATTCCTGATCCTAGTAAAGAGACTCTTAAAAGAATGAAACTCAGTAAAGAATAGTTCATTAACAGATAGATTAGGTATTTTTATTTGCAGAGATTGTTTTAATTTAGAAGAGGCTGATTTTTTTTTGTTATTAAATATACCATAAATTGTCTTTTCTTATTTTTATGTTTAAAAAGCTCTTATATCAATGATTTCTAATTAGGAAACTTGTTTCTTTTTATTTTTTTGAGGAAAGTGTTGAATAAAGGAAAAAAAAAACGATGGGACCTCACAACTATAGATAAAGTGTTAATTTTTAGCTTTATTTTATATATATATAGTTTTGAGGTTGTCCTCACTTTGTATAGGCTAGTTATAATAAAAACTAATTATGATTTGCATTATAACTAGCAAATACAAAGCCCATCGCCGCGAAGCTGCATTGGGGTGATGCTTCAAAGGTGGCGGTAACACCTTATTAAGAAGAAGGCACTGCAAGCAAAAAATTTTTTTAATTTAAATTTTTTAAAAATAAATGAAAATTTTCCAAATTAAGTAAATTTCTATTTTGATGAACATTTCTAATAGAACGTTTGATTCTAAATCATTTTTATTCTATAACATTTTTCGATAAAGTTGATAGTGTTTGAGATATATGGGGTTTTTAGGAAAAGGGGATGCGCAAAATTTCAAGGGGGGGTGGGGGGATTCAAAATTTGTCGGATTAGAAAATGCCTGTAAAATTCGTGTTTAGGACATCATTTGGCACAACATTAGACTCCTGGACCTTGACTTTTTGAAAATGACCCAAAAATGGTACACCCTAGAATACATATTAGCCACTTTGTTTTTCCAAAATTTCAACCCTGAACCCAGAGTATGATATGCCCTATTGGACCGTCCCTGTTCTTCATTGTGAAATCGGGAGCAGGGGTCCTTTCCTGACCGGGAGGGGGGTTGACCGCTACCCCTGCATGCTACGTTTCTACCCCACCTTCAGGGGGGGGAGTTGGAGGCGGGGGTTTCGTTTCCCTCGCTGCCCGTCGCGCTTCTTAGAGATCTGGCTTGCTGAACTACTTCCGAGTAACTGGGCTTTGGGAGGAGCGTCTCTTTCAACGCATCTAGCTCTGACCGGAACTGTTCTAGCGAAATCGCGTTTTTCTGATTTGACACCACGTGTTGGTGTTTCAGTTCAACTATCGACTTTTGTACCTCATTATACTGTGTGTATATAAAGGGTGATCCAGAGAAATGGGACCCAAATGAAACCCCTGTAACTCTTAAAGTATAAGTCCTTTTATAAAATCATACGCATCATTCGAAAGGGGATAGTTACAAGTTTGTACAGGATTGTATAGGTTTTGATAATACAAGACAAGATAAGATACAAAACAAAATAAAAGTGTTAGTTAAAACTAACCCTTCAAGATGACTGCATGGACTGTGGAACAGCTGCGTTTCATAACTGAGCAATATTATGAGCATGGAAGAAGTGTGTATATATAATTTGGGGTGTGAATGGGGGGTCAAAAACATGCTCATCATGTTGCATGCAATGTTGAAATTTTGCAGTTGCAAGTTGAAATTTTGCATTGCAATTGCACTCGACCTTTTTACGGGAATACTACTCTCTCTTATGCGGGCCAGTGATAGCATGTTTTACACAAATCTTTGTGGTGTTTTCCATTCTTTGTCTGGAGTATTTGGGCTCTGTCTAACTATCTTTTACATCGGGACATTCTGGTTCTGCTGGTATTTTGCTCTCTGGGTGCCTACTAGGGTTTCTCCTTATATGCAGCTTTCTTCATCCCGGGAAATACCGGCAATTCCGGGAAAAATTAAGCCAATTCCCGGGATCCAGGAAAACCCAGGAAATGGTTGTATATTTAAGAGAACGGTAATTTTTTTTATTGTTCAGTGATAAAATACCCTTTTAGAATTGGGATAACCAATTACTTATGCCTAGATGACCACTTTTGCATTGTAATACTTGAATTGAGTTTACCAATCAGTGGTAGCTATTTATTATTTAGTAAACAATATTTATCATGCTATTCATCTACATGGGACAAATAAAAGGCTAAAATATTATATTCTTTAAATTATAATTAAGTGCATTTGCAAATAAAAAAAGAAAAAGAAAAAGAAACTTCATTCAAAAAAAATAATTTATACCTTTCATCTCAACATATTTTATCTTAAAATATTTAGCCAACAGAAAAAAATAAAAATAAAATAAACTTCATTAGAAAAAATAATTTCATCCTTTTATCTTAAAATATTTTATCTTAAAATATTTATTTTAAAATATATAGAGTCAATCAACATTTTTAAAATAGCTTCTTGAAAAACATAAACAATCGATACTTCTATCACTAAGACGAGTTCTCAACTTGGTGATAAATAAACCTGCTGCAGAAACGCTGTCTGTGGGTCAGTAAGAAGTTGCAGGCAAGATGAGTTGCCTGCGATCGCTAGATAATATACTGAGACTCGGTTCCTTGTATTATATGCAGCTCTCTTTCTCTCGGCCAGTTTTGGCATACGGGCCCACTTTTAGATTGCTCTAAGTTGCTAATGCTTGTAGGTGTTCATTTAAGAAAGCAGAAAAATAGAATAAAATGTGATAAATATTATGCAGTTTTCTTTAATTCTACCCAAGAGCCTTCTAATAACAAAAGAAAAAACAAATAAATCGGTAAAAAATAAAGTAAGTCAATTTAAAATTCCGGGATTTCCCGGGATATTTGTCCAATTCCCGGGATTTTCAAATCCAATAAGAACAGCCGGGATCCCGGTTTCTCGGGAAAGAAACCCTAGTGCCTACACTTTATTCATAGTCATCCGCCTTCTTTGTTAATAATGTGGGTGCTGGTTTAGCTCTTTCACGTTGTTTTACATACTCCAGGATTGCAGGAAGATGTTATTACTGTTTTATATGTAGTGACTTAGTCCTGTGACGGTTGTTCCATACATCTGATCAAGCAACGTCAGTCGCAGCCCCTCTTTACTCCGTGGGAGGTATAACTTGCAATATATTGGTTTTTTATATATTGATTTATGTGCATGCGGAAGTTTTCAGGTTGTGGTATCCAGTTTTTAATCTCATAGTGATACCAGTCTACTATTCCGATACTGTAATTTAATACCGGGATTGCTAATGAGTTTATTGCTGCTATTTTGTTTTTATTGTTTAGCTGGGATTTTAAGATCACTTTTACATGCTGGATATACTCCTTACTCAACTTTTCTTTCATTATCTTATTCTCCATCTTTTCTGAATTTTCTACTCCTAGGTATTTGTATGTAGCCTCTTGCTCCAGCTCCTTCATCACCAAATCATCTATGGTTATGTCGTTCCTTACTATCCTTTCTGCCAAATTTCACTCTCTCATCAAAGAATGTTTTTACCGACCTCACTTGCCTTTCCGTTTCTTGCTTATCTGTGGCATAGAATTTGAGGTCGTCCCTATAGAATAGTTGAGAAATTCTGGGGTATCTCTTATCTCTAGGCTTCATTATGTATCTTATTCCGGTGTTGTTTATTATTTGACTGAGTAGATTTAATGCCAGGACAAACAACAGTGGAGATATGGCATTCCCTTGGAAGATTCCTCGCTTAATTCTCACTCCATTTATCTCAATGGTTCATTCATCATGATGGATGTAATATGAAGTCGGTCTTCTATGTACTCATTGCACGCTACATAAAACCTCTGATGGTTAGCCTTATTTTGTAGATCTTTAGTACATCTGCAAGCCAAGTATGGGACACGTTATCATATGCTTCTTTGTAGTCCACCCACGCCATACATAAATTTTTCTGTTTTTTCCTGCAATTTTCAAGTATGGCCTTCTTTATCAATAACTGATGTTTAGTTCCTTATGTACCTCTGCTACATCCTTTCTTCTCCTCACTGATTATCCCATTACATGAATCTGATCATTTACCCGGTCTGTTAGGACGCCAGTTATTATTATTATTTTATATATGGACAGTAAACAAGCAATAAGTCGGTATTTGTTTGGGAGATGGGTGTTTTGAGATTTTGGGAATAGTAGTCTTACTATTAGTTACCCACTCGGACAACTAATTATTTTGTACTACGAATTTGTTAATGCAGCTTGTTAGGGGTCCATGAAGAGCTGCTAGTCTCTATAGCCAGAAATTCTGGACTTTGTCTGGTCCTGGTACTTCCCAGTTGTTGTTTTTGTTAATTTGTCTCATTATTACTCCTGTTGTTATTCTTCCAATTTCCATCATTCCTAAATTTCTTATTTGCTCTCTGTTGCATAGATCATATATCCAGGGTACTTCTTTATTATGTTCAACTTCGTTTTCAGAAATCCCTTTCCAGAACTGGCCTAGCTTCTTTTTTTTTTTAAACAAACAATTTTTATTCAGAAAAGAATACACGTGACAGAGTTTTACAATATTTTTCAATATTTTTCTATACAATTCAGATATTTGATATGGTAATAGTATATTTGCAGTATTCTAATCTGGATATGCCGTTGGAAGTATGGAAACTCTTTAGGCAAAATTAGAAGGATTTAGTTTATTTAGTGCAAAAGAGAAGTGAAAATGGCAAGTAAAAGTATTTTTAATTTTTTTTAAATAATAGTATTAACAAATAGTAATAGTTATAATAACAATAACAACAATAATAATAATAATAATAATAATAATAATAATAATAATAATAAAGAGAAAATGGAAATTTACAAGATTGTTGCATAATTTTAAATTTAATGATTAATTATATATTTAGTAGAAAATAAATGATGCTTAAAAAGTAAATGAAAAAAGGATAAATCATCAAATTAAAAGTGTTTAATGAAATTTGCATATTTTATAACCGTAACCTTTGGTAACCGTTTGGTTAGCTTCCGCCCGAATTCTGACGAAGGTTAAGCTTTTCACTCCACCTTAGACCTACAGTTTAACGTGGAATCCAAACCACGCCCCACCAGCAGCCCAGCGTACCCACTAGGCTACCCAGGGTACCCATTTATCTACCAACCATTTTCTTTATTGTGTGGAAGGATGAACAGCTGGGTTTTGCTGCGCGCCGGCTGCCGTCACCGGGTCTCGATCCCGGGGCCAATGGATTCGTAGTCAGCGACGTTAACCACTACACTACCGAGGCGCATATATAGGTAATTATAAAATGGAAATAACAATAATAATAATGGGAACAATAATAACAATAATATTAATAATAATAATAACAATAAAAATAAACAAAAAATGGAAATTTACAAGATTTTGCATAATTTTAGATCGAATGATTAATTATATATGTCGTAGAAAATAAATGATGCTTAATGGCAGTAGTGAACTTATATATCAGTAGTTGCTAATGAAGTACTTCTTTTGTGGTTCGCGAAATACATTTAATGGTGAAGTCTGCCTGATATTTAAGGGAATTGCATTCTGTACATCCGCTCCTTTGAAAGAGAGTACATTTCCTGCAGTCTCCATTGAATGGTTTGGTTTGTGTATAAAATCACTGTGCACTCTAATGTTATAACGATAATGTAATTCATGGGATGTGGGATGGGAGGATGATTGCTCTTTGAATGGGTGATATATGTTGAGGTTATTTTGGCTTGAACAGAAATTTTTTTTAAAAATAAACATTTCATAATTCAGGCACGAAAGGGTTAAATAATATAAACAGAAATCTTCATATTTTTTATATGATATATTGTACATTGGCTTGGTTTTGAAATTTAGTTTTACATCTACGAGTAAATTAATGCCAAGTACTTTAATTTCATTCACCCTTGCAAGAGTAGTATTCACAATTTTTATTTGATAGTTTGTATTTGTGTTTTTATGGTAGTAATCCTATAAGATAACTTTGTCAGGTTCAGTAAAAGTTTATTAGCATACATCCATTTCTACACATGTTCTAATTGCCTGTTCGTTTCAGTTACCAGAAAGTCTAAATTATGATGGGAAGAAGTAAGTGTGGTATCATTTGCATATTGTACGCAATTTAATGTGGTTGAGAGATGAAAATCGTTGACGTGAATTTTTTTTTTATTTAGGAAGGAGGGGGCAAGGGCGAATGCCCACAAAAACGCCTCTTCCTCCCCCAAATAAGAAGGCGAGAGCTAAAATCAAGGTCTCATGCCCACGATGCCATTTTATTTATTTATTTATTTTTTAAAATTTTGCAAGGATTGTGTGGTGTGTAAAATGCATGCATGTAGTGAAAAATAGATGGAGATATGTGTGTTTGAGAACATGCTGGACTGCTCACAGGGTAGATGAAACACGGAAAAAGATCAGCTAAGGAGGAGAGTGACAGGAGAAATAGGAGTTAGAGCACTCCCTGTCTCCTGCCTACCGTCCTTCCCGGAGTACTTCCCTGGTCGATTGGTGTCTAAAATCTCCTCCTACAGAAAATAGGCTGTATATAATGTCCCTTTGAAAAGAAATGCGTCATGAATGGCGCACAGCAGACACCATATTTTTTTACTGAAAGCAGAGGAACACATCTAAAATCTTTGCAAAACATTTAAAAATTTGTTTTTGCGAGTTTGGGCGAATTTTTGTGCACTTTGATGAAATGCTCTAAGTTCAAAATTTGTGAAATTTATCCGAAATTATATTCATTCAAAAGAAAATATTTTTCTCAACATTACTTCTGAGCTTCATGACGAAAAGTTGAGAATCCATGTTTTTAGAATATATCACTAATAATACTGATAATATGGGTTCCGCAGAAATCCTAATGATAATGTTCGAGGTGGTTTAACCTGCTTTGTAACGGAGGGGATCTTAGCTTTACGTGAAACCCAAACCAAGGATTGCTAAATCATCTGAACACGGAGGATGGTCACCCATTGAACTACTGAATAGCCTCAGTGTCGCTTCAACTCACTGATCAAACGAGAAACGGTGTTGCAACGTGGTCACGATGTTGTTCTAATTTCACAGAATTTTGTGTATATATAAGGTCTTAAGATCTTAATATTTATACGTCCGGTCATTTAGGACTAAAACTTCTAAACCTGACGTGCCGTCAGTTTCTTATGCAAATTAATCAACTAAAATAGGAAAACCAGGAATGATACTCCTTAAATTATTTATCCCGAGTGAGATATCAAAACCCAGAATTCATTCATCGTCAAAACTGACCAAATGAAAGTTACAGAACACCACTTAATGAATATTTGTAACAAAATATTTCAACATAATCATTGGTACGAATTTTCTCACTTATCTTTCGGTGTTAAATTATCCTTTGCGGATCTCAGTTCTCTGAAGCATTTGGAGATTACATGTTTCTCACTACTTTTGTTCACTAAGCTTGTACATGACTTTGACACGCATGCTTCGGTACAATGGATAGTTGTTTAGAAGCTAAGCGATAGTTTGTCTTTATCGACTACCCTTAGTAATGTTTTATGACAGCTAAATACAGTACTTGTCTTCATTAGTATATTATCATTAATCCAAACGACATTCTAGATCCATTTAACAATGTAGGCCAACGCTCTTCAACTGGCATCCCACGTGCCAGATCCAGTCCGAAAGAGACAACCAACAAAAATTATAAAAATTAACGCAAAATATTTGTAAAATAAAAAAAAGTAAGGGACAGTAACATTGTAAATCTTCGGATCACCTGAAGATCAGGGCCCCCAGCCTTCTTTAGTTACCCTTATAAGGCTAACTAACAAAAATATTACGACCTAACCTAACCAATCGCTAGGTCAACTGTATGCCCTTGACGATTGATTAGGTTAAGTCGTGATATTTTCGTTAGTTAGCCTTATAAAGGTAACTAAAGCAGGCTGGGGGCCCTGATCTTCAGGTGATCCGGGTCTTCTTTACACATTCGGCAAAAATGCAGTTTTTTGCATGGAAAATCACTGTTAATGTCTCAAAATTTTTAAAAATATTTGTAAGAATACTTCGCTAAACTTTCACACTGTTATGTTGTTAAAGAACTATTCACATACAATTTTAGTCTTTCGTACGAAATGAAAATGAAAATGAAAAAGTTTATTGGCAGACCAGAGTCCAGATGACAAATATTAATAATACGAATTGACAATAAAATACAATGACAATTGAAATACTAAGGAAAAAATACAATTAATGCAAGATGGTGCAGTACTGTCGAAGTTAAGGGGAGCTGCAGAAAGACGTTTTCATACAATGAATTCCTTAGCTTAGAAGACATACAGCAGGACTGATGAATAGCTTGGATGAGTTGAGTTTTCAATTCTTTGCATTAGACTGTATTGAATACGTCTTGTTACCTCCTGGAAGCTCGGGACATTGTGGGTAGCAAACATTTGCGAAGCTGAGCATCTCGGGGAATAACTTATAAAGGAGTCTAAAAGATATGTTGTAGAGTAAATTTAAGGTCTTGCCAGAACCTTTTTTAGAATTCATCCAGAGTTGCTGTCCGTATATATTACAGCAGAAAGTACGAAAGAGAGTGTCTTTAGCTTCATTTTTACAGAACCGTAAGTTCCTTATAGTCATATTCGCTTATATCTGAATCAGCATTCAAGGAGCTGGTGATAATTTGACCTAAATACTTAAATTCGTGTACTTCCTCTATTGCTTCACCTCTCAATTTGAAACTAATATCAGTTGGCTAAGTAGAGCTTTTAGGATGGAATTGCATAACCTCAGTTTTTGTAACATTAAAAAGAATATCATGTTTCTGCGAATATAATCCGCAGACTTTTAGCAGACAATTCAGACTTTTAAC
Organism: Bathynomus jamesi; assembly: GCA_023014485.1. Taxonomy (NCBI): domain Eukaryota; kingdom Metazoa; phylum Arthropoda; class Malacostraca; order Isopoda; family Cirolanidae; genus Bathynomus; species Bathynomus jamesi. Next base: position 696,715 of record JAJOZX010001914.1, on the reverse strand, counting down.
AGGACTTATTAACAACATATTATTGGCATAGACTAAGTTATTTAGCCTTGTATTATCTATACAACATCTAACTGTTACCTCATTAAGTGAAGCAATCAATCCATCAATATAAACATAAAACAGCAGAGGAGAGATCAAGGAGACTTGCCTCACCCCGCAAGAGCAACCAAAACATTCGGATAGTATATTGTCCTACCTAACTGTAAAAGATTGGTGGAAATACCAAAATTTCAATAAATTTAATATGTACAATTGTACATGGGAGCTTTCCTCTCTTCCAGTTTTTAAATAAAGTATTTTGGTTCACTCTGTCATATACCTTACTTATATCTACGAAACAGCTATAAATAGTTGAATTACTGTCAGTACAGTATATTTAAATATAATTTCTTTCAATCAGGGCCGGATTAAGACCTTTAGAGGCCCTAAGCACTTAAAAGATTTTGGTGCCCCATATATATGTAATTCAAAATATAAACAAAAATAAACCATAAAATAAAATTTTATTTTTTGAAATGAAACAAAACTTACAGTAAGATGGAAAATAATGTTTATTTTTGTATACTTCCACTTCATTTATATTTGAAAAGTTTTCTCCTACTTTTTTTAATTGCAAAGTCTTTGGTTATTACAATCTAAATTCTTTTATACTGTTATGACAATAGATAAATAAATTATAAAATAAAGATACGTGTATGATAAAATATTGTTATATATACAAATAAAGTACACTTCATAGACTTACCCTAGAGAAGAAGAGAGAGCAACAGATAAACTTCTTCAACGCTAATTAACTTAGGTCAGTATATCTTATTATTATAATGGCCGTGATAAACATCACTTGATACAACAGCAATATAGAGAGTTTATATTTTCTTTTATTTTAATATTAATTTATATTACAATTCTATAAACCTAAATCTTTCTGTAAAACAATACCAAATGATTATGTAAAATATATATTTAATATTATATGCACAAATCACACGTTCAGAATAACTTCCTATAGCACACGAAAATATTTAATCTATATGTATTTTTAATATGGCGCTCAAAGATTTGATATAAACAAAATAATAACGCAAAGCGTAAAGTGTGTGATTACAACGAAATATATTTATTCTCTCGAAAGGGTTGTTGTTCACTACAAATTCAAACAATGAAAAAAATAAATACTATATATGAATATATATAATTCAGTTTTCAACAGCTTATAGGCTATAAGCCGCGATTATAATAGTATAATAAATCCATGGTAAATCCGACAATGGAAAATTTCTGTGGTGCCCCCCTTCCCTTGATGCCCTAAGCACGGGCTTATTTTGCTTAATGGTTAATCCGGCCCTGCTTTCAATACATAGATACACAGATCAGTTTAGCGGGAAGTTTTTAAACCAAACTGATTAGATGTCCATAAGTAATCATTTAATCGGTGTAACGATTTTCTCCAGTAATTTCGAGAAGCAGGAGGCGACAGCAATAGACCTGTAATTATTGCTGGATAGAATGTCTCCATGCTTATCTTGACAAGGAGCAAAATAAATAACCTCATGAACTCTGCAGGGATATAACTATGAACCAACATGGCTGAGAAGAGCAATGAAATATGCAGACACACCAAGTCATTGGCATACTTTAAGTGCTCATTCGATATCTTATCTACCCCTGACGCAGAACCAATCTTTAACTCTTTACTCAACCTCTTCACTTCAGGAACTGATATCAAAATATTTTATCTGGTCCCTCTCACAGGCGTTTCGCTGCAGCCTCTCTTAAGGTTAGCCCTACTTACACTGTTAAGAATGTTTGAGTAGTGGTTTTTCCACAGCCTTGCAATTTTATTCTCCCACGACACCCCATCGATTGTAGGATGGAGGGTATTTTTGACACTTGTGTCATCCTTAACGAATTTCCAAAATTTGTTATTATCATTATTTAAGTGAGTCTCATAGGCTTTTGATGCTGGAATAGAATCTTCCTGTTTACATCGCCTCATGGCTGCCTTATACTGACCCCTACTTCTACACATATTCATGTAAACCGGTCCTAATCTGGGTCTACCACGAAGGCACCACAAATCGTAGGCGTCTTTCGATTTCGTCTTCAGAGGAGCATAAAATCATTCTATCCAGGAATCAGTGGCGTATTCTGTAGGAATCAGTGGCGTATTCAAAATAATTTTGAATACCTCAGAGAATTCAAAATTATTTTTACTAAATATTAAAACATTACTTATAAAGCTCATCAAACAATACAATTCAAACAATAATTACCGCAGTTTTGAGAGCGCGATGAAATAATGATGTTATTAGATGAGCCACAACCACGGTTGATCGCAGTAATTGCGCAGTAATTGCGCGAGTACTGAAGGTTAAAGTAGGGATGATGACGCAGGAGATATCAGCCAATCAGCGAACGCCTACAGCTGGCGTTCGCTGTTTATCGCCCATTTCTGCGAGTGCTCTGTGCTGCTAGCCAGTTCTGTTTGCTACTGCGTGCCAGAATGTTGTGTTTGCGCTCATCCGCTTTTATTGTATTACTGTTTAAAGATTAAACATAAATATGGCAAGTGTTTCGAGTGATTTGCCTTCTTTCAGGGGGGGGGTGATTATACAAAAACAATTGACTTTCACTATGTAATTGAAGATTTAGCGAAAAAAACCATTCAGTTGCCGAGATTTTGCTGAGAAACTTCAAATTAAGGAACGTGGAAGGCCTACGCCTGACTTGCCAGGTTTGTTTGTGACATGTAAAGACCGCAATCGGGAATACACACGGCATTTCTGTGTTTCAAATTACTCGAAGCACAAGTGGTTGACTGGGTGTCCTAAATTAAATAAACTTTTCTGCTGCCCTTTTTACCACTGTTGTTTGGGGGTTTATAGGGTTCAGAGTAAGATTAGAGGCTAGTTTCTCCATTAATTTCAAAGTGTAAATAATGGTGTATCTCTCTCTTTTCCTTTCCAGTGAATATAGGGTTAATTCGCGTATCTTTCCCAGTAATTTAGTTCTTTGCACCCATTGATCTTGGCTGTAAAGCTTCTCTGAATCCCTTCTAGTTGTCTAATGTCTTCTTTTTTATATGGGGATGTTAGGACCGAGCAGTATTCCAACTTCGGTATGATCAGTGCTTTCAATAGAAGAATCATTATATTCCTATCCCTTCGTTTAAAGGTTCTCAGTATCTGCCCAATTTCGCATCATCAGTCATTACAACTCCTAAATCTTTTGCTCGAGAATTTCTCTGAATTTCTTGTCCATTTGGAGTAGAGTATTCCACAGATTTTAGGTCCTCCCTTTTTCCGTACCGTAACAATTGAAATTTCTCAGTGTTAAACTTCATATTTATTGTCTTCCGTCCACTTGTAGATTCTATTTATGTCTGTTTTGTAGAGATCCTATATCCTCTGGGTTTCTTATTTTTCTACTGATCTTTGCGTCATCGCCAAAGGATGTTACTGTGCTGTCTTTGGTAACGTCCTCATCTATGTCAGTTAGCATGATTATGAAGAGTAGTGGAGGTAATGTTGTTCCTTGTGGTATTGAGCTGAGGACTTCTGATTCTGATGAAGGTATTCGTTGAACTGTAACGACTTGCCGCCGCTCACTGAGGAAATTATATACCCATTTCCATACTTTTCCTGTTATTCCCATATATTTCAGTATATATATTATAATTCCATGGTCACACTTTTCAAACGCTATGGCAAAGTCTGTGTATATTACATCATAGTTTTCATTACTTTCAGGTGCATCAATAATGTTGTAGTGTTCCATTAGTTGTGATAGGCATGATCTGTCTGACCGAAATCCATGTTGGTTATCATTAATTTTTTCTGAGTTTCCAAAAAGTCAGATTTTCTCTTTAACTATTCTTTCAAATATTTTAGTGAGATGAGATGTAAGCGACACTGGCCTATAGTTTTTGGCATCGGATCGATCTCCTCCTTTATATATTGGGACTATGCTCGCGCTTTTCAGGATGGCCGGTATTTCTCCCGTGTCTAGTGATCGTACCCATATCCAATATAGGGGCTCAGCGATTGCATTCTTGCAGTTTTTGATCAGTGTTCCATTCCATTTGTCCGGTCCTGCCGCTGAGTGTGCTTTTAGTCTCCCTATAGCTTGTGTAATATCATCTGTCATAAAGTCGAAGTCCGTTATACTTTCCCCTTTTGTTCTTCTTCAAAGAACGCGTTTCTATCGCATATCAGTTTTTGGGATACTGAAAGTTGATTCGTACTGAGTTCTTAATATTTCAGATACTTCTGTTAGATCATCAGATAAAGTACTGTCTTCATTTTTCAAAGGTCCGATAATCGTGTGATTTTCGAATTCCTTTTTGCAAAATTATAGAAGTACTCTGAGTTAACCTTTATCGCTTCTATAGCGTCGTCGTCTTCTTTTTCTGTATGCTTCTCAATTAGTTCCTGTATGACACAATCTATACTCTGCAGTTTATCATTTAATATTTTTCTGATGTTGTTGTCTTTGCAGTTACTTAATTTTGCAGTCACTCTTTTTCTCCTTCGGAACAGTGACCTCTTTTGTTTCTCGAACCTACTTCTCTTTCCTCTTTGTTGCATTTTTGAGACTATGTCTTTCCACAATTTCCAGCGTCTTCTCCTTTGAGGTCATTACCATCTCTTCCATTGTCTTGGCGTTGAAGATGATTTTCCAATCTATTACTTCCATGCTGGATGCAATACCTTCCCAGTTTATAGCTTTGGAGTGAAAATTGAAAATTTCGAATTTGCTTCTTTCTATTGTTCGTGTTCTTTCTTTTCCTGTTGCTTTTATATTGGATGTTATTTCAATAATGTTGTGATCCGATATTGTAGTTGGGGATATTTCCACGTTATCAATTAGGTTGCTGTTGCTTGTGAATAACAAATCTCGGCAGTTGTTTTTTCTTGTTTTTTCTGTTACTTCTTGTGTTAACATAAATTCATCAGCTAGAGCGAGCAGCATTTTTACCTGCTCCTGGTCTTCCCGTGTGCTCCCCTTCTCCTGGTGTATACATATATTTTTTCCTATCCTTTTGTATTTCATGAATGGAAAATTAAAATCTCCGCGGAGAAAAACATTTTGGGTTGGAGAATGTATTTCGTTTGCCCAGTTTCTGACCTCTGTAAAGGAATCTGAGAATTTTGAAGTTGGCGTGTTCGGGGGTCTGTACATTAGGGTGGAGCGATTTCCCTGATTTTTTTAATGACATTAGTAATAGTGCGGAAAATGTGCTATTGTATGTTGAATGCAAAGTGACAAAACCGTTTTTCTCTAAGACAATATCTTCAGGTGCCAAGATGCCAATGAATTTCCAATAAAAACTTAAAACCTCTTTATTTTGACAAAAAATTATATACAGCGACTCCGTAAATAAACAAATTTATATGTAATAGTACCCCACACATGGTGACGATTGGCATATTGACGCCAATCGCCATAAAATCATCGCCCAATCACCTACGTGTGTGGCCAGCATAACAGTGTGTTAGTGTCAGACCAGCTGTTTCCGCGGTAAGGTGTTACGCTCTGTTCGCTTGCGCAATCACATCAGATCTTGTCACTATTTAATATTTGATGTTGCATTTCAGCACATTCTCTTACACTTTTGTGATCTTGTTTTATAAATTTGGATTATATATAAATCTTTTATAGTAGAAGATTTATAATCAGGTCAGACATGGCAACTAAAAGAATGCCTCGGCAGTCAAGAACAACGGACTGTCACATATTTGGCAATGGAGAAGAACTGAGTCATCGTGTCCTACCAACATTTGAGGGTGTTATGAAATGCTATATATATGAAAGAAGACGACTGAAAGAAGAGTTAAACAATAAAGATCCTTCTGTTCATGAAATATCATCGGCGGTTGCAGAAAACTTAATTTCATTATACAATAAAGCATCAATTCCAACTGTATCCTTCAACCGCGTTGTAAAGAAAATAAAAGATTATCATACAAAATATAGATCTATATTAAATCAGCCTAAAGGTATGAAACAAACGGAGTCTTACTTAGATAAGTACAAAAAATTTAAAGATGATGCTCAAAATCTTTTTGATATTGCCGCTTGTAAATGTAGACTTTCAATCCTGCAAATGCCCAAAATCAAATCGAGTACCGAAACACGAATAAGAATTCCTAAAAAAACCAAAGAACAAAAAGAAAAATGGCCATAGGATCAGTTGATGTTTCTGCTTCTAAAAAAATACAATTAGCACAAGTTAGAAAAAGCAGTAGAGATTTGTATCTTTCAAAACAACTGCCAGTAATGTTCATCGACTTCATATTCAGGAATTTCTCAGTTTGAAGATATATCTTCTTCAACAGATACAGAAAAAGAATCTGACGAAACATTTGATGAGCCAATCTCCGTAAAACGGAAACGCATCAGAAGCGAACGCGGAAAAAGTCGAAACATAAAATCTCTGAAGCGATTACCCTTCCCTTCACTTGCAAAAGCTTGTGATCGTACAGGTATTTCAGATAGAGCAGCTGCCATAATAACAAGTTCTGTTTTGCACGACATTAAACAAACATCTGAGCCTGATCCATTAGGGCGGGTCGTACTCAGGTGACAACATGAATCTGAAGGAAATCCTACCATCAGGGGTGTCTAAATTATGTGTTTTTACATGGGGAATTCAAATATGAGCTTATTGTTTGGATAGGATAACTCTAACCTACATCATTTTGTATTTCTAAATTGCCAATTTTACCCTTTTCAACCCCTTTATAATATATTAAAAGATATAAGGTAAATCATTTATATTGACAAGGCCAAATCAACTTTACATATATTTATTAATAGGTGAACTGCATGTATATCACTGGATATAATTACAAAGATCATTCTCCTGACATCTTGAACTTTGCCAGGTTGCACAAATCCTGCTTTGACTCAGACTTGGACATCAGCTTCCTGCTGGTCTCCTGAGCCCTGATCCCTCCATCCCTCTTTTCCTGTGAGAAGTACTTAGCAGAAGCCTCAGTCACCATTTTAACAACCCTCTCAATGCTTTGTGTGTGGCAAGGCCAGTTGCGCACCTCCATGGGGGTGTTGATGAAGTTTTTCACCTCTGAGGTGCTTAGAGAGCAGGTGAGAGGTGGCTCTGACGCACCTTCTGACCAGCTGATCAAGTCACCGATGCTGGAAGCATCACAATTGATGTCAGGTGTCCTTCTGCTCCTAACAGAGGAGTCCCCAGCTGAGTGTCCGGGTCCCCCTCTCCCCTGATGGCCAGGATTCTCTCCACCCCTTCAATCCTCTCCTTCTGATCCTCAGAGCAGAGTAGTGTTTGGAGGATGACTTCACTGTGGGCATACCAAGCAGACCTTCTCACAGTTGGCATCACAATATCCAGCACCTCCTTTCTCTGGGACTTGAGGCAGTCCAGCTGAAAGAGGATGTGCCTAGGCCCTTCGATCCAGGAGTGCTTGACCTTCACGTTGAACCAACATGGGTAATACACTCCAATGATGAATTCCACAATGAATTGCAGAATCTTCAGGTTCTTTCCTTTAAGTCCGTGCTTTGACACCCAGAGCCTGAGAAGTCTGTTCGCTGTGGTGAGCCAGCGGCTGTGGTTTACTGGTCCTATCTCTAACAGAGACAGCCCTGCAGGAAGTACTCCATCCCTGACTGCACAGACAATTTTATAGCCATAGTATTGATCAGTTGAGAGATCTTGAATGACCTTGTCAGGAAGCTTGATCAGTGGAGGGCCAACAGAGATTCGGGTGAAGTTTGGATTGATATCAAAGTCTGTAGCAGAATCAAGGAGCTTTCCTATTGGCCCGGATAATTTTTTGTCTGACAGACACCAGTGTTGACATTTGTTGAGTCTCCTCCAATGGCCAACAAGGTCTTATCATAACCCCTCTCTTTCAGCCAGGCAAACAGGACCTTAGCAATCTTCTCCGCATGTGACTCCTCTTTAGTTGCTTTCTCTGGGGTAAAGTGGAACAGATAGTAGCTGCCAGGCTCACTAACAACACTATAGTGTTCTTCCTTGATCTTTGCGGGAAAAGATTGGTCACTGCCCTCAGCTTCCATCATCACATTGGTCAGGTCAATCCGCCCATCAAAGAGGATGCAAGAGATCCCCCCTCCTCCCTGCACTTCTTCTCGAACTGTTCCCCCAGCTCTCTCATCAACTTCTCCTGTGCTCTCTTGACCTTGCTCTTATCAATCACTTTACTTGTATTGTTTTCTGTGATGATTCCTGCGTCAATCAGAGCTGCTGTTGCTATCGCTGCAGTTGGCCTCAGCCCTATGCCATACCTTACACTAGCAAGGGCAATGTTTTGAATCCCATCATAGTTTTTCTGTACCTTTGCCGAAGCTGCTGGCTCAGGGTCAGTTTGAGGGAAGAGCTCAACTTCAGGAACAAACTCATCTTCATCACCACTTCTCTCCAATTCCAGATCCTCATCACCATCTGCCAAAAATCTCTTAACATCCTTCCTGGCTGCCTTCTCTGCTACTGCAGCACTTTCCTCCTTGCTCCTTCTCCTTTTCTCTGCCTTCCTTTCCATCCACTACCTTTTCAATGTCCTCACCTGTCTCTTGTGCTCTGGTAGATCAGGACCCCCTATTTGGTGGGGTCCCTTACTTCCAACCTTCTCTTTCTGTCCCTTGATGTAGGCAAGATCTTTCACAGGAATCTTTTTCTCTCTGCTGCAGGAACAGTTAATGTGGGCTTGGATAACACAGCCCTCACAGCCTCCCCCTCACAACTGGTAATCTGACACTTGCAAGTCAAAATATCAAAGAACTTGTCTAACTTGACAATGAACCTCTCTTTGGCATCAAGTTTGCCCTTCCCAAGAGAAAACTTCACTGCCTGATTCCAGACCTCCTGAGCTTGGACATGATGGTCACTTTTTCATTGATAACAGGTGGCTTGAAAAGAGCATTAGCTTTGCTCCACTGACAAATCAGACCAGGGTAGATGTCACTCACCAGCTTGTCCACTGGGTAGTTCCTCCTGTCATCTTCACTTTGCTTCCTCAAGTAGATGCCATACCTCAGGATATCCCTCACAGTTGGCAGTTCAGACACCAACAGCTCCCGGCCAGTGCCAACAAGATTATTCAGATGAGAACTTGATTTCGTCCTTGTTCTGACTTGAGCCATTTTCTTAATGAGTTCACACTGAAATAAAAACAATAATACAACAGTTAAGTATCCACTACAGACAGGTATTAACTCTTTTCAGCGCAAAATTCTTGGTTAAAAAAAGAGCTGAAATGGGCAAGAACAAATTTATCTGCAAATGCTAAACACATTATGCTTTTTGGTTTCAAAATGTTATAAAATGCTAATTTATCTGTGTCTGTAATGCAAATAATTTGTTCATGTACTCTAAAAAAACTAAAGAAACACATCCTAAAAATATTCTTTAGAACATTGAAATAGGCCTCATACTGCTCAGTTGTACTAAAATGAACCACCTAATTTTAGCTCAAATCAAAGTTGTTAATTAAATTTTGCTCAATGTATCACTATAATATGCGTAGAAATAGCTTTTTCTAAAATATAACAGAATAATACTCACATGCGAACAGTAACAAAAAAATATCAGTAGATAATCACTAAATCTATCCCCTCACTGCAAGCCGAGGTGGTAAAATAGCTTCATAAATCATGAGTCACTTCAAATATTTCACAAACGTTTTAGAATGTTCTGAAACGTTACATTCTAGCCTCTGAGAAAGGTGGCTCAGAAAATGGCCTTATGCGCGCCAGAAAACCGTCAAAATATTTCATATACCAAACTGTATGATAATTACAATTAAGTGGAATGGCACACCTTTTTATTTGAGTATTTAAATATTATTATTATTATATGAATTACATTATATGTGTTTATATGAATTAGTTAGAACAATGCTCTATGAGAGATAACGTGAGCAGCCATGATAGAAAACGTGAGAAGACATATTCTGGGGTAATTACAATAGTAAAATAATCAACAATTTAATAATAAACTGCAAAATGATGTAGGTTAGGGTTATCAGAATTAAATATTTTCTTCAGAATTGTGTTCTATACACCAAAATATGTCATTTGAACACCCCTCTCCATTGATTTAAAAAAAATGCATAGTATGACCCGCCCTACAGTGATCCATCCCTGGTAATAGATCGCAGTAAAGTGCGCAGAGCTAGGAAGCATCAACGTGATGAGCTTCAACAGGATGCTAGCGTAGGAAAAACAATTATGAGTATTTATTTTGACGGTCGCAAAGATAAAACTATTGTCCAAGAATAGAAAGGTTCTAAATTTTATCATAAAGTTGTTGTGGAAGAGCATGCAACTTTGGTAGCAGATCCAGACCAAGTGTATCTAGGGCACTTTACTTCTGAATCTGGGACATCTAAAAGTATATGTAAAGGAATATGCGATTTTTTGAATACACATAACGTTGATTCTTCAAATTTAGTTGCTATGGGATGTGATGGAACTGCTGTGAACACAGGAGCGAAAGGTGGAGTCATTCGGCTTATGGAAATGCATCTCAATAGACCTTTGCAATGGATTGTGTGTCAGTTACATGCAAATGAGCTTCCTTTACGCCACCTCATGGAGAAATTGGATGGAAAAACCACTGGACCTCGTGAATTTGTTGCCATCATTGGCCAGCAATTGCAGAAATGTGAAACACTTCCGGTTGTTCATTTCGAAAAAATCGAAGTTGAAATTCCATCTATTGACAAAGACGACTTGAGCACGGATCAAAAATATTTGTTTGATATTTATCAAGCAGTTTCAATTGGCGAGTGTAGTACTGACCTATCAAGACGAAATCCCGGCAAGATGGTGCATGCACTCTAGATGGTTAACCACTGCAAATCGTATTCTGAGATTATACGTAGCTACACCTGAACCTTCTGATGATTTGAAAAATTTGGTTTCGTATGTTATGCATGTATATATCCCAATGTGGTTTACAATCAAACAAAGCAAATCAATTGCAGTGATCCAAAGAAATGTATTTTTCGGTCATCCAGAAAACATACTTTTGAGCATGATACAAGATGAACGTAGCCATGTAAGAGTACTTGGATGGAGAAGAATAAAGAAAGCTAGAGAACAATATCGTGGAAAAAGTCTTACTCTTTAAAATCCCAAAGTTAAATTTCGAAGCCACAGACTACACAAACATGATTAATTGGCATGACATCGCAGTAACTGAACCTCCAATGACGCGTGATTGTGTTTCCGACGATGAAATTGATATAATGATTGCTAATAGAGAAGTGAAGGATTTCAACAAGATGCCATGCCATACTCAAGCTGTTGAAAAAGTCATCAAGTTAGTTACAGAAGCATCGTCTGCTGTGTGTGGAGCAGGATCTAGAGACGGATATATTCGATCGAGAATGGTAGCACGGAAAATGATGCCCTCATTTGAAACCAAATCTGAATTTTGAATATAATTAGATATTGACTAAAGTTTTCATTACATAAATCATGTCCATATGGTTGGGTGGTAGGGTTGGGCATGGGTGGAACTCAACATACAGCCACCTCCTCGGGGTGAGTTCTGAATCATTCGGGCTGTATACGAATTTACGTGACAGTCAGAATGAACGAAGAGCTGTATTTATGGAATCAATTATTATCTGGAAATAAAAAATCAATGCAAATAATATAAAAGCTATTTCCATTCATTGAAAAACTCAATATTTAAATCAGTTAAATTTCCTTATATCACTTGTCTGTAAAATACCATTTTTTTAGAATAAATTCATAAATTTAATTAATAACATTGGTACCTGGAAATGTATCCTTAGGAGGCTACAACTTTTATACGTGATTACTATCAGGTCACAGTATATTTTGCGCACTATTAGGAATCTTAATTCAAAACTTACATAGAACTTTCCATTTATGCCTTTTACTGAATATTGCTATTTTTTTGCCATAAATCTACATATTTGGAGTAAGATTGGCACCAGAAGACATTAAGTTAAGGTGCTATAACTTTAGAACGCACTTACTATAAGGTTTTGGTCCATTCTCCACACTATTACAATCCATAATTCAAAAGTTACAAATAAATTTCCAGGTGTCTTTTTTCTAAATATCACTATAATTTCGCAATATATTCATAAATATGGAGTGAGATTGGCAACTGAAGATATTAATGTAGGAGGCTAGAAATGTAATACACACTTTGTTTCAGGTAATAACACATTTTCTACACTATTATGAACCATATTTCAAAAGCTTGTGAAAAAAACCCCAAAAACGCTCCACCCTACTGTACATTACGATTAGTACCATATTTAATTTTTCAACTTTTGCTGCTACATATTTTACGTAGCTGTTTGAAGTAATTATAGTCACTTCTGCCATATGTCTTTCGCGTGTGTAAAAGCACATCCTCCTTTACGTCTCACTGTTCTGTCGGCTCGGAGGATGATATAGTTGTCAATTTGTATTTCTTTTTTGTGAACACAGAACTCACAGTTTTCACAGTTCGCCTGGCAGTCCTTTAGATGGATTACAGTGAGGCATGCAAAGTCTGCTCCGGTTTCTTGCACGAGTCCTTTCAGGTATAAAACTTTGTCCGGGGAATGGTTTGATTTAAGGCCCTGAATGTTGGTTAGGAATATTTTTATTTTTTCTGTCATTTTTACATACATGTGGTTCCGATTCGTTTTCCAATCGTGGGGCCGATTTCGTTGCCTTGTGATCCTTCGAGAATCTGCCTCTCTCTCTCTTTGTCGGTACCTGTTGTCCTGATAACGCATGAAATGTCTTTGTGCGTGCCTTCTGTCCGGCTCTCGAATTCTAATGTTTGTCTGCTGACTTTTTATTTGCTGGATGGTATGTTGGCTCTGTCTAAAAAATTGGTAGCCCTCTTTGATACTCGTTTTTCCTGCTCACCTGTTGCGTTCCTTTGAGGGTGGTGGTAACGGCATTTTTGTCCGTATTTGCACCTCCCATATCTTGCATAGATGTTGCAGACAGTAAGATGGTGAAACTTGCACTTTTTTCAAATTTACAATATCCTCTTGTGTAATTTGAGTTACATAACGTGAGATATGCATAGATGCATTGCCCATCCCGATATCTGCAGTATCCTTTTGCGTAGTATTTACAGACGATATTTTCTACGCTTCTATTTCTTGTCATTTGATTATTTTCTATGTTTTTAATTTTGATATTATCATTATTTTTATTCGGCTACTTATTTCCTCCTTTTTATTTTTTATTTTTTTTCCTCGTTGGACAGACAGTTTTATATATATCGATATATGATGAATAAAACCACGAAGGAAAGGAAACACAGAATGGTGCTCAAGCGCTTTCGTCTAATGACATCCTCAGGAACACTGAAGTAAATAAAGAGTTCAAGACTATATACAGGTTACAATATATATATATATATATATGAAGTAAAAATTGTGGGAGGAGCATACAAATTTGTAAGGAAAACTACCAATTTTAGCACTTTGCCAGAATTCAACACAAGATCAAATGGATTGTTTACAACCAATTTTATAGTTAATGCCTGAATGATATATAGGTCACAAAAAAAAAATATATAAATAAATAAATTGAAAAATAAAAATTGCAAGAGGAACATACAAATTTATAATGGGAAACTATCCAAGTTTTAGCACTCTGCCCTTCTTGTCTAAATCCGTTCTGAACGAATTCAACAGAAGATCAAATGGATTGTTTACAACCAATTTTATAGATAGGTCCTGAATGATATATAGGTCACAAAAAATATATATAAAAAAAATATATATAAAAATATATTTAAATTTGTCAGAGTTATCAAACTGTATTGATTGGAATAATGCTTCAGTTTTGTTTCACGCTAGGAACATTGTTAATAGAAATATTCTTGAGTCTGCTATTATCCAACTTACAAATAACTTTAACATGAGCAAAGGTCTTTTTCAACTCGATCCCGTTGTTTTGAATTCTTTCAGAACGGATTTAGACAAGAAGGGCAGAGTGCTAAAACTTTGGTAAATTTCTCTTATAAATTTGTATGCTTCTCTTACAACTTTTATTTTTCAATTTATTTTTATATATATATTTTTTTAAATATATTTCTTGTGACCTATATATCATTCAGGCCTTATCTATAAAATTGGTTGTAAACAATCCATTTGATCTTCTGTTGAATTCGTTCAGAACGATTTAGACAAGAAGGACAGAGTGCTAAAACTTGGGTAGTTTTCCATTATAAATTTGTATGCTCCTCTTGCAATTTTTATTTTTCAATTTATATATATATATATATATATATATATATATATAATTTTTAGTGTGGACCAAAATGGGGGGTAAATTATAAAGTTGAAGAAATCCTTGTTCCACATTAATGCCCTTGTTCTTGTGGACCAGATAGACATGTCAGCAAACGTTTGGGTCAAATATAAGAATATTTAGGGGTCCCGAGATTTAATGACTTATAAAAATTTTCCAATGAATAGGCGCGCTTAGAACATCAATGATCAACTCAACTCTTGAGTTGCAACTTATGAAAAAATTTCTTCTTATTTAAGAAATTTTTGGTGTTAATAGAGTACAAAAACAATCTTAGATCATTATTTCAGAGAAAATTATTAATAAGGAAAACAAAAATTTTGGATAAAATATATTATCCTTAATTGGTCAACTCTAAATTAAAGGCTTTGCCTAATTGGCTTGAACCATTTAGTTATCCTTTTTATCTCCTAATTTAACTGGTTTATTTTACTATTTCAGAAATTTAATTTTTTAAACTAAAAATGGCTACTCGTTCTAAAACTAAAGTTTGGCTCATTGGCCATTTATATAAAGATATACTTTGTTGCCGCTTACCTACAAAACTGCAAGTTTTGCAAAAATATTTCTTCCATCAAAAAGAGGAAAAATTGGGACGAAGAAGATCCATTAATCTTTGCTTAGATGAAGTGATGACCTACTGGGAGAAAGCCAGGATTCCCACAATGCGTAGAGACAGTGCGATCCGAAAGATTGACTCTTTAATAAGCTGTTATGATAAATTGATGAAAACAGTAAAAGGCCCGAGGAAAAATGCCGTATTGAAGAAGCCATGTTTAAAGATGAAATTAAGGCTGAAATTCTTGATATTGGTCACTCTAATGCCCTTTTGATGATGTCAAATGAAGAAGACAAGCTTTTCTACTTAAGCCAGCAAGAAGATCCTACACAAAGTAGCATGGGTACAGTAGACCAAATTCTTGCAAAAAGAGAGAAAAGAAGGCTTCATCGTGAAGAATTAGAGTGTGAAAGAGCCCTCAAAGAGCAGAAGCGATCTAAAAGATCATTCTTGCCTGCCAATAGAGATGATTTCACATCGTCATCATCATCATCACCATCAACTAATGACGACAACCTTGAAATGAATTTTCAAAGTCCCTCTGAAGAGCAATTTAAAAAGAAAATGTTGGCTCCTAAAAAGTCAAAGCCTATTGACAAAAATGTTGTAGCAGCCTATGATAGAATGAATCTTTCCAATCGAGATGCAGCTATGTCTTATGCTGTTGTTGCTCAGTCTTTGGGCCATAATTTGGAAAACATTACAGTGTCAAAATCTACTATGCTTCGAACTCGTCAAAAGTTACGCAAAGAAATAGCAACAGAATATCAAGAGCAAGCATTTTGTCCTGGAGAGCCTTTAGTTCTTCATTGGGATGGAAAAATGCTCCCAGAGATATCGTTAGTTTTTTTGTCTGATTAATTTAGCATATTTATATTTATCTCTCAGGTGAAAAACTTAGTTGTGGGTCTGGTTTTCACACCTAGGCAATGTGTTATTATCTGGTTGGTTTTAATTAAACATTTTGATAGCTAAATTTCTATTTAATTAGGTTACATTTCACTGTCTGAAGCTAGTTTTCACAATCTACACCATTTTACCTTCAAATTAAAATAACTCAAGTTCAATTTAAAATAAGTCAAGTTTAATTTAAAAAATCAAGTTTAATTTAAAATAAATCAAGTTTAATTTAAAATAAGTCAAGTTTAATTTAAAATAACTCAAGTTTAATTTAAAATTATATAGTATATATATATAAATTATAATATATATAAATATATTAAATATAAAATAAATATTAAATATATAATATAATATATATAAAAATAAAATATTAAAAATAAATATATATAAATTATATATAAATTATATATTTTAACTTTTTCTTGCAGGCGAAGGAAGAACGGAAAGGATTGCAGTGTTAGTCAGTGGGAATGGTGAAGAGAAATTGCTGGGAATTCCTAAAGTCACTGCTGGCACGGGTACGGAGATGGCTCGTGTTTGCATTTCTCTCCTGCAAGAACATGATATGACCCAGAGAATTATTGGGCTGTCATTTGACACAACAGCATCCAATACCGGAATCCATGCTGGAGCTTGCACTAAAATTGAACAAGAACTTGGAAAAGAGCTTTTATATTTAGCCTGCAGACACCATATTTATGAGATTGTCCTATCTCAAGTCTTCCGGACTTCTATGGGCCATTCCTCTGAACCTGATATTCCAATCTTCAAAAGATTCAAAACTCAATGGGATTTTATGGATCATTCTCAAATCACAACTGCTGTTGATTCCCAAAGCTGCAGAATAATTGAAAGAGTTCAAGATTTAAAAATTCAAACAGTCTTAATCATGAAAGAGGCACTCAACTCTAAACAGCCAAGAGATGATTATAAAGAATTTTTTCAACTTGTTCTCTTGTTTTTTGGAGAAGAAAGCATTTCTAATACTCCCTTGAAGAGACCTGGAGCGTACCATCATGCAAGATGGATGGCTAAAGGAATTTATGCATTTAAGCTTTTTCTTCTCCAAAATCAATTTAAGATGACTAAAAAAGAACTTGATGCAATAACAGAAATTTGTTTATTTGTTGCATTGGTATACGCAAAATCTTGGGCAAAAGCTTCTCAACCAGAGGAAGCCCCAAATGTTGATCTTAAATTTTTGCAAGATCTTGCAATAATGGAGGAAAATTCTTTGATATCAAGTGTTATCAAGCAAGCCCAAAATGCCATTAAACGACATCTGTGGTACCTCTCAGAAACACTTGTTGGATTAAGCTTCTTTGACAAAAGCATATCCCTTGAAGAAAAGGAGCAAATGCGAAATAATATCAAAATGCCTCCAAGAAATAAGGGACTGAAACGTTTAGAAGCAAAGGTAACCCTAGCTTCTTTTAAAGAAAAAAGGATTTCTGATTTTGTTACTTCAAGGACTAAATCTCTTTTTGATGCTCTACATCTCAATTCTCTCTTCACTGAAAATTCTGCATCAACATGGGGAATAGATCCTGAGTACCAAAGAGGCTGTGCTAGAGTTCGTGCCCTTAGAGTGACAAATGACACAGCTGAGCGGGGTGTTGCATTGATTGAAAAATTTAATCAAGCAGTGACAACTAAAGAAGAGGACAAACAATACCTGCTCAAAACAGTTTTCAAGAATCGTAAAGAATTTCCAACAAAAAATAAAGCAGAACTTATGAAAATGAGGAAACTCTAATTTTTTCAGCATTAAAAGGAAAGTGCAATTTTCTCGGGACCCCTAAAACGTGACGTAGAGGTTTCAAATTTTGTAATATGATTAAGGTAAGCAAAAGGAATAATATTACTCATGTGGAACAAAGATTTTTAAACCTTCATTTTTTGGTCCACACTAATATATATATATATATATATATATATATATAATATATATATATATATATATATATATATATATATATAAGTATATTTTTTTTGTGACCTATATATTATTCAGGCATTAACTATAAAATTGGTTGTAAACAATCCATTTGATCTTGTGTTAAATTCGGGCAAAGTGTTAAAATTGGTAGTTTTCCTTACAAATTTGTATGCTCCTCCCACAATTTTTATTTCTATATTTATTATATATATTTTTTTTTTGTAACCTGTATATAGTCTTGAACTCTTTATTTAC
This sequence comes from Bathynomus jamesi, assembly GCA_023014485.1. Lineage (NCBI taxonomy): Eukaryota > Metazoa > Arthropoda > Malacostraca > Isopoda > Cirolanidae > Bathynomus > Bathynomus jamesi. Next base: position 678,749 of record JAJOZX010001914.1, on the reverse strand, counting down.
TTCAGTGTTCCTGAGGATGTCATTAGACGAAAGCGCTTGAGCACCATTCTGTGTTTCCTTCGTGGTTTTATTCATCATAAATATTTTTCACGTATTACTTTCGTGGAATAATTTTCATATATATAGGGTGAACCAAATGTAGGTGGACAGTAAATGATAACGTTTATTTTGAGAATACATATTTAATTTTTTTGTATACTATAATACAAAATAAAATTTAAATAAATTTAGTTATAATATTTAATATAATAAAACACAAACACCATAGTTATAATGAACACCATAGTTATAATATAATATAACACAAACCGTATTCAACCAACTGTCCACCTACTTTTGGTTCACCGTGTGTATATATATATATATATATATATAATATATATATATATATATATACTGTATATATACAGGGTGAGTCAAAAGTCTCCATATATAGGCAAAATGGTCATGATAAATAAATGATTATTTATTTTTTATTTTTTTGCAGGTGATGTGCTGAGATGCCTTTATCCCAAGAAAAGCGTATAGAGATCATTCTTCTGGCAGGATCAGGAAGCTGTCGCAAGGTTGCCGAGGATTTTAACAGGAGACGCCCCCGGCACGCACATCACACACGACACCGCTGCCAAACTCATTGAGAAGTTCAAGAAGACTGGAAGTGTTGCAGACCAACCGAGAAGTGGCCATCCACGAACAGCCACCGATGAAGGCACAGCGACCATGGTGCTGGCAGTTCGCAAAGAGTCCCCAAAAAAGCACTCGACGGATGTCTGCAGAATGCGGTGTCAGCCAAAGGAGTATCGTCCGCATTATGAAAGAGCACAGATGGCATCCATACAAAATGCAAATGTTGCAGTATCTTAGCAAAGACGACCCGGACAGGCGGCTGGAATTCTGTGAATGGGCAAGAACAAAAGTGGACGAAGACACGGAGTTCTCGGCTGGCATCCTGTTTTCAGATGAAGCCAACTTTTATGTTCATGGAGAGGTTAATCGTCAAAACGTACGTTATTGGAGTGATGACAACCCGCACTGGATGAGTCCCTCAAAGACGCAAGGCGTTGGAAAAGTGATGGTGTTGGCCCTTTCTTCATTGACACCAATCTGAATGCCGAAATGTATCTAAACATGCTGCAAGACACAGTCATGCCGTCCTTGGTGAACGAGGACGGGGGATTTCCAGCGTACTTTCAGCAAGACGGGGCGCCACCCCATTACGTATCTGCGTGCACCAGTGGCTGGATCAGCAGTTTCCGGGTCACTGGATTGGCCGCCGTGGTCCCGTGGAGTGGCCTCCGAGGTCCCCAGACCTCAACCCCTTTGATTTTTACTTGTGGGGGCACTTGAAGGCCATGGTGCACCAGGTAAAAATACAAAACACGGACCACTAAAGGAAGGCATTCGTGATGCATGTGCACGCATAACACCAGACGTGTTAACGTGCGTTTGCCATGACTGGGAGGAACGCATCCGTATGTGCATTCAGTGTAATGGTGCCCACATAGAGCATATTTTGTGACTTACAAGTGATTGCATAATAAAGTGACCATTTTGCCTATGTATGGAGACTTTTGACTCACCCTGTGTGTATATATATATATATATATGTATATATACACACTTCTTCGCAATAGGTCCCGCACTAGGCCCCGCCCTTGACAGTTGGTTAGGTATATAAAAGTTAGCTTTGTGTATATATATATATATATATATATATATATATATATATAGTATATACACATGTGGTAGCTATAACTAACACACATTTTTGGTAAAAGTTGCTTAAAATTAATCGAAACCTACGTGGAAATTATTGAATGCCCGGTTAGATCAACTGTACGCCCTTGACGATTGGCTAGGTTAAGTCGTGATATTTTCGTTAAAATTAACGGAAATATCATGACTTAACCTAACCAATCGTCAAGGGCGTAGAGTTGACCTAACCAGGCATTCAATTATTAAAGCACTTCAAAACCGCCCAATCATCAAGGGCGGGGCCTAGTGCTGGGCGATTACGAAGAAGTGCCTATATATATATATATATATATATATATATATATATATATTCAGGGTGGGAGAAAAGTCCTCAAGGATTTTATACATACAACTATTTAGTTAACATTATACAGATAAGTGTCCAAATGATGAAACAAATCAAACAAAAAGTCTATAAGAATTTTATTCATACAAATATTTTGTTAAGTTGTAATTTAATCTTCAAAGAGTTCTCCATCCTCTATAATAAATTTGTGGATTTTCACTGTGAATCTCTTCATTGTTCTTCTGAACAGATCGAGTGAGATCATTTTCAGTTCTTCATCTATTCTGCGGCCAAAGGCATTCACATTTGGATAGATGAAACCAGGAGTGTAGAGTTTGTAACACAAATAAGCTAAAAGCCAGAAATCACATGGGGTTAAATCAGGTGATCTGGCTGGCCACTCGATGGGACCTCGCCTCCCTAGCCATCTTCCTTCAAAGTTGGCATCCAGAATCTCACAGGCAGCTGCAGAGTAATGTAGCGGCGCTCCATCATGTTGATAAAGCCAATTCCTGCCAACGCCATAAGTAAACTGTGGCAAAACTTTGGCTCTCAATACCTGGCAATAGCGTTTTCCATCCATCGTAACTCTCGATATGTCAAAGGAAACGAGTCAGTGTAGCCGTTTTAACGGGTTTACCCATTCATATTTTGGCATTGTTTTCGCTCAGTAGTGAACGTTGTGTTTGTTTCCTTTACTCGTTAAACCGAAGACACATTCATCTGAAAATTTGATCTTTCGAAGCAAATCTAGATCACTGTTGAACTTTTGTCTCATTGTTGCAGCAAACTGCAGCCGTCTATCAAGAATCATCGTCGTATATGAACTGAGAGTCAGTGGGTTTGTAATCGTGGTTCTCGTGTAATTTCAGTATTTGTGCTACTGAAAATTTGGAAATACCCAATTCCTCTGCGACTTTTCTCGTTGAAGTTAGTGGATCGACTCGAAAACTGGCCAGGACATTTTCTTTGTTGTCGTCTGACTTCTCTCCTGTCGCCGTTACTGGCCTTCCGCCTCTTGGACGATCTTTTACCAGGCTCCCTGGTTCAAAAAGTTTGAGCTTCCAGTATCGAAGCATTTGGTGGTGGTTTATTATATTTTTCTTGAAATAAACGCCAATTTTCTTCGCAATTATCATAAGAAATAACCCATGATACAAGGTACACTCTTTCTTCATTGCTGAATTCCATCCTTACTGACATGGCGCTGACTGGGGCTCGGGACTTGGGCCTTCCAGTTCTAACCTAGGTTCATTCCTGGGCCTTGTACTGTATAGTTGCTTTAAAAAGTATCGCATACACTGCTGTGATATTATTGGAATTTATTTATTATTAACAAATTATTTGCGTGTATAAAATCGTTAAAGGCTTCCCCCCCCCCTATATATATATATATATATATATATATATATATATATATATATATATATGAATAAGTGCGACAAACCAAAGCAGCTGCTCAGAATACGCCACTGCCACGCCACGAATAATCTTAACAGGGATACTAAATTATTATAATACCTCTCTATGAATTTACAGTGAGAATCATTTAAGCAAAGATTACTACAGGCAAGATGCAAAATTTCTAAATTATTAAAGAGGTGACCTGGTCTGCCTTTATATTCTATTCTCTGTTGCATATTGACATTAGACCAGTCAACGCGATTATTCTTACCTATTGAGTCCTTGTTATGTTGTGTTTCACATAAGTTAGTTAATTAATAAGTTAATTAATAATTCTAACGGTCTATGATCAGAGAGAATGAACTCATGCAGAATATGAACTCTAACAATTCGAGCCTTTAGATGATTACTAGTGAGACAATGATCAATCCACCCCGTGGTACCACTCATATCACTAACATATGTAAAATTACCACTAGTTACGCCTGAAACTTCTACATCACTTATACTTAATTTAGCAGACTCGCACATATTACCTAATTCTACAAAAAATTCCGAGTTCTCATGCGCATTAAAGTCCCCCATCATTATACAGTGAGAATATTTAGGATTATCTGATAGTGACTTAATTTTATACAACAAAACAATGTATTCATCTAGATTACTTCCGTTGCTGTGTGGTAAATAGCAGTTTACAATTAATATGCAATCATTGTTCACTTGTAATTCAATTCCTAATAACCTTACATTATCACTTGTTAAAAACTTTGGATCACCTGAAGATCAGGGCCCCCAGCCTTCTCTAGTTAGCCTTATAAGGCTAACTAACGAAAATATCACGACCTATCCTAACCAATCGTTAGGTCAACTGTACGCCCTTGACGATTGGTGAGGTTAGGTCGTGATATTTTCGTTAGTTAGCCTTATAAAGCTAACTAAAGAAGGCTGGGGGCCCTGATCTTTAGGTGATCCAAAATTTTATATATTTTTTCAAATTTTTTTTATTAATTAAGAAAGCAACTCCACCAAAGGGCCTACCGTACAATAACTCATTTGATACTATAAGTCTACTGCTAGCTAAAGACGCATGATATATAAAGTCATCATGGAGGACAGAGAAATTTTAGCTCTTGCTTAGGTCACTCTTGCAGGAGTATCAAATTTGTACTGTCACAGATTTTATGAACATCTACAATTGAATTCCTTAATGACCTTACGTTATACGAAACTATTTTCATCAAGTTAGCCACCATGACTAATAAAAAATTTATATTATGATTATTATTACAATCACAACTACGACCATTCCCACAGATAACTTACCATCACTATTTTGTCATCAGTTTAGGCATTAATATTCAAGCATCTATTATTTATTATTATTGCCATTTACGGCGCTTCTACCTCTCCTATTAAAGTAAATATATTCCTTCATAATAATAATATATATATATATTATATATATATATATATATATATATATATATATATATATCATGCGTTATAAAACTGGGCCGAATATGTAAAATACTTTTTCCTGCCTCCCTGCCTGCTCTTAAATTTCTTCCAGTCTGAACCCCTTAAAAAACTAATTGACGAACCCTGTCTACTATAGAATTGGAAGGGGAGAGTGATACTCCTCCGTTAGATGTATTATGATCACAATTTTTCCATCACAAAGATAGTCTACAATTCAGTGGAAAGGAACCCAGTCAGACCCATAAAATCATATAAGTTTCTATCGTTTTCTATCCTTTCTTTCATAATTTATTAAAAGATTTTATTGGTCCCATAATATAATTTAGCGCGCATGCGCAGTTAACCTTTTTACTTCATATGTGGCTGTCCTTCGGCTGTATGCAAACATGAATAAAGAATTATATTCATTATTTTGAATTTTAACGTTTCGATTTGGGTATTCTGGTCTTACTTTAAATTTTATGCACAATTATTATTCTTTCAGCTGTTAATTTTAACTATACAGGGAAATTGTCATTAACTACTCTCATTAAAAACATTTGAGAGGAAGGCCGCACTATCATTCTCCTCCATCTGCGTGGGGTCTTTGGGCGGGAAGTCCCCTCTCATGTATATATCATCAAACTGTTCCGTCATGTTTATGGATGGGGTTAAATAACAATATATTAATATAAGAAAACAATAAGAGGACATAGGAATGAAGTTATGAAATGGTGCAACGAAACCATTTTTCTTTTAAATACGTGCAATGATAAATATATTATATAGGTCATAATTACAGTATGTAGCTCAACGCTTCATCCCACCATTACTTTTATGATTTTAACGAGCAATTCGATACACAAGTTAATTGTACGCAGGGTGCGTGAATTCTGATGCTTTTCACTTACCAAATCTTTTTCTTACCTTCCTGTATCTCGCGCATCATCACTTTTATCTATCAGCAGTGGCTGGCAGGAGGGGGAATTTATTATCTATACTTTACTTTTTCTGCTTTGCGTGAATGATTGCTTTGACGCATAAGCCTCTAGTATATGTCTTTTATTTCATTTCCAAACCTCTTTCTCTTCACTTCCTACTTTCCCTGGGCTGCTTCAATGAAGATTTTGTGGTGTTTGTTTGTCTAACACTTATTTATTTACTCATCCGTTGAAGAAAACATATATGACAATCAGACATATGAAAATTCCTCTGTGTGAAGGAGTATTCTTTTAATTTCTTTCTGTCGCTAGAAGAGAGAGAGAGAGAGAGAGAGAGAGAGAGAGAGAGAGAGAGAGAGAGAGAGAGAGACAAGTTACAAGGAAAAGAAGTACCTCAAAAGGCCTTGCGGCCCATACCGAGGAGGTACCAATGGCAACGGGTGCCAGGTAAACTTTCTACACACTCAAATAGTGTGTAGGATTTGGTCTAACCTTTTCTTGAAATGATCCACAGAGGAACTGTTCACAACTTCTGAAGGTAAACTGTTCCATGTGTCACAGATCTTATATGAAAAATAATTCCCACACACACACTAGTCCTAAACCGTTTCAAATCCAACTTCTAACCATTGTTGCGAGTTGGGTTATCATTTAAACTAAACATGCTTCTAAAATCGACATCGTTGAACCCGCGTAAGAGCTTGAAAACCTCGATGAGTTGACCGAGCAGCCTCCAAGTTTCCAGCGAAAACAAGTTCAGGGCGCGTAAGCGTCGATTGTAGCCCATATGCCTAACGGAAGGGATTAACTTTGTGGCCCTCGCCTGCACTCGCCCCAGCCTCTCAATATCTTTCCTGAGGGTGGGCGACCAGAACTGCACAGCATACTCCAGGTGCGGCCGAACCAGGGAATTCTACAGAGAGAGCACAATCTCCTTGTTCCGAAACTAAAATTGCCTCCTGATATAACTCAACAGCTTCTGGGCTTTCTTTTCCACCTCTACGCACTGTTTCGTAAACTTAAGGTCGCTGCTAATTAGCACACCCAAGTCCTTTTCCAAATTCGCCTCGATATTACCCCAACATCGAGTAGTCCGACTTGGGATTGGCGTAGCCAATGTGCATCACTTTGCATTTACCCAAGTTAAACGGCATTTGCCATTTTTCGGACCACTCTCCTATCCTACCTAGGTCCGCACGCAGTTCTCGATCGCTTCGGGCGTCCCAACATTGGCCCCAAGCTTGGTGTCATCAGCGAATTTGGCGATCCGACTGACGATGCCACCGTCGATATCATTTATGTAAATGATAAACAACAGTGGCCCCAAAACGGAACCCTGAGGAACCCCACTAGTGACCGAGGCCCAACCCGAACTAGCACCTTTAATTACAACCCTCTGCCGCCTATTCTTCAGCCAGTTTTCAATCCACCTACCTATTTCCCCACCGATACCCAGCGCGCGCACTTTCGCCATTAGCCGGCGGTGAGGTACCTTATCAAAGGCTTTCTGAAAGTCGAGATAAAGTATATCAATCGCCCTACTCTTATCATACTCACTCAACATGACGTGGAAAAACTCGAGCAAGTTGGTGAGACACGACCTATGCCGTCTAAACCCATGTTGGGAGTCCCCAAGCAGCTTGTAAGAATCCAAATGGTCAACGATCTTATCCACTATTATCCCTTCTAATAATTTACCTACAACTGAAGTGAGACTAATGGGACGATAGTTCCCTGGACTTTTGTGATCCCCTTTCTTAAATATAGGGGTCACGTTGGCTTCCCTCCAGTCACCAGGCACCTGGCCCGTCTCCAACGATTTGTTGAAGACTGTAGCCAGGTGGGGAGCCACCTGGTCGCGCACCTCCCGCAACACTCTGGGGAGAAACTGGTCTGGCCCAGGAGCCTTAAACGCGCTCAGTTTGTCTATTCTATCGGCAACGACTGTCGCGCTACATCGAACACTATCCAGGCCAGCACCTTCGTGCCTGACGCCTGGCTCGGGGATGAAGCGGATGTCCTCCCTGGTCAACACTCCCGGAAAGTACTCATTAGGCACATTGGCGATGTCCGCCAAGAACTCCTTAGGGTTCCCCTTGCAGAGGCTTGCCACCCGTAGTTCTTCGTTACGTTTCGCTAGCCTAACCTTCGCCTTCACTTCCCTACACAGGCGGACATACGCTTCAGTGTTCTCATGGGAACAATTGGCCTTCGCCCTCCGATACGCTACTTTCCTATTTCGGATAGCCGAAGCGATGTCACGATTGAACCACTTAGGCTGCGTTGTAGCAGGGGTGACCGGTTTTGAGGGTATGGCAGCAGACTGCAGCACCATAAACTCGTCCCGGAATGCACTCCACACTTTCTCAACATCTCCGCCGACCTCTAACACCATCTCACGTACGCTATCCCGGAGGCTAACAAAGTCCGCCCGCCGGAGATCGAGCTTACTGCCTCTCGAGTTACTACGCTTCACCCGAGGGACGCACACACGGAACCTAATCAGACCGTGATCACTCCCGCCCAATGATTCGTCAACGGTGAGGCCAGTGACGAGGTTGTCTTCGGTCGTGAATACTAAGTCTAGAACGCTTTCGCCTCGTGTAGGCTCATTGACCCACTGAGTGAGGAAGTTCTCATCAGCAAAGTCAACTAGCCTCCTCCCTTCAGCATCAGCAGTCCTGTCTTCCCACTTTATGCCGCGACAGTTGAAGTCTCCTAAAACTACACACACCCTATCCCCTAGCAGGCTACTGAGTTCGGTGTACAGGGCTGTATCCTCCTCGAGGAGGAGATGCGGAGGTCTGTACACCAAGATTAACCTATAGTTCGTCCCTCCCACATTCAGATCGACGCCAAGCAGCTCCCGTTCCGACCGGAACTGGCAGTCAACCGGACTCAACGTGTCCCTGACGTATATTAGTACCCCACCCCCTCCCCACGGGTGCGGTCTTTGCGAAACATTCTATACCCGGGAATTTCGAACTCCCCAACGTAGTCCCTACGATCAGTATGAATCCAGGACTCGGTGATAGCAACGATATCCTGGTATTCTGATGCTAAGAGCGCCCGTAGCTCGCAAAACTTGTTCCTAATCGACCTAGCATTAAAAAGCATTGCACGGAGGGAGCCTTCCCTATTCTGACCGCCCCCTAGCACGACCCGTTTCCCGAACAGCCAGGGCTGTCGGGAGTTGAAGAGCCCCTCACTAACGAGGGGGCAACTTCCGCAGGAGCCTGAGCCCCCTCCAACGTGGAAGAGGGTCACCCACCTGTACCTGGACGCACCCTTCAGTTGAAGGTACGTCCGCCACCGGCTCATCATCTCTCCCCGGTGGGGGCCCATCATCTCTCCCCGGCTCGACCTCACCATTCTGTATAGGTGCCGGTCGAGCAGCGCGCCTAGCACACCTTTACCCTTGTTATTGAGGTGGACACCATCCCTCTGGTAAAGGTCCCACCTACCCGAAAATGCGTCGAAGGGTCAATAAACCTCACGCCCAGCGGGACGCACAAGTCTTGCACCCTCTCGTTGATGCCAATGACCTTACTGAGCGCGTGGTCACTGGCATTCATTCGCGGTAAAATACCCATTAACATTCCCCTGTCTGTCTTCAGTTTTAGATCATCCGCAAGAGACATGATCTCGGTGATGATCCCTTCTGTAAGACCTACCCTACCGCCTTTGAGGAACAGGTCGTTGCCACCAGCGTGGACAACGATCGCAGTCCTCCGACTAGCCACGCGCACCTTCTCTACCTCCTTCCTTAAGTGCGCCGTTCCCCGCCCAGGTAAGCACCTTACCTTCCTCCCATCCCGGTTTGCAGAAGCAAAGTACTTCTCCTGGCCCCTGATCTGCGAGTCCCCAATCAAAACGGTGTCTTCCTCCTTCGAGCACAGGAGACTAAAGCGGTTGGAGGTCCTGACAGGGGCAACTGGGGTCTCAGGCTTCGGCTTCGCAGCCTTCTTGCCCGAGACCTTTCGAAACCCGTCGCCACCCATAGACGCAGTTACACCACCCGACCCACCCCGACCGGTAGCTACATCCTTCGGTTTCTTTGGGCCATCAGTAGGCCCCTTCCCACCCTTTTTCTTTATCGGCCCCTTCCCACCCTTCTCTATCGACCCCTTCCCACCCTTCTCTATCAGCCCCTTCTTTACGCCTCCACCTTACGCCGCGGTTCCGCATTCCACGTGGGTCGCTGGCGATTCCTGACACTGATTTGTACCCTGGCCCCCGGTTGCACCTCTACCCTTTCTCCGCGGTCCCGAGCCTGTCCATTCCATCGCTGGACCGCCTTTCCACGGCAGCTATCCTATCAATGAGCTCCGGGTGGAGGGCGCAGCCGTCAGTGACCGCCGCACCTCCAACAGCCGGTCTGGACGACTCGAGCCGCCGGACCCTCTCCTCTAGCTTCTCGTAAAACCGCATGAGTTCGCAAAAGCGGCACATGCTGGAGTGGTTGATCTTCGCGAAGCAGGCTTCTTTGAAGTTCGTCACCCACTGGTTTACTTCACACCTCGCACATTCAGCCTTCAGTTTCTGCGGTCCAGTCATTGTAACTTTTTTTTTTTTTTGAATCTGAATACTCTGAATAAGATAAAGCGTTCTAGCAATGAAAACTATCAAAAACGTTCTGACCAGTATATAAAAAAGGAGGGGGGGGTGAATTCTTCCCGCGCGTAGACGCATCCACCTATTTGCAAGTGACGTTCATCCCTTCCAGAAGACTACACCTCTCGCTGCTGCCGCACCGACCAAAGGTCTCCCCAGGGCCGGACAGTCCCAAACGTGTCGCAGCTACCAACTGACAAACACTCGCGACGCAGGCGTCACGGATTTCCCGCCAGGAGCGACAGCGAGATGCAGCCCCTTACTAAGTCTTACTAGTCACTCACAAGCGGCCAGACTCTTAGAATCCAGTGTTCAAGGGATATCCCACCAGACCCAGAGGCTACGCCCGAGACTTTACGCTGGCCTGGCAGCCAGCTGGGCAGTAAAGCTCTCTCACCTCAGAGCAGTACAGCCAAGCACCATCAATTGGTCACCAAAGAACGGTCGCAGGGGGTTGGTCAGGCCATTACGCGTTAGGAATGGGCTTAACGGGGCACTAGCCACACTCCATTCATCGCGCCCCTACGCCTGGGACCCGTCCATCCCAGTCTCTCACAACCTACGAGCGTTAAATGGTGTTATTTATAGAGGTTCCAAAGCCTCTCTTCCCACGCATGAGGTAGCAGTAGGGTCCTAATAGTAAAAGAAGAGAAAAAGACTTAATACTAAAAGAATTTTTTTTTTTTTCAGTCAGAGGAGAACATCCTTAACGCAAGCTAAAAGGACAGAGTAGGGATGGGATGGGGTCCTAGTAACCCACGGGACAGGATTGTACAACATACTTCACCCGCCCTCCCGAAAGAGAGAGAACCTAAAGGAACTGGCAGCCAATTTCTCTAGAATCCCACGACTCGGGACCGGAGGGCTGTCATACCCCAAGTATAAAGTTCACAACATCCAGAAGAAATGTGCATAACCTTTATACCCCCTACGGAGAGAGAGAGAGAGAGAGAGAGAGAGAATTAAAATAATTGGACGAGGAATTTTGATTGGTAATGGGAGTATTAATGATATTTAATGCTATTTTTTATTCCATGTTATGTTTGAGTGAAACCCCGCGCAGTCTTTATCGTGTTTCCCTACTCATTATATTTATCGTAATAAATCTATTTAATCACCTTGGCACTTTTAACAAATTCATAAAACTTTTAATTGTGCCAAATTAAATGCAGTCCTAATTACAAATGTTGTAATTATTATTCCTTGTAAACACAGGAAAAGAAAATTATCACTTAATTTTAGTATATTCTCTCTTATTTGTTAGCTTTCATTGAAAAGACTTCACCAATAATTTAGGAGGAAACTTCAGTTATCTTCCTCAAGCACTCATCAGGAATGGAAGCATCTATATTCACACAATAATAACAATCAGACAGGAGGGCCAGAAACTGACACAGCGCGCAGGCCAACTAATGTGATCCATCGTTCTAACTCCTATATTATTATTACTAGGATAATCAAATTAACACAGTATATGAGCGGTTTTTATATGCAGGAAGGAGGGGAAAGGGGAGCGCCCGTAAAAATGTTCCTCCAACATAGAGAGAGAAGAGAGCCGAAATCAAGGTTTAAAGTTTTGAAGATGCCTGGACACTGCGTTTGAACGATTGGAGGTCATAGACAGCAGGAAAGGTGGATTAAGGAAGATTGTTCCAGAGTTGACCGGTTGAGTAGATGAAACAGAGAGAATACTGATTAACCCCTGCATGAAAAAGTTGAAATGAAAAGCGATGAGAATGTGTCCAGTTAGAGTTCAGAAGAGCAGTGTCCATTATAATAGCGATAGTAGGGAGTGAGTGAGGCAACACTGCGGCGAAGAGAGAGGGATTAGTAATAGGCGGGAAATTGATGAGACAAAAGCTTTTGATTCCATCTGGTTAAGTACAGCTCTGTGAGTTGAGCCACCCCACACATAAGAAGCATAAGCCATACAGGGGCGGCCAAGATCCCTGTACAGAGGCAGCTAAACTGAATGGGGTGAAGAAACTGCGGAGGCGGGACAGCACACCTAACCTCTTAGAAGCAATTTTAAAAAGAGAGTATATGTGATCTTTCCAGGAAAGATCATGAGAAAAGGAAATACCAAGAATGTTAAGAGAATTCAGAGGAGTGAGTGAGTTGTGTATTGTTGAAGATAAGGGAGTAGTCATGAGGAAGATTGTGACAAGTAGACGGATGAAGAAACCGAGTTTTTGAGGCATTGAAAACCACAAAATTTTCTCTGCCCCAATGACAAAGAGTAGAATGATTAGAGGTCGTGTACGGCATAGTGTCTCGTGCGAGGCATGGAGTGACTGTTATGAGGGAGGCTTTGGGAAAGGGTGGAGAAACAAAGAGTGGAACCTTCGCCATAGGACTGGATAGGACAGGAGATGTGACTTAATAAGCCATTGATAAATAAAAGGAAGAGAGTGGGTGACAGGACAGAACCCTGAGGAACACCACTGTTGATAGCTTTAGGAGAAGAACAGTGGCCATCTACAACCTCAGCTATAGCTCGGACAGAAAGGAAATTAGAGATGAAGGCACAGAAAGAAGGATAGAAACCCAAGGAGAACAGTTTCGAAATTAAAGATTTGTGGCAGACTCCATCAAAAGCTTTTGATATGTTTAGCGCAATAGCAAAAGTTTCACTGAAATCCTGAAACGAGGATCTACAGATCTACAGATATACAGAAGCTAAGGTTAACAAAGACCATAAGATCCACTCTAAGGTTAGCCCGAGAGAAAGGAAAGAGTAGGGGGTTAAGAGAAGAGAATAAGGGGTTAAGTATGTAGCAACACCTATCACGCGTGGGTTAACATTCATTCAGAAAAAGAGTAAAAAGATTCACCATCATCAACCGCCGGCCACTGCCGACAAGTCAGAAAAATAGTCGGAGAGAATACGAAAGATTTTAGAACGGTCCTCTACTCCATAGGGAGGTAGAGGATGCAGCCCACTAGGCTGGAAAGGCGTGAAAGATGAAAAGAAGTAAAATAAGAACGCATTACAAACCGTGCAACACACTCTTAACTCAAACACTATGATACCATGCAAATTACAGACATGCAATAAAGAGAGTTACAGACATGCAAATAAGGAGAGAAGAAGGAAATAAGTATAAAGAATAACAAAAAGTGGGTTAATTTACTCAACAAGCTACAACTAAGTTCGTGTTAGTCTAATTATTATTTGTTTTTTGTTTTTTGTTTTTTGCTGGCACATCACACGCTGGCATGTCACAAACTGGCATTGGACGTCAACAGACTCATCCCCGATTACCACCCCCAGAGCTCCTGTTGCCAATTGTTTTTTATTTTAAATAACGTTAATATTTTTAAAATGCTTATCTAGACGGTTTTTAAACACATTAACGGTAGTAGAGTTCACGACGGGCGCGAGAAGATTATTCCATTTATTAATTACTTTAAACGGAAAGAAGTTTTTAGCGATATTAGTAATGAAACGTCTGCCACGCAACTTAAATCCGTTATTACGAGTATTGCTATTATCGAAAGTGAACAATTTGTCGAAATTTACGTTATCGATGTTATCAACGATTTTGAAAACTTAAGTAAGCTCCTCCCTTAATCTCCTAGTTTCAAGTGAAAGCAAGTCTAACTCTTTAATCCTATCTTCATAAGGCTTGTTGCGCAATGACGGAATTAGTTTCGTGGCACGACGCTGAACCCTTTCTAACCTATCAATATCCTCACGCAAATACGGGCACCAAAACTGAACGGCATATTCTAAATGAGTCCTGAATAGAGACTTGAAAAGGGGCAATATAATATTCTTCGATTTAAGTTCGAAATTACGCGCTATGAAGCCTAACATCCTATTAGCTTTTGCGCAAGACTCCAAGCACTGGTTCCTAACCTTTAAATCCTTAGATACGCGTACGCCTAAATCTACTTCCTCGTCAACGCTTGCTAACTCTCTATCATCCATCGTGTACGTGTAATATTGTTACGAGAACCTATATGCAAAACTTTACATTTGTCCACATTAAATTGCACCTGCCACTTATCTGTCCACTCCATAATCCTATTTACATCGTCTTGAATCCTATTTCTATCGTCCTCGTTAACAACCTTACCACCTATTTTAGTATCGTCCGCGAATTTTGACACGTTACTAGTCAATCCTACATCTATGTCGTTAATGTAAATTACGAATAGCAATGGGCCTAACACTGAACCCTGTGGGACACCGCTACCTACATCCAACCACCCCGATTCACTACCATTAACAACGACCCTCTGTCTCCTAGCACGAAGCCATTCCTCTAACCACTTAGCTACCTGACAGCGTATACCGTGCGCTTTAACCTTTGCAATTAATCTTCTATGCGGAACTGCATCGAACGCCTTTTTAAAATCTAAATAAATAACGTCAGCCGCTCCATGCCTATCGTATTCGCGCACTATTGCGTTATAAAATTCTAACAAATTAGTTAAACGAAATCTATGGCGTCGAAACCCATGCTGACTACTATTAATTAAATCTCGACTTTCTAAGTTATCGATGATACGATCCCAAACTACAGATTCCAAAAGTTTACCGACAATTGACGTTAAGCTAATGGGCCTATAATTGCTAGCAACTGTGCGGTCACCTTTTTTAAAAAATGGGCGTGACGTTAGCTAATTTGAAGTGTTCAGGAATAATCCCCATTTCGAGTGACTGATTAAAAATCTTCGTTAAGGGGCCTACAATAACGTCTTTCAAATCTTTCAAATGTCTGGGATAAAAAGCGTCAGGGCCTGGAGCCTTGCTAACTTTTAGCCTATCGATATAATGCGCAATCTCACCCTCGTAAACAGTTATTTCATCCAAAATAGTCTCGCTACTAAATGGAACAATATCGTCCACGTCGGGGACATTATTTACGTCTTCTACGGTAAAAACTGTCGCAAAAAAGTTATTGAAACTACCCGCCATCGCCTGAGCGTCAGAAGCCAAAGCGCTGTTAACATCCACTAGAGGGCCTATGTTTTCTTTTATCGGCTTACGATTATTTACGTATTCAAAAACCTTTTTCGGATTATGTTTACTATCCGCAGTTATAAGTATCTCTAAATTACGCTTAGCATTCCTAACTGATCTTTTAACCTGACGTCTAAGCTCGATATATCTTTCAGACTAAAGTTAGTTGCCGTGCCATTACGCTTATTAAGTCTATACGCTCTGTTACACTCGTTTATGAACTCGCCTATTTCCCTACTCCACCACTTGGGCCTACCATGATTTCTAGCGCGCTTAGGCCTACGAGGAATAAACTCCCTTTTAATATTCATAAAACTTTCTTTAAACGCCTCCCAATGCAAATTTGCTTCATTACCCATAAATAAGTTATCCCAGTCCACTACTCTCATCCTATCCGCAAAACTATCAAAATTGGAACTACGAAAATCAGGGACTTCTATAACGTTACTATCCTTAGTGTTTTCTATCAATAATTTCAACCTAAGAATTTGATAATAGTAGTATGATGGCAAAATGGGAGAGGAATTTGGGGTGCTTTGAATCCTGCCCCTGGAGGGGCCCCCTGAAGGTTTTCGCCTTCGGTATGAGGGGGCCCCATTACTTAAGTTCCTAACCCATTTATGGGGTCTCACCTTCCTTCATGAAGGGCATTTGGCCATTGAGGGGCCCCTGCGGGGCCCCATCCTCCTTGGGGTTAAAAAAAAAAGGATTCGTCTTCACCTTCCTTCAAAAAAGACAAGAAAAAGAAAAAGAAATCCTCGCCTTCCTCCTTGGAAAAAAGAAAAAAAGAAAAAAAAGAAAAAGGATTCGTCTTTACCTTCCTTTTTAAAAAAAAAAAAAAAAAATCATCCTCCCCTTCCTTCACGAGTAAAAAAAAAAAAAGAAATTCCACCTCCTTGGTCTTTCATGAGACGGACAAAATCAAACAAGCAAAAACAGACAAAACCAACAAACAAATACAGACAAAAGCAGACAAAGACAGAGTTTGACACTTGATTTTCAACTTATATCCTTAAAAATTAGACATCAAAACTTAAAATATCTGAAAAAGGGCTTAATAGACATAACCAGCGTAAACAACCTCAAAACATATCATATTGTAATACCACATTACTTACTCAAATGTAATTCCATTTTTATATGCTAACAAACTGCGAACATCACAAGAAACAAAATCAGGTTAAACATATTTTAATTCAAAAGCAGATTCTTTGTTTAATATTTGTATTATGAAAATTAAAATGAAGGTTTATTATTTTAATTTAAATAAATTAATTTCTCTCTTTTTTAAGGGAAACTGGCATATTTTCAACCGTTCTGAATCAAATACAAGAACTTTTTATACATTCATAATATATACTTATTTGTTTATTTACTTTTAAATATATACTTTTCTGTTGTTTACATCGCTATATATCAACACATTCACATGACAACTTCTGGTTTCTGAACTATTAATTTTACTGCACATCAAATTTCGTTATAAAATTGCGTGTGTTAAAAGAACATCAAGTTGCGTAATGCGGCTTTAAAACTAAAACATCAAATCTGTTTTCCTCCTCTAAACATCCACTTAAATATTATTACCAATATTGATTTATTGTTATTATTACATATATATGTACACGTGCTAAGAGTATTTAAATTAAATATATTGATTTCAATTCCCTTCGTAATAAAAGCATCTGGCAATTCTACCCCAATCTTGCTATATTTTTCTCACAGTAACTGTTTTCAGAGTAGTAGTTAAGTTTAACTTTCTTCTAACAACTATTAGTTGCTACTAATCTTGTTATTATTATTGTTATCATATATATATATCGGTAAATATCTAGGAGCGCTCCATTTTTCAATATTAAACATACACTCATAAAATATATACCATTTGAAAGCTCACATTTTTCTGAGTCTAAAAATGTAGTAATCCAAAAGTATCAATAGCAAATAAAAAGTAACTAGGTTTAAATATAAAACCGTATACCGATCAATTTGTGATGCGTGATCTTTACGGGGGCTCCGCCCCCGTACCCCCGAGACCTAAATTATATAAATGATAATGTAATAACATATTCATGTTAGGTTAGGTTAGCGTAACAATTACCAAAAATACCATCTTACAACACAGACTGAAGATTTATAACAGCCAACCTTTATAATGTAGTTAATGACGTCACGCGTCAAACAATTAATTAAATCTAGTTACTTTTTTATTTGCTATTGATAGTTTTGGATTACTACATATTTAGACTCGGAAAAATGTGAGTTTTCAAATGGTATATGTTTTATGAGTGTATGTTTAATATTGAAAAATGGAGCGCTCCTAGAGATTATCCTATATATATTATAGGTATAACACAACATCCAAATCAGATGGTTTGGTAAAAAAAAAAAAACTTTCTTAATAGATGCAATTAAAGAAAACGGGATGTCGAGTTTGTGGGAGTTGGCATTTTTAAAGAGATTCAGTGGGAAATACATACTGAAAGTTGGGGGATTTTTCATCAAGAACCTTCCTAGTTGCAATCATAGTTAGCGCCTATTCACATTACTTTAATTATCATTTCTCTAATTTATCGACTGTTCACAATTCCTCATAATTCTCAAAATAAACGTATTTGTTTTCACTTTTCTTTCACACCAGTCAGTCACAGTATTTACATCAATCACACAGAATGGACATGCTTATTGTTTTTGTCACTAGCTGTACCAAACATGTCTTTACATACTGAAGCGTACGGTTTATATAACGTTTAAAATGTTATAATTTAATACTTTATGATATCAGATCTCGTATAAAAAACATCATTTCCTGTACAAATGGCCACAAAAATACTTTCAATCCTAATATATGTACTTATAGAACGCACCATACGCTTTTTCACCTGTATTAAAAACGTAAAACTGAAAGTTGTATCATCATACGATCTTCGATTCTGCGAAGACGTAAGTGAGCCCTAACATATAATTTAAAATTATTTAACAGATCATTCGAGGGAACTGTACATCGATCTCATTATAACTCCTGGCTCATAATAACCCGCCATGCATATTTACACGAGTCGAATTTAAATAAATAAATAAATATATATATATATATGTAAGGAGTTTGTATGTGGCATTCCAACAGAAAACAGGAAGTGTCTGAACCCTGTTTCTCCCATACTGTCCTCCTCACCTGGCCTTTTTATATGTCTCGTCTACCCTGTGAGCAGTCCAGCATACTCTCAAACACCCGCTTCTCACTATATTCCTTACTACACACGCATGCATCTTACACACTACACAGTCTTTTAAAAAAAGGTGTAATTTCAGTAGTCTCGGAGATTCGCGATTGTCCCCTCCTTCCTGACTGCATCGTATATATTACCAAGCAAGTCTCTCTACAGTTTACAGGTTTCCTCATTGTCTAAAATTTATAAAGTCCTCTCTTATTGCTTTCCTTATTGTAACGGACATCACAACCGATTTTTAAATAGTATTTAAGTATTATGTTGAGCAACATAGCTAGATAACCCCGCCACAGCCTAGTTTCTTAGCATAATCATGAAACATGAAACAAGATTATATTAATATATATATATATATATATATATATATATATATACAGGGTGTCCCATAATTCCGGCATCATAGGAGAAATTCATATTTTTCTATTTCTACAAACCATAATTCATATTTATCTCTTTCTACAGGCCATAAGGTCTGTGAGCAAGGAAGAACGAATCCAGATAATTCTACTCATAGGAAATCGGAGTCAAAGAGAGGCCCTGCTGAATTTAACAGACTGCATCCAGACCGCGAGCCAATAACACAGAGTTGTGTTAGCAGACTTGTTGCAAAGTTTAAGGAAACAGGATCCATAGAAGATAAACCACGCAGTGGACCTTCAAGGACGTCCACTGACGATGATACAGCGACTGCTATCCTGGCTCATTTTAACAGAAGTCCCAATAAGTCTCTTCGGCGATTGTCCGCTGAGACAGGAGTGTCGAAAAGTAGCACCCATCGCATTCTTCAGGCTCACAAATGGCATCCATATAAACTTCAGATCCTACAGAAATTAAGCGAAGATGATCCCGACCGGCGGATGGAATTTTGTGAATGGGCTACGGAACAATATGCTCGGGATGCCAATTTCCCGTCCACCATTCTGTTCAGTGACGAGGCTGTTTTTATGAAATGGTGAGGTAAATCGACAGAACACCCGCTACTAGTCTCAAAACAACCCTCACTGGTATACCTCTTCAAAGGAACAAGGTGCATCTCGGGTGATGGTATGGTGTGGCATTTGGAAAGATCGCATCAGAGGCCCCCTCTTTTTCGATGAACATGTCACTGGAGGCACCTACCTACGTATTCTCAAGGAAGAAGCATTCCCGGTGTCTTGAACGAACAAGGAAATTTCCCAACATGGTTCCAGCAAGACGGCGCTCCTGCACATTACAGCACCCAAGTAAGGGAATACCTGTACCACCAATTCCCTGGTCATTGGATAGGACGTCGAGGGCCTGTGGAATGGCCAGCTAGAAGCCCGGATCTCACGCCACTAGATTTTTATCTCTGAGGCCACTTGAAAGCGCTGGTATACGCAGAGAAAATTAGGAGTGTCGAACATTTGTGAAAGCGCATTATTGGGGCATGTAACACCATTACTCCTGATATCATTCACCGTGTGCTTGCTGACTGGGTATCACGTCTGAATTTGTGTATTGAAAACAATGGTGGACATATTGAGCACGTTCTGTAAATAAAAGCTTTTGTTTTGCCTTTTTTTATTATTTTCCTATGATGCCGGACTTATGGGACACCCTGTATAATATATATATATATATATATATATATATATATATATAGCAAACAACCACAGGGAAAAGGAAACACAAAGTCCGAGCGCTTTCGTGATATATTCATATATATTCATATATTCATATTATCAAGGAGGAACAGAAAATAGACAGAGATTACAAAGTAAATAAGTTAAATAGACAAGCAAAAAATTCACAATCGGCACCTCAAATTAAAGGCCATAAAGCCCTCTAAAGATTTTTTCAATTGATAACATAATCTGTAGGCTGCTAAATTACTTTGTTCCTAAGAGGTCTACGAATTTGTAGCCCAGAGTTCATTGACGACGAAATTAGTAAAATATAGAAAATTGCTTTTGATTTAAAATACCCAAAGAACTGCATAGATAAGTCCTTAAAAATGGCAAAGAAAACCTTCTACGAAGTAAAGGATAAGATTCCTTATAACACAAAAAATGTTTTAGTGTTACCATTCAGAGAAAATTTCCTTGATCTGCCGAATCTGCTGAGGACTTTTAACGTAAATATTGCGTTCAAAAATTTAGATGTAATTAAGAATTCATTGATTAAGAACTCCCCTTTAAGTGAACATGGTTGTGTATATAAAATCCCTTGCACAATATGTAATAAATTTTACATTGGCCAAACTGGTAAGACCCTTGAGTTACGTATTAAACAGCATCAATACAGTATAAGAAGTGGCCAGGAATCTAACGCCATTTTCATTCACGTAAGAGACTAATCATCCCATTGATTGGAAAAATGCTTCCAAATTAAGGTTTAGTAAATCTATTGTTAGCAGAAATATACTGGAATCAAGTGTGATCAAGAATAATGCGGATTTGGTCCTTAATATTAGCCCTGGGTTGTACAAATTAGATTCGTGCATTGTCAGAAAGCTGGCGAGGGCCTACTGTTTTCTTAACTGCATTCTTGCCCTTAATGGTTTGCCCTGGTTAAATAAATAAATATTATTGTAAGAACTGTTAACATTCTTATGTGTCTATTTTAATTGTAATATTTCTTTCGTGTATAATCTTTGGTTGCTGGGGGTTTATTGGACTTTTGAACTGGGTTGCTTTGGGAAAACAATTTTTTTCCAGACTGTTTGTAGAAATTTTGTAATAATCTGTAAGACGATGGCAACATTCCCTTTGTTTTCATTAATTTCGGGCCTTTAATTTCCTACTTCAATTAAATATTAGTGTTAATAACCATTATAATAATTTTTGTTTTCTGTACTGGTGTTTTGTCTAATTTCATCTATATAGTAATTTAGCAGCCTACAGATTATGTTTCTATTTATCTATTTGTTTTTTCTATTTGTTTTTCATTAAATTCTTGCCAATTAATTGCCTGCTTTAATTAAATATTAGTGTTAATAACCATTATTAATTTTTGTTCTCTGTATTGTTTTTTTTTTGTCTAATTTCATCTATATACATATTTAGTAATTTAGCAGCCTACAGATTATGTTATCAATTGAAAAAATCTTTAGAGGGCTTTAAGGCCTTTAATTTGAGATGCCGATTGTGAATTTTTTGCTTGTCTATTTAACTCATTTACTTTGTAATCTCTGTCTATTTTCTGTTCCTCCTTGATAATGTGAATATATCACGAAAGCGCTCGGACTTTGTGTTTCCTTTTCCCTGTGGTTGTTTGCTTATTAATAAGATCACGTGTTATTTTGTGATTTTAGTGCATAATGGATACCACGCGCCACTTCGAGACCTTCTCTTTGCTCTTCCCTGGCCTAGCACTGTTTGTTTCTACTTTTTGTTCTTCTTTAGTTAAGTCACACAAGCGAAAGATTCACCTGATATTTCTAAGAAGGTGTCTAAGTGAACAAGTTCTCCCCACCCCTTTACTCCCTAATAGACTTTTGAATTTGAGAGAACGCCCCTTCGATGAATTCCAGAGAATAGTGTTGCAGAAGCATATAGAAATTACTAAGATTGAAGTCGAAGAAACTTTTAAAGTTACTAGGGCGAGAAGATATAGTTTTGATATGGCAATTCCACCTGAATGGAAACAACGGTTACTGGACTATTGTTATAACAAACTTAGACGAGAATGTAGTGTAGTGGAAAGGAAATTGGATATTAAATTACAAATTTTAATTGAAAGAAGTGATTGGACTAAGGATGCTAACCCCGGATTTGTGATAAATTTATCAGATAAAGTGTTAAATAAAAATATGGTTACGGCTCTTGGATATGGAATAAATTTTTCAGCAGCTAAAAAGGAGGTGGACTATGTAGAAATAGCTAAGGCTTTCTGTAATTTAGAAAAATATAATGATTTACCTATAGAGGATGTGAATATTTGTAAAGGTATAGTATATAGTGCCATGTCTAAACCCTCTATTCCAAATTGCCCACAGAGGTTTTTCGACTCTTATGAAGCTTTAAGAAAAGATCAGAATCTACTTATAACCAAAGCTGATAAATCAAATGCTTTAGTGATCCTCAATAAAGACGTTTATCTAGGAAAAATGTATGATCTTTTGAATGATGCGGACACTTACGTGAAATTAAGGAACAATCCCCTTGAACCTGTGAACAGTGCATTTAACAAAAAAATTAAACAACTTTTGAAGGGGAATGAAAGGTTACTTAAACAGTTTTTGAGTACTTCACCGTCATTACCCTATATGTATGGCCTGATTAAAACTCATAAGCCAAATAATCCTGCAAGGCCTATTGTCAGTTCTATAGGATCTATCTCATATAAGCTATCCAAATGGCTTGTCTCCATTCTTAATCCTCTCCTTGGCACAATTTCACAATCACACATAAATAATAATGTAGACCTGGTGGAAAAATTAAATAGTATCAGTGTCAATTACAATTTTAGATTGGTAAGCTTTGATGTTACCGCTTTATTTACAAGAGTCCCGGTGGAGGATCTATTAGTGTTTCTTTCGGAAGAATTGGTTAAGCATAATTTGCCATTACCTGTGGCTACAATTATAGAATTAATTAAGCTGTGCATAGTAGACTCAAAATTTGTGTTCAATAATGAATATTTTAGGCAGAAATTTGGTATGGCGATGGGAAACCCTCTCTCCCCCATTTTGATTAACTTATATATGGAGTTTTTTGAAAGTAAGTTATTAAGGAAGATTCTGCTAAATTATGTTCCATGGTTTAGATATGTACAGTAGATGATGTTCTTTGTCTTTGGCCAGTGACTTTAAATCTCAATGAATTCTTACCCAAACTTAATAATTTAACTTCCTCTATCAATTTTACAGTTGAAATAGAAAAAGATTCTTCGATCCCTTTTTTAGATGTTTTAATATATAGGTCTGGAAAAAAGTTTAAGTACAATATTTACAGAAAACCCACTAATAATTGTTCTTATATACATTATTATTCTGATCACCACATTAATGTAAAACGATCCGTTCTTTCTACTTTGTTCCTAAGAGGTCTACGAATTTGTAGCCCAGAGTTCATTGACGACGAAATTAGTAAAATATACAAAATTGCTTTTGATTTAAAATACCCAAAGAACTGCATAGATAAGTCCTTAAAAATGGCAAAGAAAACCTTCTACGAAGTAAAGGATAAGATTCCTTATAACAAAAAATGTTTTAGTGTTACCATTCAGAGAAAATTTCCTTGATCTGCCGAATCTGCTGAGGACTTTTAACGTAAATATTGCGTTCAAAAATTTAGATGTAATTAAGAATTCATTGATTAAGAACTCCCCGTTAAGTGAACATGGTTGTGTATATAAAATCCCTTGCACAATATGTAATAAATTTTACATTGGCCAAACTGGTAAGACCCTTGAGTTACGTATTAAACAGCATCAATACAGTATAAGAAGTGGCCAGGAATCTAACGCCATTTTCATTCACGTAAGAGATACTAATCATCCCATTGATTGGAAAAATGCTTCCAAATTAAGTTTAGTAAATCTATTGTTAGCAGAAATATACTGGAATCAAGTGTGATCAAGAATAATGCGGATTTGGTCCTTAATATTAGTCCTGGGTTGTATAAATTAGATTCGTCATTGTCAGAAAGCTGGCGAAGGGCCTACTGTTTTCTTGACTGCATTCTTGCCCCCTTAATGGTTTGCCCTGGTTAAATAAATAAATATTATTGTAAGAACTGTTAACATTCTTATGTGTCTATTTTAATTGTAATATTTCTTTTGTGTATAATCTTTGGTTGCTGGGGGGTTTATTGGACTTTTCAACTGGGTTGCTTTTGGGAAAACAACTTTCCCAGACTGTTTGTAGAAATTTTTTTTGTAATATTCTGTAAGACGATGGCACCATTCCCTTTGTTTTCATTAATTTCTGGCCATTTAATTTCCTGCTTTAGTTAAATATTAGTGTTAATAACCATTATAATAATTTTTGTTTTCTGTACTGGTGTTTTGTCTAATTTCATCTATATAGTCTTTTTATATTTAGTAATTTAGCAGCCTACAGATTATGTTATCTATTTGTTATCTACGTTATCTATTTGTTTTTCATTAAATTCTTGCCAATTAATTGCCTGCTTTAATTAAATATTAGTGTTAATAACCATTATAATAACTTTTGTTCTCTGTATTGGTTTTTTTTTGTCTAATTATTTCATCTATATACATATTTAGTAATTTAGCAGCCTACAGATTATGTTATCAATTGAAAAAATCTTTAGAGGGCTTTAAGGCCTTTAATTTGAGATGCCGATTGTGAATTTTTTGCTTGTCTATTTAACTCATTTACTTTGTAATCTCTGTCTATTTCCTGTTCCTCCTTGATAATGTGAATATATCACGAAAGCGCTCGGACTTTGTGTTTCCTTTTCCCTGTGGTTGTTTGCTTATTAATAAGAACACGTGTTATTTTGTGATTTTAGTGCATATATATATATATATATATATATACATATATATATATATATATATACGGCAAAAGTAGTTTGAAGATTTATTCCATCTCACGACTGACTATAATTATACACTTTAGAGGAGTTTGCAAATTCCATATATTCAGACAAAAAGTATTACGTCTTCCGCTGATTTCATGTCAATATCAGCATGCTTCACTGCCCTTTCAGGCATTGTGACCTTAGATCGTACCAGAACTATGGTCTTGACAAAGCACAATGTGTTAAAGTTACCAAACAAGGATAACCTATGTTCAGGAGTCTGGACATTTCCATAGTCAACATCAACTAAACCTATTTGATCATTGCTTTGTTTATGTAATGCAATATCATCATTTGGTTAAACTTTCTCTGAGTCGTGTTTGAACTCAGATAAGTTTTAATACGCACGATATTACTAAACGAGCATTCACTACACGTAATGGAGGCAGGCATCACTATAATTAACTTTGTTTACGTAATCACAGAGGAGATAAGAAATTACTGGTCAGGTGTCAGTGATTGCACGTGTGTAACTACATTACGTAGGATTAACTGCTGAAGGGAATCGTGAACACAAAGTTCATACTGAAGGTTGTTAGATGTGCATGTAGTCTTGCAGGAAGGAAGTCTGAGCCCTAGAATGAAGTTACACTCTCTAATTATGCTGTGGACGTCTATCCTTTGCATCCTCGAGAAGCAAATCTTTATACTGGACATACATTTTGTACTCTACTTCGTCAAAACTCTCAGTTATGGGTATTATAATGAGGTCCAGAGCTTCATAATGTGTCTTTCTGTAAAGATCTTCAGATGCGTAGCTGCCTTCCGGTGGAACACAATCTTCTTCTAGCCTAGCTGGAACTCTTCTAAATCGAGGCTGTGAGGGTACATCTACCTGACAGGAACCTAGTGGCTGTACTTTCTTCAGAAAAGACTAGCCACTTCATCATTGCGCATATTTCAAAGTTTTATCAGTAATACCACCAATAGCTTATATATATATATATATATATATATTAAGGTAGGTTGATTTTCCGCATTTTTTTAGATATCGACTTTGGAATAGTCGAGATAGTCAGGGCTTAATATGATAATAACTGACAAAAACATTTCAGATCCCTAGCTTTAACCGTTTTTTGAGGAAACCGTTTCAAAAATCGTCAAAAAATCGTACCGAAAAATACACATTTTCGCAATTTTCGGCCGAAAAAATGCTATTTTCATAAAAAAATCCTGAAAAAAGTTACAATTTTATTGAAAAAAAGTAAAAAAAACATGTACAGAGTCAAATAGACACATTTAGATCCCAAGATCATCATAATTTTCACTGTAAGAGCCCTTAGAAGCAAAGGAAGGCCTCATCTGGCGGCTTAGGGCTTTGGCCAGAATGTGTTTGTGCCTTGATTCGAGTCCATAAACAGTATGGGAAGCTTCAGATGTCAGCTTCACGGCCCTTTCAACACTCTGAGAATGTGAAGGCAGATCAGGCAGCTCCAGCTTGGTGCCATTCAGCAATGCTTCTTGAAGCTCCTGGTCAGAAAAGTCTTCTGTGAGAGCAGGTTCACAGATGCCACTTTGAGAAAGGTTGATTAGTTCTGACCAGTGGGTAGCTTCAATGTTGATGGCTGTGATCTTCTTCAGCCTCTTCTTGGCTGGCTTCCCACTTCTGAAAGAATAATAATTAATTTATTTTTTATTCCAGTTTAAGATTTAATCCCTATTAGTCTCAGAATTGCTGATTTAAATTAAACTTAAATTAAAAAAAAAAAACCCGAGTTCTATAAATCCCCATAATCGAATTTTTTTTCAGAAAGAAGGTAAGATTATTTCCATTATCAGAGGGGAGGGGGGAATTGGGATAAGAAAATGTGAAAAAAAATTCGATTATGGGGATTTATAGAACTCGGGCCTTTTTTTTATTAAATAAATCCCCATAATCAAATTTTTTTTTCACATTTTTTAAAATTAATAAATGCTTACCTGATGGACAGAATTTTCTTGAGAGCAGCTTCTCTCACTTCCAAGTCATCAGACTTCATCATGGAGTACAGCACATTCTCGGGCAGCAAGGCAAAAGCATTGTACTTCAGGTTCTTGAAAGCAACACCCTGGATTTCTTCAGACTGCTGCTTGATCCTCTGGATCATGTTGAAGATGTACAGCTGCTGATTGTGGAACTTGCTGTCCCTTTTGATCTCAAACCAACTGACTGCATACACTTCCACAATGAACTTGATGGCCTGGTAAAGCTTATCCTGTAGTTCTGGAGGGTAAGCACCTCTGGTCCACAGACACATCAATCTAATTGCCAAAGTCAACCATCTTGCATGGTTTAATGGTCCAATTTTCCAGGCAGCAAATCTTGGGTTGACTTTGCCCCTGGAAATTCCAAGCACATACTCCAAAAGAAGCCTCTGGTCGCTACTGAGATCATTCAGTGTCTCCTCAGCAAATTCCATGTCATCCAGGGGGCCACTGAGTTTGGTGAATTCCACTTGTGGCAGATCTTGGTAGTCAATTTCACAGAGTTTTCCCAGCGGACCAGTGAAAGCAGTGGGACTTTTGGTACTGCCATCAAGATGCTTGAAAACAGCTCTGAAAGGAAGCTCATTCTGATGGAGTGAACAGCCAATGGTGTGCAATTTCCGCTCAATTTTATTTTCCAGAGCTGTTACAAGGCCTCCCTCCCAGCCAGTGTTTGTATTTGTGTTGTCAAGGAGGACAGCTTTCAGGGTATGAACACTGTTAAACTCCTCCAAGACACTAGCAACTTCTTCACCAAGAAGAACTCCAGTCGCACCTTTAATTGGGATGACTCTGTGAGTAAGATATGTTCCACTTTCAGTTCCCGGCTCCTTTGTGAAAGTCAAATGGTGCTCTTGTCCCTTTCCTTTCTTCAGCTTAGTCTCCCCATTTTCATCCTTAACTTCTCTGTACAGCAAAGTGTCCTTGTCAACTTTCCCATCAACCCCAATACAGACTAACTTTTCCAGACCCTCATTGTGCTTTTCATCACTTTTCACTTTCATTCTAGCTTTTTCCCTGTCCATTTTCGATTTATCAACTATTATCTGTTTCACATCAAGGCCAGGCTTAAGCAGGTCCATAGCTTGTAAGTCCAGGAGGAAGGCATTAGCAAGACTTGCCCCAAGATTGGAAGAAACATCACCCCTGATCAGTTCCATGGCATATCTGGGGGTTTTCAAAAAGCTGTAACCTCCACTTGGGTGCCTCCTTGGCTTGAACTCTTCAGCTTCACCACCAGATGGCTGAAATGAAAATAAAAAATAAATTACTAAAGCGAAAATGGGGGAAAATAGGGGAAAAAGTAGGGAAAAATATGGGTAAAAATCGACGAAAATGGGCGGAAATAAGAATAAATTACTTAAACGAAAATGGGGAAAAAAGTGGGAAAATAGGGGGAAAAATGGGTAAAAATTCAGGTAAAACGTCGGCGAAAATGGGCGAAAAAAGAATACATTACTAAAGCGAAAATGGGGGAAAAATGGGAGAAATAGGGACAAAAAGTAGGGCTAAATTTGGGTAAAAATGGGACAAGATATAAGAAAAAAATATATTACCTCTCCTGAGCTGCATTCAAAAGAAATATTTTGTGAAGGTGTGGAGGCAAAAGTGGCCAAATCCACTTCCTGCTGCTGTTGAATCTGGCTCTGTAATCTTTCTGCTTCAGCTGCAGCCCTCTGGTCTCTCTTCACAGCAGCTTTATCCACAGATCCCAGCTGGAAAGAGCCCTTGGGTCCTGTTTTGGCCCTCTGATCTCTCAAGTATTCCCTCTCCTCTACTGGAACCTGAAATATTAAAGTATATTAAATAGCGGATCTAAAATAAGAGATAAAATCCTGAAAAAAAATTGATTATTAATTTCTATTACCAGGGGGGGGGGGAAGGAAGATTACAGGAGGAAAATGCGGATATTTTTCAATTACAAGCATTGAATTTCCTTCCATTTAAAAGGCACCTAATCGCACTAAGTTAGGCCAGTTAAAAGTTAAAAAATAATAGCATTACCTTCTTACTGGGAGGACAAGTGCAGATTATGTGCTGTGTTTGACAATTTTCTTTCTTGCACTTCACAGCATTGTCATCACAGGGACGAACAGGTAGCTTACAGGTGCAAGCAGAAATGTCAAAAAGTTTATCCAGCTTTTCCTCCAGATTCTGCTCCTGGACTGTAGAAAGAGATTTCCTGTTTATCTCTTTTGCTTTCTTGAAGCACACTTTATCCACCAATTTCACTACATAATATTCCTCATACAGGGGCAGCCGCGGGTTCACTGCCTGCCAGATCTCAATCACATCCTTTGCTATCATTTTAGCAATATCATAGTCTTTCAAGTCCGGGTGGCTGTTTTGGAGGAAATAACTGTACTGAATAACTTGGCGGAGGGTAGGAGGCTCTGTTTTATCCAAAGGGGAAGGCTGGCCACTGAATTTTTTGGCACTATCACTTCGAGTTAACACTGCAGACTTCCGTTTTTTACCCATTTTTATGAAATATCTGAAAATAAACACAATTAAATGAACGCATCATAAAATAACTTAATTTAATACACATTTTATAGGTAAATATCATTAAAAAATACAAAATAATACACTAATAAACATCTATAATGCATTTACAATAAGTTTCAAGCATCGTTTTGTTAAAAAAGCCGAATTTTAATTGATTATTTTGATGAAATAAGGTCCGATATTTTGTTTGTTTACATTGCGCGAATGCCTTGCCGCGCGCGCGATTTTACGCGTAAAATTCAATTTTACAACTTAAAAATAATTAACAATCCTCAAAAAATACAATCATTTTCACAAATATGAGTTGGTACAACGTTTTTTATACATTAATACCTTTCTATCTAGACCAGTCGAAGATCTCAGTTCCAAAATCAACCTACCCTAATATATATACACAGTGGTGGGCACCGTTAACCAAAAAGTTAACTTCGATAACGATAATCCGTTAACCCCAATTTTTAACTCCGATAACGATAATCCGATAATTTTACTACAAAGTTAACGGAAGTTAACGATAATCCGTTAACGATAACTATTTCTTTACTAACATTTAAAAAAATCAAGGAAAAAAGCTTTAAAACCCCATAGAAAATGTTTATTTATATAAAATCCAACAATAAATAGGTATTTAACTATTTTTATCAAGTTTTGCAACTTTTTTGCTTAATAACTTTTTTTTTATTTTTAATAAAAAATGTACTGATTACATGTTTTGAAACCCTTGTAACCACTAACCATTAACTAAATTTTAATTTACCAGAGAATTATTATGGCGGTAACTGAAGGGTAAAATTAAATTTTAGGCACATTTATTAAAGACTATGACACAATGTGCTGGTTGCCCTTCAGAAAGACCAACTTCTCAAAGTTAGGCCCAACTGCCAGTCTTGACCTCTTGGGCCTCAGGATGTCCTTGCCGAGAGAGAAGAGCCGTTCCACTGCGGCAGAGGACGGAATTGGCAGACTGAAGTTATGGCGGTTTGAATTCATTCGCGGAGCGGTGATCTTCCGTGAATGACTCCTCGCAGTTAACGTGTTAACGGACTTTAACAGACTATAAATATCGAGTTATCGGAAGTTAACTGGTCCGATAACGATAAATGGAAATTAACTTCCGTTAATACTCCGTTTAAAAAAGTTAACTTCGTTAATTAACTGTTATCGGATTAACGCTTTAGTGCCCAACACTGTATATATATATATCATATATATATATATATGCAAATAACTGCAATGACCGCGCAGTATATAAATGAATAGAAACGACATAAGTATTAAGGAACGTTTCTGCACACGAGGAGGAGAGATAACGAAATAATGAAAAATGAGGCGAACCGCCTGGGAATCGAACCCTGGGTTCGATTCCCAGGCGGTTCGCCTCATTTTTCATTATTTCGTTATCTCTCCTCCTCGTGTGCAGAAACGTTCCTTAATACTTATGTCGTTTCTATTCATATATATATATATATATAGAGAGAGAGAGAGAGGGGGGGGGAGATATATATATATTTAGGGGTTGCAAGGACTGATGATGTGAAATTTGAATCACAAAATAAGATAGCAGAAAGAGAAATGTACTTTTGCGTAATTAGCTGTAGATATGATAGTTATGTGTTAAAACGTAGGTTGCCGCCAAATTTTTATTGCGAAAGAATCAGCTATTTAATTTAAATATTTAATAATGCTACTACTTCAAGTTAAATTGCTGTACTCGATGTTAGTACACCCCTGCGTCGGTCTCTCTTCACATGAAGGTCAAACTGGTTAAAATGTCTTGGCCCCCTAAGAACCAAGCTATTTTCCTTCAGTGTTGAGAAGGTCTCTTGTCAGGCCTTTAGTTTGGGGACACTACACATTCTGACTTTCCTATTGTCCTGTGTTGTTTGGAAGGTAATTGGATTTAGTTTGAGGTTTTGTACCACTCGTTGATTTTGCTGCTGATCTTTGTATCGTCCGTAATATTGTCTTTGGCTGCGCTGAGAGACATTGACTGAGGAGCATTGTGGTGGGATGGCGGGAGGGGACCCGCAAATGTAAACACCATCAAATCACGGTTAGCACCATGTCAAGATCACGGTTAAGTGTACAATGGTAACAATTAGTAGGTCATGTTAATTCAATTGACGACAGTGAATCACGGATAACTGTATGAATAAAATGTGTGTGTGTGTACACAACATTGCGGTTCCGTGCGTCGTTCTCTCTTCACACGAAGGTCAGGCTGGTGCCCCCCTCTAGGTCTGGCTTGGGGGAGGTGCGAGTGCTTTCTTGTACTCTCCACCTCACATAGCCATGTACGACCGGTTCATCGGGGATTGTTCTGAGCCAGGCGTCTAATCATCTTTTGAAGATGTCCACAGCAACTCCCTTCATGTTCCTTAGGTCTTTGGGCATTTGATTGAACAGTTTTGGTCCTCTCACCACAAAACTAATTTTTTTCAGGGTTAAGGATGTTCCCTGTCTCGCCTTTAATTTGGGAACACGACACAGTCTTCCTTTTCTACTTTCCACCGTTGTTTGAGAAGTTACAGGGTTCAGAGTAAGATTAGGGACAAGTTTCTTCATTATTTTCCAAGTGTAAATAATGGTGTATCTCTCTCTTCTCCTTTCCAGTGAAAATAGGATTAGCTTTCATAATCTTTCCCAGTAATTTAGTTCTTTGCAGCCCTCGATCTTGGCTGTGAAGCTTCTCTGAATCCCTTACAGCTGCCTAATGTCCTCTTTTTTATATGGGGATGTTAGAACCGAGCAGTATTCCAATTTGGGTATGATCAGGGTTTTCAGTATAGAAATCATTATATTCCTATCCCTTGGTTTAAAGGCTATCAATATCTGCCCCGTTATTCTCTTTACACTGTTTGCTGCTATCTTATTTTGTGATTCAAATTTCGCATCATCAGTCCTTGCAACCCCTAAATCTCACTCTCTCTCTCTCTCTCTCTTCTCTCTCTATATATATATATATATATATATATATATATATATATATATATATATAGAGTTCCAGCTCGGCTAGAAGATTGTGTTCCAACGGAAGGTAGCTACGCATCTGAAGATCTTTACAGAAAGACACATTATGAAGCTCTGGACCTCATTATAATACCCATAACTGAGAGTTTTGACGAAGTAGAGTACAAAATGTATGTCCAGTGTAAAGATTTGCTTCTCGAGGATGCAAAGGATAGACGGCCACAGCATAATTAGAGAGTGTAACTTCATTCTAGGGCTCAGACTTCCTTCCTGCAAGACTACATACACACATCTAACAACCTTCAGTATGAACTTTGTGTTCACGATTCCCTTCAGCAGTTAATCCTACGTAATGTAGTTACACACGTGCAATCACTGACACCTGACCAGTAATTTCTTATCTCCTCTGTGATTACGTAAACAAAGTTAATTATAGTGATGCCTGCCTCCATTACGTGTAGTGCATGCTCGTTTAGTAATATCGTGCGTATTAAATCTTATCTGAGTTCAAACACGACTCAGAGAAAGTTTAACCAAATGATGCTATTGCATGTACATAAACAAAGGTATGATCAAATAGGTTTAGTTGATGTTGACTATGGAAATGTCCAGAGTCCTGAACATAGGTTATCCTTGTTTGGTAAATTTAACACATTGTGCTTTGTCAAGACCATAGTTCTGGTACGATCTAAGGTCACAATGACTGAAAGGGCAGTGAAGCATGCTGATATTGACATGAAAACAGCGTAAGACCTAATCCTTTTTGTCTAAATATATGGAATTTGCAAACTCCTCTAAAGTGTATAATTATAGTCAGTCGTGAGATGGAATAAATCTTCAAACTACTTTTGCCGTATATATATATATATATATATATATGTATATATATATTATATATATATTAATATAATCTTGTTTCATGTTTCATGATTATGCTAAGAAACTAGGCTGTGGCGGCGTTATCTAGCTATGTTCCTCAACATAATACTTAAATACTATTTAAAAATCGCTTATGATGTCCGTTACAATAAGGAAAGCAATAAGAGAGAACTTTATAAATTTTAGACAATGAGGAAACC
This sequence comes from Bathynomus jamesi, assembly GCA_023014485.1. Classification (NCBI taxonomy): domain Eukaryota; kingdom Metazoa; phylum Arthropoda; class Malacostraca; order Isopoda; family Cirolanidae; genus Bathynomus; species Bathynomus jamesi. The sequence continues at coordinate 645,055 of JAJOZX010001914.1, read as the reverse complement.
TGTAAACTGTTGAGAGACTTGCTTGGTAATATATACGATGCAGTCAGGAAGGAGGGGACAATCGCGAATCTCCGAGACTACTGAAATTACACCTTTTTTGAAAAGACTGTGTAGTGTGTAAGATGCATGCGTGTGTAGTAAGGAATATAGTGAGAAGCGAGTGTTTGAGAGTATGCTGGACTGCTCACAGGGTAGACGAGACCTGTAGAAAGGCCAGGTGAGGAGGACAGTGATGGGAGAAACAGGGTTCAGACACTTCCTGTCTTTTGTGGAATGCCACATACAAACTCCTTATATATATATATATATATATATATTTTAACTGCAAACAACACACAATATAATTAATGTAAAGAACGACGCTTGTGTAGAAGAACGTTCCGCACAAGATGAGGAGGGAGAACGAACAAATGAAAAATGAGATAACCACCCGGGAATCGAACCCGGGATCTTCCGATTGCCGGTCAGATATGCTATCCACTACACCATGGGCCTCGATTAATCAGAAGTCGTAATTCTCCTACATACGAGCAGAAACCAATGCACTGAGGGGGCACCTTCGAATGCCGTACCTATATATAGGGTGTCCCAAAAAAACTATATACTCTTTATAGCATCATATATTTTATAATTTAAAAAAACAACAACAATATATTGTTATAGCAATTGCCAATGAAAGGTAAATTAGTAATCTAAGTGGTCAAAATGTTATAGCGAGTTGTTTGCATATAAAATTTAATTAACTACGCCAAGTGCTCAAAATGCTCTCCGGCGGCATGAATGCACTTTTGAATGCGTAGACTAACTGATTCGCAGACATGGACTAATGTGGATGCTGTGATGGTCCCGCACTTTTCCCTAATTGCATCCTCAAGGTGTTTGAGTGTTGCAGGTCTTGTACCACAAACTGCATCCTTCAGGTAGCCCCACAAGTAAAAATCAAGTGGAGTCAAGTCCGGTGAACGTGGAGGATACTCAACGCTTCCTCTTTGTCCTATCCAACGGTTAGGCAACGTTTCATCGAGGTGCCTTCTGACATCACAATGATAATGATGGGGGGCTCCATCTTGTTGAAAGTAAAAGTCGTCGTTTCGAAACAACTTCCGAACTGAAGGTATAAATTCTGTCCGCAGCATGTCGAGATATGCGGCACCGGTAACTGTCCCATTAAAGAAAAATGGTCCAACCAAACCCCTGGATGATAAACCACACCATGCTGTTAATCCTGGCAAATTAACATGTTTATCCACATAAACGTGTGGCTTATCAAGTGACCAGTACCTGCAGTTGTGTCGATTTACTGTGCCATTCAGCTTGAAGGTAGCTTCATCAGACCACACGATTTTGTTGTATTGAAAGTGCATTCATGCCGCCGGAGAACATTTTGAGCACTTGGCGTAGTTAATTAAATTTTATATGCAAACAACTCGCTATAACATTTTGATCACTTAGATTAATAATTTACCTTTCATTGGCAATTGCTATAACAATATATTGTTTTGTTTTTTTTAAATTATAAAATATATAATGCTATAAAGAGTATATAGTTTTTTTGGGGACACCCTGTATACATTTTAACTGCAAACAACACACAGTATAATTAATGTAAAGAACGACGCCTGTGTAGAAGAACGTTACGCACAAGATGAGGAGGGAGAACGAACAAATGAAAAATGAGGTAACCACCCGGGAATCGAACCCGGGATCTTCCGATTGCCGGTCAGATATGCTATCCACTACTACACCATGGGCCTCGATTAATCAGAAGTCGTAATTCTCCTACATACGAGCAGAAACCAATGCCCTGAGGGGGCACCTTCGCATGCCGTACCTATATATACATTTTAACTGCGTCGTTCTTTACATTAATTATACTGTGTGTTGTTTGCAGTTAAAATGTGTATATATAGGTACGGCATGCGAAGGTGCCCCCTTAGGGCTTTGGTTTCTGCTCGTATGTAGGACAATTACGACTTCTGATTAATCGAGGCCCATGGTGTAGTGCCACGCTTCTCAAACTAGGAGTCGCGTAAATATTATTGGGGGTCGCAGAAACATTTGAAAATATTATTTTTTTCATAAATATACAGTGTTAGTACCTATTGCTTTTATGACATTGAGTGAAGGGTCGCGAAAAACTTTGTCTGATCCAAAGGGGTCGCAAGTGAAAAAAGTTTGAGAAGCCCTGGTGTAGTGGATAGCATATCTGACCGGCAATCGGAAGATCCCGGGTTCGATTCCCGGGTGGTTACCTCATTTTTCATTTGTTCGTTCTCCCTCCTCATCTTGTGCGGAACGTGATACAGCTTTCAGTTTTACGCTTTTAATACAGGTGAAAAAGCGTATGGTACGTATTATGCGTACATATATTAGGATTGAAAGTATTTTTGTGGCCATTTGTACAGAAAATGATGTTTTTTATACAGATCTGATATCATAAAGTATTAAATTATAACATTCTAAATGTTGTATAACGGTACGCTTCAGTTTGTAAAGATATGTTTAGTACAGCTAGTGACAAAAACAATAAGCATGTACATTCTGTGTGATTGATGTAAATATTGTGACTGACTGGTGTGAAAAAAAAAAAATCCTCGCCTCCCCGAGTAAACAAAAAAAGAATTTCCACCTCCTTGGTCTTTCATGAGACGGACAAAATCAAACAAGCAAAAACAGAACAAAACCAACAAACAAATACAGACAAAAGCAGACAAAGACAGAGTTTGACACTTGATTTTCAACTTATACCCTTAAACATTAGAAATCAAAACTTAAAATATTTGAAAAAGGGTTTAATAGACATAACCAGTGTAAACAACCTCAAAACATATTATCATATTCTAATACCACATTATCGTAAAGCTGTGGTCCGAATTCAATGATCCTAGCCTTTTTATAAAAGATGGGGTGCATTTTAATGAAATAGGTAATGCTAGGCTAGGTAGGTTAATAGACGAAAACGTGCGAAAGCTGTATAGGTCGAAGCCTTCTTTAAACGTTGTGGGTCCGGGAAACGCGGGCCCGACGTGATAAATAGTTTAAAACGCGGGCCCGTGGTAAAAAATAACTTAAACGTCTTTTATTGCAACGCGCGTAGTATTAGAAATAAATTAAATGAATTTAAGGCGGTAATTTATTCCGGCAACTATGATATAGTTGCTATCACTGAAACTTGGTTAAATACCGTGACTCGGGACTTGTTGGGGGAACTTGATATACCGGGTTTTAAAATCTTTACTAATGATAGGTTACATAGATTTGGAGGCGGCGTTTTGCTGTACATTCGTAATTCCTTAGGGCTATCGAGGTTAAGTTAGATTTTCCGACAGCAATTAATGCGATCTGTGTTGAAGTTAGGGCGCGTAGTATTAGTTTTAATTTTGTCGTTGTTTTATAGACCTCCCGTTCAACCCCTCGATATAGATACTAGATTTTACTCACTTCTTGGTAATTTTATTGACAATCGGAATAGTATAATTGTCGGAGATTTTAACTGCCCTAATGTTAATTACGAGAATTTTACGGGTAACGAAGAGGGTTTGAGACTGGTTGAGTTTATGGACGATAACTTTTTACGACAGATAGTTACCGAACCAACGCGCGGTGATAATATCTTAGATTTGGTGATGACGAACGGCGAGAATATAGTCGAAGGTTTAGAAGTAAGCGAGAGTTTAGGATGTAGCGATCATCAAATTCTTAGGTTTAAGTTATTGATAGAAAACACCCAGGATAGTAACGTATTAGAAGTCCCTGATTTTCGTAGGGCTAATTTTGATAGTTTTGCTGATAGGATGAGAGTAGTGGACTGGGATAACTTATTTATGGGTAATGATACAAATTTGCGTTGGGTGGCGTTTAAAGAAAGTTTTAGGAATATTGAAAGGGAGTTTATTCCTCGTAGGCCCAAGCGCGTTAGAAATCGTGGTAGGCCGAAGTGGTGGACTAGGGAAGTAGGCGAGTTCATAAACGAGCGTAATAGAGCGTATAGACTTAACAAGCGCAATGGCCAGGTAGCTAACTTTAATAGATATATCGAGCTTAGACGTCAGGTTAAAAGATCAGTTAGGAATGCCAAGCGTAATTTAGAGATAGTTATAGCTGCGGATAGTAAACATAATCCAAAAAAGTTTTTTGAATACGTAAATAGTCGTAAGCCGGTAAAGGATAACATAGGCCCTCTAGTGGATGTAAATGGCGCTTTGGCTTCTGACGCTCAGGCGATGGCGGGTATTTTCAATAACTTTTTTGCGACAGTTTTTACCGTAGAGGACGTAAATAATGTCCCCGACGTTGACGATATCGTTCCATTTAGTAGCGAGACTATTTTAGATGAAATAACTGTTTACGAGGCTGAGATTGCGCATTATATCGATAGGCTAAAAGTTAGCAAGGCTCCAGGCCCTGACGCTTTTTATCCTAGACATTTGAAAGGTTTGAAAGACGTTATTGTAGGCCCCTTAGCGAAGATTTTTAATCAGTCACTCGAAACGGGGATTATTCCTGAAGACTTCAAATTGGCTAACGTCACGCCTATTTTTAAAAAAGGCGACCGCGCGGTAGCTAGCAATTATAGGCCCATTAGCTTAACGTCAATTGTCGGTAAACTTTTGGAATCCGTAGTTAGGGATCGTATTATCGATCATTTAGAAAGTAGGGGTTTGATTAATAGTAGTCAGCACGGGTTCCGACGCCATAGGTCTTGTTTAACTAATTTGTTAGAATTTTATAACGAAATAGTGCGCGAATACGATAGGCATAGGGCAGCTGACGTTATTTATTTAGATTTTAAAAAGGCGTTCGATACAGTTCCGCATAGGAGACTAATTGCGAAGGTTAAAGCGCACGGTATACGCGGTCAGGTAGCTAACTGGTTAGAAGAATGGCTTCGTGCTAGGAGGCAGAGGGTCGTAGTTAATGGTAGTGAATCGGGGTGGTTAGATGTAGGTAGCGGTGTCCCACAGGGTTCAGTGTTAGGCCCATTGTTATTCGTAATTTACATTAACGACATAGATGTAGGATTGACTAGTAACGTGTCAAAGTTCGCGGACGATACTAAAATAGGGGGTAAGGTTGTTAACGAGGACGATAGAAATAGGATCCAAGACGATGTAGATAGGATTACGGAGTGGACGGATAAGTGGCAGATGCAATTTAACGTAGATAATGTAAAGTTTTGCATATAGGTTCTCGCAACAATAATTACGCGTACACGATGGATGATAAGGAGTTAGCGAGCGTTGACGAGGAAGTAGATTTAGGCGTACGCGTAACTAAAGATTTAAAGGTTAGGAACCAGTGCCTGGAGTCTTGCGCAAAGCTAATAGGATGTTAGGCTTCATAGCGCGTAATTTCGAATTTAAATCGAAGGATATTATATTGCCCCTCTACAAGTCCCTAGTCAGGCCTCATTTAGAATATGCCGTTCAGTTTTGGTGCCCGTACTTGCGTGAGGATATTGATAGGTTAGAAAGGGTTCAGCGTCGTGCCACGAAACTTATTCCGTCTTTGCGCAATAAGCCTTATGAAGATAGTATTAAAGAGTTAGACTTGTATTCACTCGAAACTAGGAGATTAAGAGGGGAGCTTATTGAAGTTTTCAAAATCGTTAATAACATCGATAACGTAAATTTTGACAAATTGTTCACTTTCGATAATAGTAATACTCGCAATAACGGATTTAAGTTGCGTGGCAGACGTTTCATTACTAATATCGCTAAAAACGTCTTTACGTTTAAAGTAATTGATAAATGGAATAATCTTTCCGCGTCAGTCGTTCATTCTAACAGCGTTAATATGTTTAAGAACCGTCTTGACAGACATTTTAAAAGTATTAGCGTTGTTTAAAATTAAAAAAGAAAGTTAACAGGAGCTCTGGTGGTGGTGCTCGAGGATGAGTCTGTTGACGATGGATGCCAGCTTGTGACATGCCAGCGTGTGATGCCAGCAATAAAAAAAAAAAAAAAAAAAAAATGAGACTAACACGAATGTAGATGTAGCTTGTAGCGTAAACTAACCCACGTTTTGTTTAACTTTACCTACTTTTTTTTTTTTTTTTTCTTATCTCCTTACTTGCATGTCTGTAACTCTTTCCTTGCATGTTTGTAGTTTGCATGGTATGACAGTGAGTTAAGACTGTGTTTGCATGGTTTGTAAGCGTTCTTATTTTACTTCTTTTCATTTTTCACCCCTCTCCTATATTCTCCGACTATTTTTCTGACTTGTCGGCAGTGGCCGGCGGATGATGATGGTGAGACTTTTTCCCTCTTTTTCTGAATGAATGTTAACCCACGAATGATAGGTGTTGCTCCTTACTTAACCCCTTATTCTCCTCTCTTCTCTTAACCCCCTACTCTTTCCTTTCTCTCGGGCTAGCCTTAGAGTGGATCTTAGGGTCTTTGTTAGCCTTAGCTTCTGTAGATCTGTAGATCTACTCAAATGTTATTCCGTTTTTATATGTTAACAAACTGCGAACATCACAAGAAACAAAATCAGGTTAAACATATTTTAATTCAAAAGCAGATTCTTTGTTTAATATTTGTATTATGAAAAATAAAATGAAGGTTTATTATTTTAATTTAAATAAATTAATTTCTCTCTTTTTTAAGGAAAACTGGCATATTTTCAACCGCTCTGAATCAAATACAAGAACTTTTTATACATTCATAATATATATATATATGCTTATTTGTTTATTTACTTTTAAATATATACTTTTCTGTTGTTTACATCACTATATATCAACACATTCACATGACAACTTCTGGTTTCTGAACTATTAATTTTACTGCACATCAAATTTCGTTATAAAATTGCGTGTGTTAAAAGAACATCAAGTTGCGTAATGCGGCTTTAAAACTAAAACATCAAATCTGTTTTCCTCCTCTAAACATCCACTTAAATATTATTACCAATATTGATTTATTGTTATTATTACATATATATGTACACGTGCTAGGAGTATTTAAATTAAATATATTGATTTCAATTCCTTTCGTAATAAAAGCATCTGGCAACTCTACCCCAATCTTGCTATATATTTCTCTCAGTAATTGTTTTCAGACTAGTAGCTAAGTTTAACTTTCTTTTAACGACTCTTCGTTGCTACTAATCTTCTTCTTATTATTATTATCATATATATATATATATTTATATATATATATACATATATATATGATAATAATAAATATGATAATAATTATCTCCTGAAAGACCAAGGAGGTGGAATTTCTTTTTTTTTTTCGCTCGTGAAGGAAGGGCAGGATGATTTTTTTTTTTTTTTGAAAAGGAAAGTAAAGACGAATCCTTTTTCTTTTTTTCTTTTTTCTTTTTTCCAAGGAGGAAGGCGAGGATTTCTTTTTTCTTTTTTCTTTTCTTTTTTGAAGGAAGGTGAAGACGAATTTTTTCTTTTTTTTACCCCCCCTCAATGGCCAAATGCCCTTCATGAAGAACGGTGAGACCCCATAAATGGGTTAGGAACTTAAGTAATGGGGCCCCCTCATACCGAAGGCGAAAGCCTTCAGGGGGCCCATCCAGGGGCAGGATTCAAAGTACCCCAAATTCCTCTCCCATTTTGCCATCATACTACTGATGAACTCTACATCCTAAACTCTCGCCTACTTCTAAACCTTCGACTATATTTTCGCCGTTCGTCATCACCAAATCTGAAATATTGTCACCGCGCGTTGGTTTGGTATCCATCTGTCGTAAAGAATTATCTTCCATGAACTCAATCAATTTCAAACCCTCCTCATTACCAGTAAAAGTCTCGTAATTAACATTAAGGCAGTTAAAGTCTCCGACAATTATACTATTCCGATTATCAACAAAGTTACCAAGAAGTGAGTAAAATCTAGTATCGGTATCGAGGGGTTGAACGGGAGGTCTATAAACAACAACAAAATTAAAACTAATACTACGCCCCCTAACTTCAACGCATATCGCATTAATTGCTGCCGGAAAGTCTATCTTAACCTCGATAGCCCTAAGGAAATTACGAATGTACAGCAAAACGCCGCCACCAATTCTATGTAACCTATCATTAGTAAAGAATTTAAAACCCAGTATATCAAATTCTCCCAACAAGTCCCGAGTCACGGTATTTAACCACGTTTCAGTGATAGCAACTATATCGTAGTTGCCGGAATAAATTATCGCCTTAAATTCGTTTAATTTATTTCTAATACTATGCGCGTTACAATAAAAGACATTTAAGTTATTTTTTACCACCGGTCGGCGTTTTAAACTATTTTTCACGTCGGGCCCGCGTTACCCGGACCCACAACTTTTAAAGAAGGCTTCGACCTTTCCAGCTTTCGTACGTTTTCGTCAATTAACCTACCTAGCCTAGCATTACCTATTTCATTAAAATGCACCCCCATCTTTTATAAAAAGGCTAGGATCACTGAATTCTGACCATAGCTTTACGAAGGTTACATTTTCCTCAGCACAACTCTCTTCTAATTTAGTATTAAAAAATATCGTTTTAGACGTAATCCTAAGACCCAAACCGTGCTTAGGGGTAATACCTAGAACTAAAGACCTATCTGACCTCGACTTTAGGGACCTAATTAACACCCTCTATCTCTCCAAAAAGTCAGGCACTCTCGTATCGGGCCTATACGAGTCGTTGCCCCCTACCATCGTCACCAACATCGAGTGACGGGAGGCAACGTCAATCCTATCCACTTCGTCTCTAACTCTGTCAACCCTGGCCCCTGGGAGACAGACCCTCCTCCTGTTGATTGGATGCCGTTCAACGAACTCTGTGTCCATATGGCGCACTAAAGAGTCCCCAATTAAAATAGTTTCCCCCTCATTCACGTCCCTTTCCAAATAGGCGAAAGTGTTCGAAACTTCGATAGGGTGGGGGGATTCCTATCACCTAACGTACGCGGCCTAGCTCCACCCTTAATTTCTCTAAATCCCTCCCCATCTACTAATCTCGGACCAACCTTAACCCTTTCCTCAATTCTATCCAACCTTCCCGATAAGCTACCTAATCTAGAAACTAGGTTACGCACTTCACCCTTCAAATTACTAAGTCTTCAACATTAGTATTGGTTCGGCTTTCGTCAACCGTAGCCCTACCCCTGCCCTCATCAAGTGTTGCAAGTCTTTCCGTTACCTCAAGTACACTGCCTTTTATATCAACTATTTCCTCCCTTAACTCGCAAAAGAAACAAACTGATCTCTCGGTAATCGCCATAGGACCGCCGTTATAATCTTTAAAATCCGAATACCACCGGTTTACCCCACACCAAACACACGACGCTTTCTGCGACGGCATTGCGCGGTTAAAATTAGTTTATAACCGTCACAAGTTTAAGTAATGAAGTTACTGTAAATTAAGCCGGCACGCTATGAAAACTTCTAAATCGCTAAAAACCACTAATATTCAATTACTTAACTATAACAATGTGAATATAGACACAAGTACAGGGTGTCCCAGAATTAATTATCTATTTCAATGAAATCGGACAAATTTAATAAAAACTGACATAATTTTGTGTTTATTACTAAATTATGATACAAAAACAAATAGATTTATAAATCATAAGTCAAAACTTTATTGAGAAGTTTCAACATGTGCACCGTCTGTATCTCTGCAAATTTCAAATCTATCCTCAGCACTGCGAAACACATTTTGAAGCATTTCAGGTGTTATCTCCCGCACTGCCAACTGGATGCGTTCTTTAAGTTCAGCTAAACTATTGATCTTTTGGCGATAAACCTTTGTTTTTATGAAACCCCATGCAAAGAAATCCAGGGGTGTCAAATCCGGAGAACGCGGAGGCCAAGGTCGAGGTCCTCCACGTCCAATCCACCGATTCGGAAGGCGTCTGTTGAGGTATTCTCGAACAATTAGAGCATAATGACATGGTGCTCCATCTTGTTGAAACACAACATTATCAAGAATGCCATCATCAAGAAGCTGTGGTTCGAGAAACTGCTGAAGCATATCAAGGTAGACGGTACCTGTTACAGTTGCTCCCGCAAAGAAGAATGGGCCATAAATTTTGGATTTGGTCATTCCAAGCCACACGTTAACTTTTGGAGTCTCTTTGCCATTCTATGACTTCAGACGGTCTTTCATTGGACCAGATACGACAGTTGTGTCGATTGACTTTACCACACGTGTGGAAAGTCGCCTCATCACTGAATAAGATGTTATCCAATAAACTTTCATTTTCGATTTGATCCACAATTTCTGCACACCTTGCTGCTCGATTTGGATAATCCTCTTCATTTAGGGCATGCAGTACTTGAATGTGATAAGCCTTTTTCATCAGTGTCGAACGCAAGATTCTATGAACTGTTGTCTTGGATATGTTGGGTTATTGTTGAGTCTTCGACCGCCCTCCCTAACCGAAGTTGTTGGTTCATCCTCAAACAATTGTCGTACCTGTTCGGTACTGTTACGTGCTGTCCTTGGGCGTCCTCTTCCCACCTCGTCGTGTACGGATCCAGTTCTTTTAAATTTGTTCACAAGTTCACGAATCGCTTTGTCTGTAGGACCGGTTCTGTGGAATCTTCTTGTAAATTTTTCTCTGATTTCATTACATTGCATTCCTTTGATACGGGATGTTACAACAAAGATGCGTTCTTGTGTATTCATTATTAATAGGGTTCTGAAAGAGAATGAAAATAAAACTGAAAAACTATGAAAAAATTATGAAAATAAAATTATGAAAAAAATGTAGAAATTTATACATTTTTAACACATATTAAACATGATAAACATAAATAAAAGTGTGTTTTTAAAAAATTTGTCCGATTTCATTGAAATAGTTAATTCTGGGACACTCTGTATATAAAATTCAAAACTTTCCAAAGGTAAAATTATTAGCAATATGCAAAAGTAGAAGCAATATCAGAGCGCTCAGGAAATGCGTCCGTTCAGTACAGAGTCTGGCTAACAGTCAGAGAGCTATGTAATAAGGTTGTCAGTAGAGTGTCCCTTGTGGAACCCATACTGACAATCTGAAAGAAGATTCTGAGTAGAGAGAAGTTTAAAAATCTTCCTGTTAAGGATAGATTCAAAACTTTAGAAAGGGCCAAGGGTGAATGTCCGCAAAAACGCCCCCCTTTAGAAGAAGAGAAGAGAGCCAAAATCAAGATCCAGGGTTTTCGAGATGCCGGCACACTCTGCGTTTGAAAGATTGGAGGTCAGAGACAAGGGTAAAGATAGACTGAGAGAGATTGTTCTGGAGTTCACCAGTTGAGTAGATGAAAGATTGAAAATACCAATTAACTCCTGTGTTAGTGAGTTGGACAGAGAAGGAATGAGAATGTGTGAAAAATCTGGTGCTGCGTGCTCTCCTTAAAGGAGGAGCATTGCAGTTAGAGAGTTCAGAAGAGCAGTGTCCGTTATAATGGAGATAGTAAAGAGAGAGAGGGGGTCAACACTGCGGCGAAGAGAGAGGGATTGAAGACAGTCAGTAAGAGGTGGGGAATTGATGGGACGAAAAAAAGCCTTTCATTCTACCCTGTCAAGTAGATATTTGTGGGTTCAGCCACCCCACACATGAGAGGTGTACTCCATACAAGGACGGACAAGACCCCTGTACAGAGAAAGCAACTGAGTGGGGGTGAAGAAACTGCGGAGACGGTACAGCACACCTAACCTCTCAGAATCTGTTTTGGAAAGAGAGTATATTTTATCTTTCCAGGAAAGATAAAAATAAAAGTAAAGAGTGGAATCATCGGCAAAGGAGTGGATAGGACAGGAAGTCCGACTTAAAAGATCATTAATAAATAAAAGGAAAAGAGTGGGTGACAGGACAGAACCCTGAGGAACACTCCTGTTAATAGCTTTAGGAGAAGAACAGTGGCCATCTATAACCGCAGCTATAGATCGGACAAAAAGGAAATTAGAGATAAAGTCACAAATAGAAGGCAAGAAACCAAAAGAAGGAAGTTTCGAAATTAAAGATTTGTGGCAGACTCTTTCAAAAGCTTTCGATATGTGTAGCGCAATACCAAAGGTTTCACCGAAATCCCGAAAGGAGGATGACTAAGAGTCAGAGAGATATGCAAGAAGATCACCAGAAGAGCACCCCTTGCGGAACCCACACTGAAGATCTGAAAGAAGATTGTGAGAAGAGGTGTTTAAGAATTCAGAAACTTTCGAAAGGCAAGAAATCAAAGCACTTGGACGTTAGGTGGATGGTTGAAAGCGGTCACCCTTCTTTGTGACAGGCTGAATGAAAGTGAACTTCCAGCAGGAAGGAAAAGTATCAGATGAAAGATAAAGACGAAAGAGTTTCCTGGGCAGGGTGTCAGCACAGAAGCACAGTTCTCAAGAACAACAGGAGGAACACCATCAGGCCCATACGTCTTCCTAGATTTGAGCCCAGATAGGGCAGAAAAAACATCTTTAGAAGAAATTCTAATTTTAGACATAATTAAGTCAGAGGGAGGGAGGAGGAGATGAAGGAACAGCACCGGAATCGCCCATGGTTGAATTGGAGGCGAAAGTTCAATCAAAGAGTCCAGCTCTGTTAGGAGAAGAGACAGCAGCTGAGCCGTTGGAATGGAAAAGGGGAGGGAAAGAAGAGGAAGTATAGTTGTTGGAGAGGTTCTTAGCTAGATAACAGAAAGTGGGAGAAGAATTAAAATTCGATAGGTTTTCACATTTTTTCAGATGAAGGAATGGTTGACGAGTCGAAGAATAGATTTTGTACGATTCTGGGCAGAAATATAAGCTGAGTGAGAGTCAGGAGTTGGATGGCGATAGTCCTTCTGAAAGACTCCTCCCTGTTGTGGATAGCATTAGAAGTAAAGTTAAACCAAGTTTTTTTTGTATTAGTCGTAGGAACAGAATATGGAATGTACACCTTCATGACCGGGAAAATCACCTTCGTGATGCGCTCACCACACTCGGAAGGGGTACGGCCATGGAAGCAGTAATCACTCCATGGGAAATCAGAGAAGTATTGCCTAAGGGCCTCCCAATCAGCGGTGCGAAATTGCCAAAGCCGCCCCTTGAGAGGATGAGAGGTAAGAAATATATACAGAATGTTGAATCTATCTCCAAGGCGATCGGGGATACGAGTAGGGTGCTGTACAATCTACTGTAGGTCATTCAGGATAGAAAAGTTGTAAGCTAGTTCACCAGGGATGTTAGTTAAATGAGAGGAAAGCCAAAGGTGGTGGTGAACATTGAAATCTAAAATGGAGATTTTAGCAAAAGGAGAGCGGGATAGAATGTATTCCACTTTAGAAGTGAAATAGTCAAAGAATTTTGAATAGTCAGTAGAATTAGGAGAAAGGTAGACGGCGCACATGCATTTAGTTTGAGATTGTTATGTAAGCCGTAACCACAGTTTTATATTAGGAGGATTTGAGTTCGGGAATACGAGAACACGATAGGTTATTGTGTACTGTATATATACGCAACATCCACCTCACTGTCCGGGTCTGCGTTCCCGATATTGGCAGTCGTAAGAGGGTACAGAAAAGGGGATGCTCTCATTCGTCTCAAACATCTGAGTTTCAGTGAAGAAGAGGAGATGAGGTTTAGATGAGGAGAGGTGGTGTTCAACAGATTGAAAATTTGAGAAAAGGTCACAAATATTGCAGGAATTATGAAAAGTGAATCAGGTATAGACCCAGAACATCTCGAATGGGCGGTAGCAGATCCAGCCTCACTGTCCGGGTGTGCGTTCCCGATATTGGCAGCGGGGGAGCCAAAAGTGGGGACATTTTTGGTCCCTTCTTCAGGGGACTTCGAAGCTCTTGAAGTTGATGCTATTTTTTTTTTAATTTTGAAAAGATTATGTAGTGTGTAAGATGCATGAATCTAGGCTCAACTCTAAGAAGGCGTATGGTTCTGATGGTGTTCCTCCTGTTGTTCTTGTGCTTCTCTGCTGACACACTGCCAAGGCAAACTCTTTCGTCTTTGTTTCTCATCTGGTACTTTTCCTTCCTGCTGGAAGTTCACTTTCATTCAGCTTGTCCCAAAGAAGGGTGACCACTCTCAACCCTCCAATTATCGCCCAATTGCTTTGATTTCTTGTTTTCTAAAGTTTCTGAATCTCTTTGATAGGAAGATTCTTAAACACCTGTCTTCTCACAATCTTCTTTCATATCATCAGTGTGAGTTCTGCAAGGGACGCTCTTCTGGCGATCTTCTTGCATATCTCTCTGACTGTTGGTCATCCTCCTTTCAGGATTTCGGTGAAACTTTTGTTATTGCGCCTGACATATCAAAAGCTTTTGATAGAGTCTGCCATAAATCTTTAATTTCGAAACTGTTCTCCTTCGGTTTCTATCACTCTCTCTGTGCCTTCATCTCTAATTTCCTTTCTGTCTGATCTATAGCTGCGGTTGTACATGGCCAGTCTAGGGTGGATCACTTTTCACTTTTTTTTTAAAATTATAGCTGGTCAAAGCTTTTCCCATGATTTGGTTCAGCGGAAGTACACTGACACCATTTTTACCAAAATCGATCAATATTTAGGGGTCGCGCATCGACCTTCAAAATTTCAATTTTGGAAATTTGGCCAAATTGACAATTTTTTACTGAATAAAGATAAATCATCAAATGACCATATTTTCTGAATCCTCTCAGTGAAAGAAATCCTCTCAGATACTTACCAAGTTGATCGGACAAGTGGTTTAGAAGTTACACTCACCTAGAAATAACATTAAAATTTAAAATACCGTATTTGTCCCCCGTTATGGACGTAATCATAGCATCAGTAGCTGGCGCATCCTAAAATCCCAATTACACACACACGCTATGTCTATGACCAATATTTTTACTAATCACAGTTTGCTTTTTACAGATCAACTGTGTCAATTGATTCTTGTTTGATAAGTCTAGACTTTAGTACAATGGATAAACTGTTAACAACCAGGAGTGGGAAGACTCTGAAAGTTACTTATTCTGGAAAAGAGAAAGCAGCAACAACAGCACCACCTTCTCTAAGGTCAGCCACGGACGTCTTCTTAATTGGTCAGCCATCTTCCTCGATCGGTGGTGCCAAATTGCCAACCACCCATCAAGTTCTCCAGTACTTCTTCTATGCCAAGCAGGAAACTACTGACAGGAAGGCCGCCGTAAAAGACACGGTGGCCAATGTTCTGGCATTTTGGAACATGGCACGTATAAAGACGATCACGAGGCGTAACTGCGAAAGAAAACTGGAGTTACTGTGGGAAGAGTGGCGCTCGCTGCAGAAGAGCAAGATGAGAGACAGTGACGCGGGAAAAGGCAGGGAGAAGTTTTCAGAAAATCTGAACAAGCTCTGGGACATCGGAGCTCCCGATGCTATTGAAGAGATACAGAAAAGTCGACTGCTCTCAGACAACAACAAACAAGAAGATATTAAATTTTATGAGGATCAACGGGGCCTGCGCCAGGCAACAATGAGTGGGAATGATAAAGTGTTCGTTGTCAAGAGAAAACGGCAACTCTCAAGACAACAATCTCGTGATGAGCCAGGCACCTCAAAAACGAAATTAGGAACCGAAGCTGAGAGCGACGATGAATCTATAGAAAGCAGATCATCGAGCAACTCCGAATCACAGCTAGAACCACCATACCGACAGCCGAGAGAATCAACTGTATCAATCAGCCTTCCTCACCGCATCCTCAATGCACCGGCTGTTATTGAAGTGGCTGATCGCTTCCGGATGTCCAATAATCAGTGTGTATATATCAGTAATGATCTTTCCTTGACAAAGATATAATAGACGTAACGACGGAAAATTTAGTGATTATTTTGTCACATAAAAACCATACGCATCCTTGTCAATTTCCTTTCAATTTCGCACATAGGTGGCAAGTGTCGTGGCGGCAGTCCTACGTTCGGCAGATCCGCCCGCAGACCTGGACAAATTCAGTATCTCGAAGGACACGTCTCGCCGTGGAAGAGTGGCACATCGTTGTGAAGTGTCGACAGCTGTGCAGAAATCCTTCGTATCTCCGAGGCATGCTGTCGTCCACTGGGACGGTAAAGTAATCAAGGTCAGTTTTGCCCTCACCGTGGACGACAGTGAATTAACATGTTCCAGTGACGACAGTGGATTGACATATTCCAGTGGACGATAATGGATTGGCATGTATGACATACGTTTCAGGACTCTCTTGGATCATTGGAGCACCGCCAGGCGATTCTCATCTCCGGAGCTCCCCAATGCACAGAAGGAAAGTTGCTGGCCGTTCCGACTGTTGCTGACGGCACCGGTCTGTCCCAGGCCCAGGCGACCTTTCGTGCTCTCAAAGACTGGGGATGCGAGAACAACGTGATTGGACTGTGCTTCGACACAACTTCCTCCAATACGGGGAGGGTGCAGGGTGCGGTGGTCCGGCTGGAGAACATGCTTGGTAAACCGCTCTTCCAGCTGGGCTGTCGCCATCACGTTATGGAGCTCATCGTTGGGGCAGTGGTCATCACCGCGTTTGGAAGAACCACAGCACCAACTGAACCTTTGTTCCAGTATCTGAGGAAAAGGTGAATTTCAAGTCTAAGGCGCATTTGTTTTCTCCAATGATTTTTTGCCTTCAGAGCAATTGAGATATCAGCGTTCTTCTACTAGTGATGTTAATAGCAGTCGAAAAGGGAAACTTCAGTCGTTTTCATGCAATATTTTCATAACTCCCCTTTCAAGTGGGACAAGCTCGACCTCTCGACTTATCGCGAGCTGGAGATCGAGCATTTGGCGGAGGTGACGTGGCTGATGGAGCTCCGAGATGAGGTAGTGAAGTTCCTCGGCACCGCTTCTGGTCTTGTCAGAGAAGACTACCGAAAGTGGCGGAGATTACACTCCTGGTACTCAGAGCCCAGTCACGTCGTGGCACACACTTCATGCGCCCAGGAGCGAGGTGGATGGCCAAGGTTGGTATTTTGAATTAGAAGTTAAATATTGTATTGCCTTCTGCAAACAGCCATTTGAAGTCCCTACCAGAAAAAAATAAGATAAATAATTTACCATTAAACAAACTTATATGGAGTGGTATCGGTATTTATACATCACAGTGCGTATTCGTTTCAGATCATCTACTACACGAAGCTCCTGATGTTCAGCGGTCAGCTGGAGTTGGACGATGAGCTGATACAGAAACTTCAGAGAGTGGTACTATTTACTGCACTCCTCTACGCACCTGCCTGGCTGGCGGCTCCTGTCGCAGCCGATGCCCCGCTGAATGACCTTGTGTTGTACCAGCGTCTTCTGCAGTACAGGGCTGTGGATCGCGAGATTGCAGAGGCTTCACTGGCAGTGATCAGGCGGCACTTGTGGTATCTGAGGCCTCAGACCGTCGTTTTCGCCCTCTGCAGTGACAAAGTGGAAGACACTGTGAAGCACGAGATGGCAAAGAAGCTGTGCCGCCTCGCTGTGCCCGAGGACTTCACGTATGACAACGTCTCGGTTGATGACACGACGCGCTTCCGGACCTGATCGATGAGTCATCGTGGTTCGTGTTCACAGGCCTGCAGGTGTGCGCGTCTACGTGGCTCACTCTGCCGGTGAATAAGTGGGATCAAGATAAGAACTACTGTGATCTGAAGAATGTCATCTCGCATCTGAAAGTTACCAACGACGTGGCAGAGAGAGGGATAAAACTGATAGAAGATTACGCGAACACTGTCACAAAAGACGAGTCACAGCTGCAGGGTCTTCTTCAGCTCGTGGAAAAGAGCCGGAAAGAACTCGGTGACTTCAAGAAGTCGTCACTTGCCAAGATGACGTAGCGCAGAGGGAAAGGGAGTTAGCAGAGAGAGTACATGGCGCACGCCTTAAGATGACGTGTGTTCTAACCACGATTCATACTGTTTTTGAACCTAGTTAGGGGCACCGGAGTAAGTGCCTTTAGTGATATCGGTAAACCGTTTTAATACAAAATACATTTGATCTTTCCTTATTCGTTTTATCTTATCCTAAAAAGCAGACAATGGCAGAGCATATGGAGGTACGGGGACAAATACGGTATTTTAAATTTTAATGCTATCTCAAGGTGAGTATAACTTCTAAACCACTTGTCCTATCAACTTGGTAAGTATCTGAGAGGATTTCTTTCACTGAGAGGATTCAGAAAATATGGTCATTGGATGATTTATCTTTATTCAGTAAAAAATTGTCAATTTGGCCAAATTTCCAAAATTGAAATTTTGAAGGTCGATGCGCGACCCCTAAATATTGATCGAATTTGGTAAAAATGGTGTCAGTGTACTTCCACTGAACCAAATCATGGGAAAAACGTTGACCAGCTATAATTTATTTAAAAAAGTGAAAAGTGATCCACCCTAAATTGGCCACTGTTCTTCTCCAAAAGTTATCAACAGTGGTGTTCCTCAGAGTTCTGTCATGTCACCCACTCTTTCTTTTTATTTATTAATGATCTTTCAATTCGCACTTCCTGTCCTATTTACTACTATGTTGATCATTCCACTCTGCACTTCTCCACCCGCTTCTCAAAGCGTCCCTCACAACAGTCACTCCATGATGCGCGTGGGGCGGCTATGGGACACCTGACCTCTGATCTTTCTCCCACCTCTGATTGGGGTAGAGAAAATTCTGTGGCCTTTAATGCCTCAAAAACTTAGTTTCTCCATCTGTCAACTCGTTACAATCTTTCCCGTGACTATCCCCTTACCTTCAACATTCCTGCCACTCAATCCTTCCTCTTTTCATAACATTCTTGGCGTTTCCTTTTCTCGTGATCTTTCTTGGAAAGATCACATATACTCTCTTTCTAAAACAGCTTCTAAGAGGTTAGGTGTGCTGTACCGCCTCCGCGATTCCTTCATCCCACTCAGTTGCTGTCTCTGTACAGGGTTCTTGTTTGCCCCAGTATAGAGTATGCTTCTCATGTGTTGGGTTGCTCAACCTACACAGCCGCATTTGATCGGGTGGGGTCAAAGGCTTTTCGTTTCATCAATTCCCCGCCTCTTACTGACTGTCTTCACTCTCTCTCTCTTCTCTCTCTCTCTCTCTCTTCACCACAATGTTGCCTCACTCTCTCTTTACTATCGCTATTATAACGGACATTGCTCTTCTGAACTCTCTAACCGCATGCCTCCTCCTTTAAGGAGAGTACACAGCACCAGGCGTTCGATACTTTCTCTTTCCTTTTCTGTCTAACTTTCTAACGCAAGGGTGAATCGGTATTTTCAATCTTTCAGCTACTCAACCGATGAACTCTCAATCCATCTTTCGTCCTGTATATGACCTCCCACCTTTCAAACGCCTAGACACGCAGAGTGTCTAGGCATCTCGAAAACCTTGGACCTTGATTTTTGCTCTCTTCTTGTATGGGTGGTGTGCGCTTTTGTGGGTATTCGCCCTTGGCCCCTCCTTCCTGCAGAAAAAAATGTATATGTAATGAGGAATAGGGAGAGAAGTGTGTGTTTGAGAGCATGCTGGATTGCTCACAGAGTAGATGAGACACGGAAAAAGATCAGCTAAGGACGACAGTGACAAGGGAAACGATTATATTTTATATACGCTTTTATAAGGGACATTTCATGCAAAATAAAATTGTCATAAACACTCGTGATATACTGTCGATATCAGGGTAAAATAGCATAAATATAACTCTAATGCATTGTTTAATCACATGTATAGATGTATTGATAGTATTAAGCGTGAGAGTTCTAAACTTTTCATTAAAAAGAAAGATACGAGTATAATTGAAAGGAATAACTCTGGAATATGCTTTCAGCCGTTTTAAAAATAATTTCAATAACAGTTCGGGAATGTATAAAATTAACAATATCTTGTTAAAATGTTTTTTGCCTTTTAGTTAATCTTGTGCTAATGTGTCTTCTCTTTTTTTATTTAATATACATAGGCATATATTTTGAAATAATTCTTTCTTATTCCTTGTGAGTTTACATCATATATATATGTATATATATATATATATATATATATATATATATATATATATATATATATATATGATACACACAGACAGTGCATGGAACAAGGAACTCTTCTGGGATAATTAAATCCACTATAGTCCGAATAAGTAATGGTAAATGACAAATACCATAGTTTTTCTTTTTCATGATGCTAGCCCGACGCGGGCAACGGGTCACTCGCAAAGAGGTCCCATAAATATAGCTTCCCTCACCAGCTATCTGCAAAGCAGACAGGATCCAGCTTTGGGACATGGATCTAGGGTTTAAAGCAGCCTAGCCCTGCTATATTTAGAACCTCAATATAAGCAAAAGACTCGCTGCCTTCACGTCAGATTGAATACATAAAAGAAAAAGGAGTAACTATTATATTTTTAGCCAAAAACCAAAACTTAAACCTCAACTGGTAGAATTGAGCGTCCACTTTTCAAGGCACATAACATGTCCGTTTCAAGATGGGAATGAACTCAGAATGGTCCCCTGAGTTTTTTATGATACACACAGACAGTGTCGGGCTAGCATCATGAAAAAGAAAAACTATGGTATTTGTCATTTACCATTACTTATTCGGACTATAGTGGATTTAATTATCCCAGAAGAGTTCCTTGTTCCATGCACTGTCTGTGTGTATCATAAAAAACTCAGGGGACCATTCTGAGTTCATTCCCATATATATATACACAGGGCCGGATCTAAAAGTTGCGAGGCCCTAGGCAGATCTAGAAATTGGAGGCCCTAGGCCTATATATATGAAAATATGGACTTAATTATCGGTACTATACCAGCAATATTAGAATCCCGCATAGACAGAACTATGCCAGCACTTAAAAATTAAACCAAACCAAAATAATCACGCATGGAAATTGTATAAGAAATATAAATAAACCATACAAATAAGTATAAATTATAATATGAATCAAGATTTGTACCGAAAATATAAGACAATGATTTCTAAGATTTATATAATATTATAGGTAATGACTTTCCATAGTATACAAACGTTTTTCATATTTGATGTATAAGAGATGTTGACATTTCATTTTTTATAATAGTGAGCGATCGACTTAGGCTAAATATTAATACTTTAATATTTGGTTCAGATGCTTCTTGAATATTACAGCAATGCTTTTCTACGTTTCTTCGAGCTAAACTCTTCAATTAATTGAGAATAATCTAATGAATTTGTTATATCGTTTTCTATTGATAACATAGCTAATGATTGCAATCTCGCTTGAGACATGGTGGAACGCAAATATGTTTTAATAAGTTTGAGACGCGAGAAACTTCTTTCAGCCGAAGCAACAGTAACTGGGATGGTTAATACTATTCGAAGTGCAACATAAACATTAGGATAAATCTCACTTAGTTGTTTTTGCACTATATAAACAAGGGCATTTCCGAGATCTGTTTTCTCAGGTATAAACCTGCAAAGTACTTTAAGTTCTTCATAGAGTTCTAAATCATTAATATCACTTGAACAGAACGCGCAAAACGGCTTGAGCGAGGCCCCCTTTGGCGCGAGGCCCTAGGCGATCGCCTAGTTCGCCTATAGCTAAATCCGGGCCTGTATATATATATACAGGGTGTTTCATAACATGTGGGACGCACTTTTAGGATGGATTCAGGACCTGAAAACAATGAAAAAATTTCCATAAACATATGCCTGAAATCGCTTTGTTTCCGAGTTACAGCCCGTTATGTGTTCCAGCAAGTATCCGCCTTACCTTTAAAGGAAGTGCTCAAAATGACCGCCTTGCGCTTGAATACACGCCTGAACACGCCTCGTCATAGACTGCCTGACGCGTTCAAACATTCGAGGTATTGCTCGGATTTTTTGGCATCCTTGTTCTACACGTTGGCGAAGCATTTCAACGTTGTCAATGGGTGTCACGTAAACGATGGATTTCAGATGACCCCACAGGTAAAAATCGAGTGGATTCAGGTCCGGGGAGCGAGCAGGCCACGCAATGGGTCCTCCACGGCCTATCCATTTATCAGGGAAATGGTCATTCAAATAGTCTTTGGCTACTCGACTAAAATGAGGTGGAGCGCCGTCATGCATAAACCACATACGACATCGGACACCAAGAGGAACTTCACCTAGTAAATCGCTTAAATCATTCCTTAAAATATTGGAATACGATTCTCCTGTTAATCTTCCGGGCAAAACAAAAGGACCGATTAAGTTGTCGGCAATAAGTCCTATCCATACATTGATAATAAATTGTTGTTGGTGCCGTGACTGGATGATGGTATACGGATTCTCTTCGGCCCAGTGATGAGTGTTGTGAAAATTGATCACGCCATCTCTTGTGAAGGCAGCCTCATCAGAAAACAACACGGAGGATAGAAAAAGAGGATCGCGAGAACACTGTTGAAGGAACCAAGTACAAAAAACCTCTCGTGGTTGGAAATCAACTTCAGTAAGGCCTTGTACTCTGAATTTGATATGGGTAAAGCTGTTATTCCCTAAAATTCTCCACGCATTTGTGTATCTTACACCCTCTGCTGCTGCTATCCTTTGGGTGCTGACACCAGGATGTTCCTCCACGCGATTCAGGACCCGCTCCTCCAACTCAACAGTTCTGGCGCTGATTGGTGTACCACCATCTGAAACTCGCTTGCTGAATGATCCTGTATCACGAAGACGCTCGTCTATTCTCTGAAAGGTCTCCTTATCTGGCAGACGTCGAATCGGAAACCTTTCCGCATACAAACGTCTTGCTGCGGCCGCATTACACTCGGCAAGTCTATACATGAGATGCATGTCTGCCATTTCTCTGTTTGAATAAGCCTCCATTCTCACTTCAAATGCACACTATCACTGAATAGCACAAAAACTTTTAAAGTTTTTTTTTTCACTGGACTGCACTTATTCACGGAAAGAAGTTACGAATACGAACAGTGAAACACCGCGACGCACCTCTGACTGACTGATGGCTCGACACTCAATGATATTGAAACATGTCATAGAGTGTACGAAACATTACAATCGGAAAGGCCATACATGAAATAAGTCTCGTACACACTCACAAACATTGTCGGCAAGCAGTGTTTGTAAACAGTTTATGGAAAGAATTGCTGGAACACAAAACCGGCTGTAACTCGGAAACAAAGCAATTTCGGGCATATAGTTATATAAACTTTTTTCATTGTTTTCAGGTCCTGAATCCATCTTGAAAGTACGTCCCACATTTTATGAAACACCCTGTATATATGTATATATATATATATATATATACACCTTTCAACCTTTCAAATGTTCTGTGCAATGATTCCTCATTTCACGAAGGTCAAGCTTGTCGCCCCTCCTCTCGAGTTGGCCTGGTGAAGTAGTGAGTTGGTTTCTTGTACTCTCCACCTCACATGACCAGGTACGTCCGGCTCATCGGGGATTGCTCTGAGCCAGGTGTCTAATCTTCTTTTGAAGATGTCCACCGCAACACCATTCGTGTTCCTTTGGTCTTTGGGCAGCTGATTAAACAGGGAGGACGTATATATGTGTGATGGGTAGCCGAAAAGCCAGGACACATACAGGAAATTGATTGATTCGATGATAAGGTTCTGTTGAATGTCCCCGTAGGTCACCAAATGTAACACCCTTTAATTTTTTCTTGTGGGGTCATTTGAAATACGTCGTTTACAGTGATCCTTTCCTGTCCTTGGAGGAACTGAAGACTCTAATAACGGGTGAATGTTCCAAGTTTTCCCCTGTTATGTTGTTACGCGTGAGGATGTCATTCAGATGAATTGAGAAGTGTACCTAGGCTTAACTTTTGAGCCATTCTGTATATTCGCGTATGTACTTTCCGTACTCATTAAAGTAATTATTACGAGAACACTACCATTTGTATTTATTCGGTCACATATAATATGTAAAAATGAAGAGTGGAGCTTAGTGAAAAAAACGTATTATTTTCACAATCATAAGGCTCTAAATCTCCCACCCACCAATCAGCACCCAAAACTTCACTAATGAATTTTTAAGATATACATAGCGATATAAGAACGCCGATGAAGTTTACTCCGCAACTGTACACACATACAAAATTGGTTCTAAAACTGAAGTGAATGGTTTTATAAAATTCTTATTTATAGAGCATACTGTAGATGGCCTAACATATTAAATGGGTCTGTCATCAGTGATCGAATAGTTTTCTGATTCAAAGCAGTTTGTATTCCTATTGTAAAAATCGAATTCACTTTAATTGAGAAGAATGCATGTATTTTCTGTTATTACTTATATCAAAACGGTATACTAAAGTGAAATGTACGGTTTTAATAAAAAAATTGGATCACCTGACGATCAGGGCCTCCAGCCTTCTTTAGTTAGCTTTATAAGGCTAACTAACGAAAATATCACGACCTCACCTAATCATTCGTCAAGGGCGTACAGTTGACCTAACGAATGGTTAGGTTAGGGCGTGATCAATGTTCCCTCTAATTTTTTTTAGTCCGTGTGCGCAAGAAATTTTCGTTGTGTATACATTTAGATTCATGGTGAAAAATTGTGCAAACTTTTCTGAACGCTATTATCTTCAAAATTAAATATATATAAATATTAAATACTTAATAAATATTATTTCCATAAGGTGATAGCTTGATCATTACGGTACTATTAAATGGATATTAAAAAACTGTTTACAATATTATATATTCTTAAAAAAAGAGAACATTTTATTCATTCTAAAAATATGAATAAAATAAAAAATAGTAAAATAAAATTCAATAAAATAAAGAAATAAAATAAAAATAACATTAATTGAAAATGACTATTTTAGTTATCATTTCTCAAAACAATTTTTAGCATTTAGCAATTTAAAATAGACTATCAAGATTAATGCATGATTTTATCCATTCACAAAATAGGAATAAAATAAAAAATAATTTTATTTTTTATGAATTATGAGATAATTACTATTCGTTTTTATGCAAAAATAAGAAAGAGAAGGTTTATATTCAATGCGTTAATGTATAAAAGAAAAAAATGCAAATACATAGAGTAAAAAAAATCCGTATTGCTTAATTGCGCGGACGTCGGCGAAGTCGTGCGGAAGGGGTTAATACTTAAAAGAGCGACTATAGAGTATGTTGATGCAAATGGTCAGACCTTGTGTGACGGTATATTTTTGAAATTACTTCATTTACTGTCGTGACTCATGATACGCTTGAGCCTGTGCGCATTTTATTTAGCTGTGTGCGCGGGTTTCACAACGCGTGTGCGCGCGCACACGCGCACACCTTAGAGGGAACATTGGGCCGCGTGATATTTTCGTTAGTTAGCCTTGTAAGGCTAACTAAAGAAGGCTAACTAAAGAAGGCTGGGGGCCCTGAGTTTCAGGTGATCCAAAAAATTTATTAACAGTACAAAATATGACTATTTTGCTTTATAACAAAAGAATGCATACGTACATTGCAAATTTTGCGTAGTTAATTTAACTGATAATTCAAAGCTTTTATAACTTGTTATGGTACTTTATATTAATCTTAATGACGTATCTTAAGTTACCAAAGCCGGCTTGGGACCTATGATTCATGATCGGTAACAATTTCAATATAAGCTACTAATAGGGTAATAGTAGGGATGGGAGAATAATGACTTTTTTTGGAAATTGCCAACAAGACGAGTGGTGTCTATGCCACTTTCGCTGTTGAATACGAATCTGGCTGGTTCTTGGACCTAAAATGAAGTTTTGACCTAGTTCAATGGAATTTTCAAAATGGCGGGCAAAAAAATAGTTTTCTTTCTGATACTTAAGAAAACCGCCACCCCTCATATGTAATATGTCTTTTCATATGTTTTCAGCGTCGCTGAAGTTGAAAATGAACAAATCAGAGACATTCGATGCGTGGTTTAGCGGTTATAGGCAGAAAATGGAAAATAAAGGTATTATTTTATTGTAAAAATCATGTACAGAAGAAACACAAGGCATTCTTATCAGTTCTATGATGTAATTCAAATCATGAAATCATCATAGTTACAACACATTGTTCAATAAACTATCAATATCACTAGTAACAGTGTCCTCTGGTCGTAAGGCATTCTTAATAGAATTCCTCAGTTCATCTACATTTAACACGTCTCATTTGACGAATATCTGGTGTGATGGTGTCGCAAATAGGCAACAGTGTTGGGCACTAGAGCTTTAATCAGATAACAGTTAATTAACGAAGTTAACTTTTTTTAACGGACTATTAACGGAAGTTAATTTCCATTTATCGTTATCGGACCAGTTAACTTCCGATAACTCGATATTTAGTCTGTTAAAGTCCGTTAACACGTTAACTGCGAGGAGTCATTCACGGAAGATCACCGCTCCGCGAGTGAATTCAAACCGCCATAACTTCAGTCTGCTTCCAGATCTCGCAAGGGGAGGTTGTGCACTTTTTATTGAATGTATATCTTAAAAATATGTATGGAGATACGTATGGTAAAATGTACGGTTGAGAAAAATTAATTTATAGTAATGACTAGTGAATAAGTTTATTTACACTGCGTTAGTAAATCTCTAAAAAAGTATATATAGTATGTAAAATTTGAATAATAGTTTTTATTCACTAATTGTAATATTGTCGTCGAATTAAATAACAATTGCGTATATTACATAGACAAAATATTTTATAGACAAAATAATTCATGGAGAAAGTATTTTTATTTTATAGACTAAATAATTCATAGATAAAATATTTTATAGATAAAATAATTACAGAGAGAAAAATTACTTCTATTGAAAATTCACAGGAAAAGGTTAAGTAAAATAAAATATTTTATATAACGTAATATTATATATTATATATTATAATATTATAATTAATATTATTTTGAATTAATTTTGCTATTTTGTTTGAATTAATATTTTATTAGTTTAGTTACATATTTTATACGATGATATTTTACTTTTTTTAGGTTCTTCTGTATTATCGTCAACTAGACAGCGTTCAGTTCTCTCTTACCAAGCATTCTCTACAACTTTTAAACTTCAAAAAAGTTATTAAGCAAAAAAGTTAAAAAGTTGCAAAACTTGATAAAAATAGTTAAATACCTATTTATTGTTGGATTTTGCATAAATAAACATTTTCTATGGGTTTTAAAGCTTTTTTCCTTGATTTTTTTAAATGTTAGTAAAGAAATAGTTATCGTTAACGGATTATCGTTAACTTCCGTTAACTTTGTAGTAAAATTATCGGATTATCGTTATCGGAGTTAAAAATTGGGGTTAACGGATTATCGTTATCGAAGTTAACTTTTTGGTTAACGGTGCCCACCACTGATAGGCAATTTCTATGAGGAGCTGCTTTTCGCTCAGTTTGTACAGAGCATCAAGCAGTGATGTAGGTCTCGAGATCGGTCTCGGTCTCGAGACCGATCTCGAGACCCAATTTGCAGATCTCGATCTCGGTCTCCGCTATTTAGATCTCGGTCTCGATCTCGGTCTCGACAGACGCGGTCTCGGTTTTTCTCCCTGAGACCTTTCGAGACCTCTCGAGACCGTAATGAAAAATACATGTTATTGGCATACTCATGATGGTGGCTTGGTTGAACAGACACAATTCAGAATGTTTATGAAAGTTTGTAAAAGTAAGGGACTCAAGGTATTCACTAATCAGTCACCCTGTTTTGAGTTGCCACGTTTGTCTTGCGGGGGTGTGGGTCTGGATTTTTTTAGGTGAGCGCTACAAAAAAATTTGCCCTCCCCCCGCCCCCGTCAGATTAATTTTATTGAAAATTGAAACACTAAATAGAGAATTATATATATTATATATATAAGTATAAATGAAAGGCCACTTAGTGTCGCCAAACATTGAAGTACGAGCTGATAAAGATATTAAAGTAGAACTTAAAGAGGAAATAAAAGGTATGTTATAATTTCATTAGAAATTTTTAAAATTATCACAGAATTCATTATACCGGTATATTTTTTATCATTAAAATTCATTATAGATCTCTTTGGGCTGAGTGGATGTTGAATTAATGTCATATATATATATATATATATATATATATATATATATATATATATATATATATAGAGAGAGAGAGAAACGACGTAAGTATAGAGGAGTGTTCTGCACACGAGGAAGAGAAATAACGAACAAATGAAAAATGAGGTAACCGCCCGGGAATCGAACCCAGGATCTTCCGATTGCCGGTCAGATATGCTATCCACTACACCACGGGCCTCGATCAGTCAGAAGTCGTAATTCTCATACATAGGGCAGAAACCAATGCCTTGAGAGGGCACCCTCGCAAATCGTGAATATGTACATTTAACTGCAATGACCACGCAGTATATTAATGTATAAATATATATATATATATATATATATATATATATATATATATATTATTTAGACCTTATGCTAATTGCCATGCCTCTGTTTATAGTACCGATATGGCAATTTATTTTTCATAGAAATGGTGTTGGAAAAATGCTAGACAGGAAACTCAAGCACGGAGAATGAGCAGATACAGAGAGAGAGAGCGCTCATTCTCACAGCAGCGATGACGAAATAAAACAGAGTCAAACCAAAGTTCCGAGACTAATGGCAAAATATCAAAGCTATCGGTCCAAGCAGAAGAACGTTGAAACTGGGAAGATTTTGAACCGCAGGGAACAGTTGCGACGGTACCTCTTAGAGACCGATGAATCTCATATTTTAGACAACTGCTCTCCAATACAGTTTTGGCACCAGAAAAGGGATAAATTCCCATGACTGTTTTAACAGTGCCTGCCTCTAGTGCTCCAATTGAGCGTGTATTTAGCCATGGAGGCATAATAATGAGGCCCCACAGAAGTCGAATTTCAGCAGATCTTCTGAGCATGCTGATGTTCCTTAAGTGTAATGAGCACCTATCGTGCTTTAAATAAATGCACAAGTCAAACTGGGTAGTGGGTACGTACATTAAACCTTTTGTAGCAGATATAAAAGAAGTAAATAAATTAAAAGTACGTGTATATATATATATTCATTTGTTAATTTATAGGCTACACTTTTTGCATTCAACACACTACATCTGAGAAAGTAGTTATTAGTTTATTAATATACTTAACATAGTCTAATTTCCATAGTAGTGTAAAACAAATTGAAAGGGCATGAGCTTGGTCTCGATCTCGATCTCGGTCTCGAATTTTAAGGGTCTCGATCTCGGAAGGTAGATCTCGATCTCGAACCTTTGATCTCGGTCTCGATCTTGGTCTCACAGGATCAGGTCTCGGTCTCGGTCTCAGTCTCGGACTTGGTGGTCTCGACTACATCACTGGCATCAAGGTTGTTTGGAGTCATAGGGCCTCCATGTTTCTTGCAATTTTCCAAAACCGCCAATATTTTTCCAGCTTTTTTCTTTTTGAGCTCTTCTTTTTTCAGTAGGGACAATTTCTTTGCAGCATGCACAGTAGCTAGAAAATCTACCTCTAACTTCTTCACTTTCTTGTCTTTTTCTGAACCCCTGGCCCATTTCCAGGATGCCTTCATATCCTCAAGAGACTTTGATTCGAACGAAGAGTATCAGAAGTCCGTTAGTCACAATAAATTTTTTCTCGAGTGCGTTTCAATGGATGGGATGTGCTACCACCACTGGCCCTGATTCGGTTGCCATGTTTTGAAAATTCTGATTCGCATCCTAAATTTATTAGAGGAGCATACATGAAGTCTGGATTAGCGTCATCGTCTGATCTTGTTAAATAGTCCATACAAGACAACTGATTATTTACAGTATCGATGACTTCCTCTAGAATTAGAGCTTCAAGTTTGTCTTTACCAGATATGGCTTGTTCCTTCCTTACAGCCATCAAGTCATTCAATTCAACCATCTTACCTTCAAAGAAACGTTTTACTCCAGACCAATTTCTTTCACTTCTCTCGTCACCCTTCTTGTCAATTTCAAGAAGCTCCACCATAAGGAAAATCATCACTTCACCCATCATTGCGTAAATTTGGGAACAACGCATGAACCATTGACTTTGGATGAAAGTTGACACTGCGAGAACTAGCTTGTTACTGTTAACATCTAGGACGGCATCAAAGAAAGCTTGGCTGGAGTCTCGCCTCGCCAAATATTCTTTTGCTAACTCGGCGATTCTCTCAAACCGGTTTGCCACGAATCCTTTGAATCCATCACATTTGAGTCCTTTATCCTCCATCCAAGTTTATAGTCATTATATAGGGATACCGAATGGAAGGCGTGGCTGGGAGAGAGCAATTTATTTAGTAATTGCAATGTGTCCCGAAGTATGAATGGAAAAACCAGGAGAACAGAAAACTTTTTCTCCTGCCGTAACTTGAAGTAAATTATGTACTCCGATTTTCTGTTCCGTGTTTTTAAACACTTTGTCTATAGCGTGATCTACTCCTAAAATGATATGGGCGCAGCACTTCAAAATCTTGTTTGATTCGATTCCAAGATGCTGTAAAAGTACTCCACATTCACTAGCTCGATCAGACATCCAGAAGTCTATTTGAGATTTGAGTTCTTCAGTGGTAGAATTTGCTATTACGGCTAGACAACTGAATTTGAATTCGTAAGCTCTGGCTCCATCCTCTCCAAAATGGCTGACGTTTTCCAGATATCCAGTTGTCAGCGACTTTTTCATGCCAAATGGACCAGCGATGGTGATGTGGTCAGCCTTCACGTCGTACAGCCGGTGGCCGGCAGCCTTGGTCGTATCGTCAAGTCCTACACTCACAACGTTATCCTCTTTGTTGATACTCTAGATTCAAGTATGAAGCATCTTCTAAGTATTACATTATTGATCTACGGCTCGGAAATACATACGTCAAGTCTGAATACTGGTGACGGACTTGTAACTCTTCGTCTTCACTCTCCATCGCACCCTCACAATGCTTCTCATTACCATCTGCCTTCAGCCTCCAATCTTGATCAAAAACCATGTTAGCTACTCTTACTATCACTCTTGAAAGCTCTTCAGAAGAAGTTCTTGTCTCGGCAAGACACTGGACTCTACACCGCATCAAGTTTTCGTTCAGACTTTTTTGGCCAGTTCTGATTTTCACTGTCGGAAATGCAGCTTGTTCTTTACTCTTCTCCTTGCTTAGGTCTTCTTCCGATGAGCGAAGTTTACGATCAGTAAAAGGAACTATCTTTGCTGTTTTTGGTTTTTCAAAACTGGATCGTTTTCAGAATCGACTGAAGTTGCTAACATTTCAATAATTTCCGATCCCTGTAGCTCCTTTTGCTCTCTAAAGTTGCTTTTTGTTGCTTTTCGCTTTTTCTCCGCTGATCTTTCACGAGTTTCTTTCCTCTTTTTCTGTCTCACCCAATCTTTTGGTACTGCATTTGTACATATGGCTTTATACGCACCAAAGCAATTATCCCAATAAAAAATCTTATCCTCATCAGTCAATTTGACCCCAAATTCTTCTGCAAGTTCTGCTTCGTAATCCTCATTGTCAATTCTAATATTGTAGACATTCTTAGTGAGCTGATCATTAAAGCCGCTCGCTCTTTGGTACCATTTGACACTTCTAGGTTTTTGTTGGCAGCGTTCATTCTTTCTCAGTTTAAAATGTTCATAATCGTCTCTTATTTTTTTCGCCACTGTTTTTTCATGTATGGGATAGATATTTTTATTAATCCAATCTCGTCTTAGTTCATTTGCAACTATCTTCCTGGCATCATCTCGAGTCATTGACTTTTTCTGTCCTTTTACTCCTTTTTTGCAAAGTGCAAGCATCCTACCAATCACAACTGTCCAACATGCTAATGTTATGGGAATTGGTGCAAGAAACAACATGGTTACCAGTTTTTGGAGTTCCGGTAATATCAACCCCCCCCCAATTTATATTGCATAGTAAAAAACTGAGTAAAAACGACATCTTTTAAGCATTTTTTTAAGATTAATCATATTTAATCTTAAATAAAAGCATACATATTGCATATCAATTTATTCAGAAATCAACTTTGCACATTTTGGTGTATAAATTGATTATTTATTCGTAATAGTATACATAGAAATGTTCTATAACAGCTGATTAAGCCAATATTTTATGTGTTTTTCAGATATCCAATGATGTATTGTATATAGTATGTAGTGAATACTCTTATTTTAGTTTCAAGTTAAATGTTAATTTTACCGTCTTGAATTTCGGAATAGTATAAATTCATTTTAAATTAGTTACCCCATTATAATTCAATTGTGAACCACATTAATACTAATTTTATGTATACTATATTATTTTATTGTATGTAAACATAATTAATTATATATCACAATTGTCAGTTAATTATTTATATTCAAATAATTATTTTAATCTAATACCATGTCCATTTTACAAATAAACAATAGAAAACCAATGGTTATATTTTCCACCTTTGGTACTGTCGCAGTTTCGCCTAACGGACTCAATACGGCTAGTGAGATAATCACTGGTTGGCACTTAACTAGCGGCAGTGCTTATGGCTACATCATCCAGGTTAACCTATACCGGATAGATGCGCTACGGTCCCAAGCCGTAGCTTGCCTAGGCCAACGACGACGACGTAAACCAACAATTGGTGACCCCGGAGCTGGATTACCCCTTTTACCCGAACGACTAGGACTAGACTGTAATGTCGTTCGTGCCCATCACCCCCTTCACCCGAACGACTAGGACCAGACTGTAATGTCGTTCGTGCCCATCACCCCCTTCACCCGAGCGACTAGGACCAGACTGTAACGTCGTTCGTGCCCATCACCCCCTTCACCCGAGCGACTAGGACCAGACTGTAATGTCGCTCGTGCCCTCTGCCCCTCACCCCTGCCCGTGCGCTCTGTGCCTGCGCTCGTCTCAACCTCCACTCCTTCGTTGGGAACTTGTCGTCTTGCTTGTACGTCAGCAAGCCTAGGAGAAGATGCCTGACGAAGCTGGTGCCATCTCCCACTTGAGCGTAAAGCTCCCCGTCTTCTGGCCGGGTGATCCATTTATTTGGTTCCACCAAGTGGAATCACAATTCAACTTGGGACGGATCACCGCTAGCAGGACGAAATACGATCATGTTTTGTCCTCTCTACCAGCGAGCATCATCTCTGAAGTCCGTGACGTCATCGTATCTACTTCCACGAGTGAGGACCCGTACAACGATCTGAAGTCTGCCATCCTGTGCCGCACCACTGTCTCCGAGCGTGAGAAACTACATCAGTTAATCTCAAAAGAAGAACTTGGAGACCGTAAGCCCACTCAAATGCTGAGGGCTATGCAGTGCGCTCTAGGCGAACGCGCACAAACCTTCGATAAGGACATCTTTAGACAGTTGTTCTTGCAGAAACTTCCTCCATCAGCTCAGCGTGTCTTGGCCACTATGGATCCTGCTACTCCAGTTGATAAACTAGCAGAAACTGCCGACAAAGTAGTGGAGATTGACACAGCTCCGGTCAACAACGTGAACACACAATCGGAACTGGAGTTGAAAGTGAAAGAGTTAAGTCAACAACTCAACCACGTTTGTTCTCTGCTACAAAATCAACGGCAAAGAAGCCATTCTCGGTCAAGATTTACGAAGAGGCATCGTTCGAGTTCCGGGAAGATCTGCTTCTACCACTCGAAATTTGGAAAGAAGGCTAGGAAGTGCATCTCCCCTTCCAATTTTTCGTCGGAAAACCCCTGCAGCGAGTCCTAATGGCGTCTAGTACTCGCACTGCCAACCTGTTATTCATAAAGGACAGGAACTCTGGTGTCAATTTCTTGGTCGATACCGGAGCGTCAGTCAGTGTATTCCCTCAAAAATCTGGTCATAAGCACTCGGAATCTCCGCCTCTATACGCTGCTAACGGTTCACGCATACCCACGTACGGTACTCAGTCGCGTGAACTAAACTTGGGCCTTCACCGATCCTTCAAGTGGATTTTCATCTGTGCTCAAGTGCGGCATCCCATAATCGGCGCTGACTTCCTCCAGCATTTCAAACTCCTGGTGGATCTTGACAAGCGACGCTTATGCGACCAGGCCACACTGCTTTCTGTTCTTGCCAAACAGGTTGCCCTTCCGGACGCCTCGAACTCTGCACTTTCCCTCGTTCCCCCTAATTCCATGTACCAGTGCCTTTTCCAGCGATATCCAGGAATTCTTCAACCAATGCAGATGGGTGATACCATTAAGCACACCATTACCCATCACATTACAACAAAAGGTCCCCCTGTGTTTGCAAAACCCAGACGTCTTGCCCCGGACAAACTGAAAGCTGCCAAATCGGAATTCCAGCTTATGCTGGATCTTGGGATAATAAGACCTTCCAAAAGCAGTTGGTCCTCTCCCCTACACCTGGTCCAGAAGAAGTCAGGAGACTGGAGACCATGTGGGGATTACCGATTTTTGAATTCGACAACCATCCCGGACCGATATCCGGTACCAAATGTCCAAGACTTTACTTCTCTTCTCCACGGCAAATCTATCTTCAGTAAAATAGATCTCGTTAAGGCTTTCCACCACATTCCCGTAGAGCCTTCGGATATTCCCAAGACTGCAGTTTGTACACCATTTGGGTTATTCGAATTTGTGAAGATGCCGTTCGGGCTACGGAATGCTGCGCAAACCTTTCAGAGGTTTATAGATGAGGTCACCAGAGGCTTAGACTTTGTTTATGCCTACATCGATGATTTGCTTGTGGCCAGCTCAACGGAAGAGGAACATAAGGAACATCTTTCACTCCTCTTTCAACGCTTAGAACAATACGGTGTTACTATTAATGCATCTAAGTGTGTGTTTGCACAGCCAACCTTGGAATTTCTTGGTCACACGATTTCGCAGCACGGAATTACCCCCCTTCAGGACAAGTGTGAAGTGATAAAAAATTACCCTATGCCAAGTAATCAGCGTGAGTTACGTCGGTTTCTAGGTTTGGTAAATTATTACCACAAGTTCATTAAAAACTGTGCTAGTGTTCTTGCTCCTCTACACGCTATGATCACACACAAACGCAAGGTAACGAAATTGTTATGGTGTAGCGATAGTTTACAGGCGTTCGACAATGCCAAAAATGCTATCAATAGTGCATTGTCTCTGTCATTTCCTATCAGTGATGCCCCCCTAACTCTGACGGTCGATGCATCAGATGTTGCGATCGGTGGTGTGTTGGAACAAACCATTAACGGTCAACAAGCACCATCGCGTTTTACTCGAAAAGCTGCAGCCAGCCCAAACGCGTTATAGTGCTTTCGGACGTGAACTTCTTGCTATTTACTTAAACGTGAAGCATTTTCAACATTTCCTTGAAGGCCGAGAGTTTTGTGTTTTTACCGACCACAAACCTTTGGTCACTGTCTTCAATAAAAACAGCTGTAACCACTCTCCCAGAGTCATCAGGCAACTCGATTATATCTCGCAATTTACCACAGATATCCGCCACATCAAAGGTGTCTTGAACACTCCAGCGGATGCACTCTCAAGAATAGAGATTACTTCTGTTACCCTCAGCTCTACACTGTGGAATGCTATTGCACAGGATCAAGATAAGGATACGGAACTACAAGACCTGCTCAGAGAAGACTCCACTCACTCACTTTCCCTCAAGAAAATGAGTATGCCAGGATTGTCTGTGCCCCTCTATTGCGACGTATCAACAGCTGCTATTCGCCCTTATGTCCCTCCATGTCACAGAAAAGCAGTCTTCACGGATCTTCATAAGCCCTCCCATCCTGGTATCCGTGCTTCGCAACACCTGGTTACCTCTCGCTTTGTTTGGCCCTCGATGCGGAAGGATGTCAAACATTGGACCAAAACGTGCCTTGCCTGCCAGCGTGCCAAAGTCCAAAGGCACACCAGGTCCCCCTTTGACGCATTTCCGCCCCCATCCCAGCGATTTGAAATAATTCATGTAGACATTGTTGGCCCTCTTCCAGTGATTCAAGGCCAACGTTATCTGCTCACCTGTCTCGACCGCTTTTCCAGATGGCCTGAAGCCATCCCACTTCCTGATATCCAAGCGGACACTGTTGCAAGAGCCTTTCTTCATGGATGGGTATCAAGATTTGGATTGCCGACAAAAGTCATCACTGACCAAGGTCGCCAATTTGAGTCTTCGCTTTGGAAGAAGTTTACCAGCTTGTTGGGTACAGTACATGCGCATACCTGTGCGTATCATCCGCAAGCTAACGGCCTCGTCGAACGCTTCCATCGCCAGCTGAAGTCATCCCTTATGTGTCACGAAGACTCCCATTGGATGGATAAGCTTCCACTCGTGTTGCTTGGTATTCGCTCTGCATTTAAGAGTGATCTGAAGACTACAGCGGCTGAACTAGTCTATGGAACAACACTGCGGCTACCAGGTGGCTACTTCACTGCAGGGGATAAGTCATGTGATCCTACGGAATTCGCTCAAACACTTTCCTCTCACATGCAGTCCCTTCAGCCTGTTCCCCCTCGATTGACTAGCCAACAGAACATCTTTGTTTCCCCAGCCCTCCAGTCTTGCACCCACGTTTTCGTTCGTGTACCTGTCCCAAAACGGCCTCTCCAATGTCCATATGACGGACCCTATGAAGTTCTCCGACGTACGCGCAAATCATTTCTCATCCAGCGCGGTTCCAAGGTCGACAAGGTTTCTATCGATCGTCTTAAGCCTGCGTTTTTGGAATCAACCTTAAGCGAGGTACATGTAGCTACCAAAAAGGTCCAGGGAAAATCTGTGTCGTTCGGAACTCTTTGAACTTCCTCTCTGGTGGGGGAGTGTGTAGTGAATACTCTTATTTTAGTTTCAAGTTAAATGTTAATTTTACCGTCTTGAATTTCGGAATAGTATAAATTCATTTTAAATTAGTTACCCCATTATAATTCAATTGTGAACCACATTAATACTAATTTTATGTATACTATATTATTTTATTGTA
The DNA here is from genome assembly GCA_023014485.1 of Bathynomus jamesi. Taxonomy (NCBI): domain Eukaryota; kingdom Metazoa; phylum Arthropoda; class Malacostraca; order Isopoda; family Cirolanidae; genus Bathynomus; species Bathynomus jamesi. Next base: position 608,364 of record JAJOZX010001914.1, on the reverse strand, counting down.
TGTAAACATAATTAATTATATATCACAATTGTCAGTTAATTATTTATATTCAAATAATTATTTTAATCTAATACCATGTCCATTTTACAAATAAACAATAGAAAACCAATGGTTATATTTTCCACCTTTGGTACTGTCGCAGTTTCGCCTAACGGACTCAATACGGCTAGTGAGATAATCACTGGTTGGCACTTAACTAGCGGCAGTGCTTATGGCTACATCATCCAGGTTAACCTATACCGGATAGATGCGCTACGGTCCCAAGCCGTAGCTTGCCTAGGCCAACGACGACGACGTAAACCAACAAGTATATGATGCATTTTTCACTTGGTTGATTCTAAGCTTATTTTAAATGAATATCATGGCTACTCCTAAGAAATTAAATATAACGTTAAGAAAAAGCAGTTATGATCCAATTATTGGTAATCTTAAAGATGAACTGATTCCTGCAGGACTATTCCAGCTACCATCCCAATCAGATGCACTTCAGCATTTCTATCATTTAAAAAGAAATGATATGGTTATGAACAATAAAGAAGAGGCTGCAACAGTTGTACTTAATAAAGTTAAAAAATTCTGGGACTTAGCTGGCATTAAAACGCAAGATATTTCCAAAAGCAGAAGACCAAAAGAAAAGATTCTGACTTTAGTTAATGAGTATGAAACACTGAAAAAACAAAAACAGAAATTTTTTGTAAAAAATAAGATATGCTATTGTATATATCGGCAGCAGACAGAAAGACAGAAAGACGAAATCAAAGAATTCGACATAACGTAAAGAGAAAAGAAAAACTCTTAGCAGACATGGATGCAGGACCCAGTGGTGAACAAATGAATATCCCACCTGATGATGACATTCCTATAGATAATGATGAATCAAGTAATGAATCAAATGATTCCGACTTTCAACCTTCGGCTCAAAGAAATCCTAAAAAAAGAATTCGCATTTTCGATTCTCAAATGGTTTCTGACACGGTTGATAGGCTGAATCTCTCTCAATTACTGTGGATAGCATGTAGACATCATCTATACGAGCGCAGATTGCGCTCAGTCTATACAAGTCTCTTCGGAATTACAACGTCCCCTGAAAATTAAATGTTTAAAAGCTTCAGATTAAATATTTCGCCAAAACTGGACATAACACTACCAACAAAAACACTAAAATTTAAAAATCGCCAATTGAGAGCCAAAGCTTCTGAGGTAAAAGATTTTCTAAAAGATGCACTTAATTCAGCCAGTTCACCTCTATTTCCAGGAGGCGACTACAGAGAATGTGCCGAGGTTGCTCTATTACTTCTTGGAGAAAACGTCTCAAACACTGTTGTGAGATGGGCTAAGCCTGGGGCAGTACACTATGCGAGGTGGATGCCATCTGTATTGTATCCAAAGATGTACGCATTTTCTGATCAAGCTGGGTATGATTCAAATATGATAGCAAAACTAGAGGCAATGTGCATATTCAACTGTCTCTACTAAATAAAACCTTGGTTGCTTGCTTTCGTCGCCTGTGATGCACCTGTCAACGATTTAAATCTTTTTAATGAACTCATTGAATATAAAAATTTTGATCACGATGTAGCATCCAGTGCTCTTAAGGGATTAAATGGTCAGCTATGGTATCTGACTGAGGAACTAGTACCACTTGCTTTGTTTTCCCGGCAAATTTCAGATGCAGTAAAAAGTCTGATTGCAAAGTCAATGAAGAAAGTCTGCCAAATCAACCCGCAACACCCTCCTCCCAAAGGTCAGCCAATCTTCCCTAAGCTAACAAATACAACTAAGCTCTGTCAGTTAGTTGGTAAGGGTTCTTCAATTGTTTTCTGCCTGGGTACTAGTGGTGACTGGCTAAATGAACCTGTTACTTCTTGGAAAAATTGCAAATCTTTCCAAGTTATGGAGAACTTTGTCAAAATTATGAAAGTTGTGAATGATCCTGCCGAGAGAGCAATCAAGCTGATTGGAGATTTCAAAGACAGAATTGTTAATGATGAATCACAAAAACAATTTCTGGTAAAAGTTATAGAGCAACATCGACGCCTTCTTCCAGACTTCAAGAAAAAATCTTTGGCTGAAATGCATAATTATGTTAAGTGAGCGTTTATTGTGTAATGTTATGCAGAAGTATTTATCTTTTTAATTAAACTTTGGTATAATTTTTTAATCATTGTAAAAGGAATTCATTTTTGTTAAAAATAAATGCAAAAAAAAAAAAACGTTGGGGACCTGGAATCAAGTTTGTTCCCACTCGAAATATACTGTAGCTGGCTTGATAAGCTGGTCTAATTTCGAGCCCATCGCCGCGAAGCTGCCTGGGATGATGCTTCAGGATGGCGGTAACACCCCTAGAATATATAATTAATTAAAATAATATATTATTACCAAGAAAAAATAATATAGTCATATGTTTATTCACAGAGAAGCGGAAAAACTTTCGTTTTCTCAGTCAAATTTTTAGGTCCCATATAAATTGGGGGTGGGGGGGGGTTCTGATATTACCGGAACTCCAAAAACTGGTAACCATGTTGTTTCTTGCACTAATGCCCATAACATTAGCCCGTTGGACCATTAAAAATTTTAAAAAGTGAAATTATGGTCCACCCTAGTGTATGTTTCCCCAAAAAGTTCTTTTCTGGTGGCGCTGCGTGATTTCCTTTTACCAGCCATCATTACCAATCATCAGTCACTAAGCATTAGGATCTGGAAGTACAGTAAAACCCCGTTAGTCGGCATATAACACCGAAATATGATAGATAATACAAATTATAGTCATGCTAGATGTATCATATATATTAATATTATTAAAGTTGATTATATCAAATATTGTATTTGATATATTATTTACTATTATTATTAAAGTATATGTATATACACACTATATTATTATTAAAGTAATATATACAATTATTATTAAAGTAAATTAGCACAACAATGATAGTAAAAGAAACCACAAAAGAGAAAGCAGCCAAACACCAGAACACTAGAACAAGCCAAAACACTAAAGTAAGCCAAAATAAACATCAATATTACGACACACTAGATACTTAACAACATTGAAGAATGAACATAACCATAATTAAAAATATAGCAAGCACTTATCAACTAATTATATTTTCTTTCAGTTATAAAGGTTTGAAGGTGGAAGGCCTCATTCATCCTTTATGTTCGATATGGATCGGGCATTTTTTCAAATTTTTCGTCATCTATCCGCTTAACCATACTCCTAATGTCTCTCATTAGTTCATTTTCGAGTTCAGCGACCATGAAAACATATGAAAAGACATATTACATGCGAAAGGTAGCGTTTTTTTTTATCATTAAAAAAACAAATTCAATTGTTTTGGCCGCTATTTTGAAAAAAACCCACTGAACGAGGTCAAAAATTCATTTTAAGTCCAAGAACTAGCTGGATTCGTATTCAGCAGCCAAAATGGCCATAGAAACTACGCGTCCTAAAAAAATGTTAGATTCCCCCACCCCTATTAATAACCAATAATCCTAAGATAAAAACTTCGGTAGGCATTCGGCTGGTCCAATAAAATAACTAACCTAAGGTATGGCCCAGCTAGCATTGATATCCATTAATCACTTTTATATAATTATAATTTTACCTTTTACATATGAAGCGCATAGTAGTTATTTAATTAAATCCAAGATAGCTTTAAGCAACTACCAAAAAACCTTTCCGGGATGGAAAACAGTTGTTATCATATATAGAGAGAAATATCAGTTACGAAAGGGCTTCCACGTAGCTCTACGTACGCGGTGGAATTGTTTAAACATTTTATTATTCATTTAATTTTAGTGATTATTAATTTATTTTATTTGACATGAAAATATGAATTTTGTATAGATACTAGAGCTATATGCAAATGTATGCAAATGTATTTGCATAGAGATAAAATAAACTGAAATAAACAACAGTATAAACTATAAAGTATAAATGGAAATACGCATATATAAATTAGAAAGTAAATTCCTAGCAATGAATGGTGAATACATGTGTCCCTCTGAACTTTATAAGAACATCTAAAATGATAATCACGATATAATGTACTGTACAAAAAGAACTGAAATTTTTTTTTACATATGAATAAATAACCATATAAATAAATACTTTTATAAGTGTAATATATTTACTCTTAGTAAGGAGTAAACTATTAAAACTAACATCATAGAATGAGTTAATTCGAATCCATTTTCGAATTCATACACTTCATTCATATTGAGTAAATATTTAATTGTTCAATATTTGCAGTGTCGCGTATTATGTAGATGTTACCCACATAACTAACCTCAGCAACTTAGTTAGCTTTGTTGGTGACATAGCCTCATACTTCATTAAAACTACGGGTAAATGTATATTGTCGTTATCAAAGTTTTGAACAAACTTACCCCACAGGCTGTGTTATGAGAACTTTGCAATAAAATAATGTTCAGAGTTTCGCGCGATATGTTCTTCTTCAAGTTTTATGCCTTCTTGATCCTCGTAGAGTTGAATATAATCGTCTTTCTCTTGTCCCAAGGTACCTAGGAAATCCTGATGTTTCTTCTTATCTTTCAGGAAGGTATTAATTAGTGATGTACCGATTCCCAAATTTTGCTGATGCCGATTCTTTGCCTATATTTTAAAAGTATCGTTTCCTTCATAAATATTACTAATCTAATGTGAAAACTTTAAATTTTCATATTTTTACATTTCAAATTTGTTTAAGTGATTTTCCTTATCTCACTCCACAATATACAGGACCAGAATTTGTTACTCATATACCACAGCTGAAATGATGTTAAATATTTTTTTTATTCAGTAAAATGATAAAATAATTTTATTTTAATTTCATAAATTGAATACCAAAATTTAAAGTAATTGTTTTCCTTTTGTTGAACGTATTTTCTTTCTTCAACAATGTCAACAACAACAAAAGTTTTCACTAAAATTTCAAGTCGCTGGTGGCCAATTTCAATAAAAATGTATATATATTTGGGCTTATAAATTTACTAAAATACTTAAAATAAAGTCAATATAATAAGGTGGTTAATTATAAAGTACAACTTAATATAGAATTACTATTAATATAGAGTAGGAGATTACAATAGTTTATAATATTTAGAGATTAGCTAGTTAAAGAAAATGTAAATTTATGTTCAACTTTACATTCACGAAAAAGGCAAAGCTTAATACGGTAAGTTAAATACTTTTTATATAATTACACTTTGAAATGAGTATAAATTATCATAATTTTTTTTGGCTGTTCAAGTTCCATAAATATGGATTTTGTTTTGTAATAACAATAAAAATTTTAATTTGAGAGAATCGGCTAAATTTAGTTAATGCCGATGCCCTAAAAATTGCCAATTCTTCCGGTGCCGATGTCGATGCCGATTAATCAGTACACCACTAATATTCATACATCCTGTGAAGAGATTCTTACACCGTTGAAACCGCCATATTTCGCAGATCTTCAAGATTATTTAGCCATTACGAACAGCAAGAACAAATTCGGAACTAGTAAAGACAGCTCGGATTCTTATCGGTTTGTTTGTATAATTACAGTCACCAGTATTTTCTTCTGTACATTTCATACAAAGAAGGAATATGAGTTTGTGAGTGATGTTCACTGGAAAGATGGGTATCCACAAATCCCGCGAAGGTAATGCATCTATGAAGGAGAAGCCGAAATACTGTTCATTTATACTCTCAGCTGTAAATTCAGTAATGGATGTAGAGCAAGTGCAACAAGTTTTTCAGGAGAGTCAGTGGAGTAAGGATTACACTGGTATACATGATATATGCTGACTGAAAACTGTTAGTATATTTTTATTCCTTACTCGGTGGGATTACTAAGAACCACTTTCGTTTGGTCCTCATACGTCATAATTTTGAAAAACAGGTCATTACAACATTTGCCAAAGTGCACCACATTTGCATACAGTACAGTTTACGAGTTTTATTTCCTACTATATAACAATGTGTTGTAAATTATGTAAATGTTACAATTTATTAGTGGTATGCATCATAGGAGTAATTAATATTAAATATAACATTATTTTAGCAAATGTGAATTTTAATTAGTGCTATAATTATGATTTATAATTAATGTTTTTGTTTAGTATAATTAATGTTTTTCTTCTGTTTATTTTAGATAATGTCTCATCGTCGGTGTGTAAACCATCCTGATTCATTCTGTTATACCTGTGGTAGCTTTACGCCAGTAAAACAGACAAACCATTAGCAACTTTTACAAGAAAGCGTATTATGCCTTCTTTGGTGTTAGAATTGGTGACCAGAACAAATCGTGGGCCCCACACTATGTTTGCCGGTCCTGTGTTGAAAATGTGATCAATGGAGACGTATGACTGTTATTTTTGCATGTGCAATATTGAAGGGTACAGCACTAAGAACAAATCTGCAATAAAATATCCAAATCTGCCATCCGCTATTGGTCCTGTTCCTCACAGTGAAGATGTACCAATTCCACCTAATCCCCAGAACTTTAATGGTTCGAGCATAGGCTCTGATTCTGATCATGTAACAAGTGACAACAGTGATTTTGAAGCTACTGGTGAAGTTGAAGCTACGTTGAAACAGCCACAACAGTTTACATAATCTGAATTGAATGATCTGGTGCTTGACTTGGAACTCCCAAAAAATATCGCACAACTTCTAGGCTCCAGATTGAATGAAAAGAATCTATTGGCACTTGGCACTACATTTGCTTGGTATAGGGAGAGGAAAAAGAGTTTATGCTCCTCTACTCAAGGGAAGGGTTTCTTGTGTTCTGTACTGATGTAAGGGGTTTGATGAATGCCCTGGGTGTTACGTATGATCCATCTGCATGGAGATTCTTCACTGACAGCTCAAAAACTAGCATAAAAGGAGTTTTGCTTTACAATTGGAATGTGTTACCCTCTATTCCTATTGCCTATTCTGTACACTTAAAAGAAATTTATGACTCCTTGAAACTATTGTTGGAAAAAGTGAAATATAGTGATCATGAGTGTACCATTTGTGGTGATCTGAAGGTGCTGACCACGCTTCTTGGACAACAGTCAGGATACACGAAATTCCATTGTTTTCTGTGCGAATGGGGCAGCAGGGCTAGAGCTAATCATTGGATTAAAAGGACTTGGCCAAAACGAACGAATCTCGCACTTGGAGACCAAAATGTGATCAATGAGCCACTTGTCTCTCCTGATAAAGTGCTTCTGCCACCACTTCATATAAAACTGGGGCTAATGAAACAGTTCGTGAAAGCCCTAGATAAAGATGGAGACTGTTTTCGTTACATTGTTTCAGAATTCCCAGAGAAAAGTGAGGATAAACTCAGAGCTGGTGTTTTTCATGGGCCACAGATAAGACAGCTGATGAAAAAATACCATTTTACAGCGTCTACGACTTAGACAGAAACGGAGGCGTGGGTATCATTCAAGAGTGTTGTGGAAGAGTTTTAGGGCAACAATAAATCAAAGGACTATGAGAAGATTAACAACATGCTTACTAGTTTTAAAAATCTAGGTTGCAACATGAGTGTGAAGGTTCATTTTCTTCATAGCCACCTTGACTACTTTCCAAAAAACCTTGGTGCGATCAGTGAAGAACAGGATGAAGGTTTCACGAAGATATCAAGATCATGGAAAAACGATATCAGGGTAGATGGAATGAAGTAATGATGGCTGACTACTGTTGGTGTTTAAAAAGAGATTCATCCAATCCGCACAACAGAGTTTCAAGAAAGCGCAAACTCACCCAAGTGAAAAATTAACAGTTAGGGTTTTGCTATGAATTAATAAGATTTTATTTTTTATTTTATGCTAAAAGCTGACGTGATCGAGCAAAACGAATAAAAGTTTGGGAATCAGAACGTTAAAATTGTACAAATTCACCTATTTTCTAGAAAACAACAGAAATGTTTTTCTCAAATGTATATCAATGTTATTCTTCATAACGGAGAGTTAAAGGGAGCAGAAATCGTAGTAGTGGATCCTTACTCCTCTAGTGGGAAGAAAGTAAAGCTTGAAAGAGTTACTACGACTACCAAATAAGCTGCTACCGCACTAGAGGGGATCCACAAACATCCATCGCTTTTATTCTTAAGCTGACTGCTTTCACCAGCTAATTGCAACGCCCCACACTCGCAAATCTTATACATTCTGCATGCGTTATTTTGCTTATGATACCTAAAACATTCATCATTAAAAAATTCACGTTTACAATCGTCACACCTACTTTTCCTACTTTCTACCACTCGGCTATTACATTACATACAAACCATATGTATTCCTTACAATGCTCGATGATATTATTAGTAAATTCAAGGCAGTCATTACATAAATCATGATTTTTTCTATACTTACAAGTATTTTCATACTTAACATAAAGATCTCTAATGTTATGTATAAGCATTAAGCATGTATAAGTATATATATGTATGTATAAGTATGTAAGGTCGCGTCCTATCCACTACTTGGCCTTTATATAAATAAGATAAATTATTATTATTACGTGCATTTAAACCAAAAATAACAATCCTAACTTTCATTTGTTCTTCAACTTTCACAAAGTCTTCTGCACCGACATTACACTCAAGTTCAAAGTTGCAATTCCTAGCCAAGTTTTGGGCCTTTTATATCAGTGAATCTAATCGCAAATTTGCTATTCTTGTTCAGAACAGTGAAGCTATGGGATAAGGTACAAGCTATAAAGTTGCAACCAGTTCTGCGGTAGAGTGTCCTCTATAAATTCTGTACTAAATTAAGTGTATACGGCAGAGTTTTCCAACCGGAATGCCGCCAAATTTTACCAGAAACAAAAAAAAAACTTAATTCAAAATTTACTCCCGACATATACAAATTTCCAAACAAACAAAAACCTTCACAACTTATTACGTCCATAAAGGAAACTATACAGGATCATTTTCAAGTAACGTGGTGCTCACTGGGAAAACGAATGTTGAACAGTGAGACGCAAAGCCTCAGGAGTGCCTCGAAAAAAAAGAGAAAACCGTCAGGGATGCCGCGAAAGAAGACAGATGTCATTATAGTGCCTCGGACGAGAAAAGGAGAGAAAACATTTTCTCAATGTTTTGAAAACATTGAGAAAAATGTCTTCATTGTTTAAAAACAATGAAAACATGATCAGTGTCGAGGTTAAAGCTCTCAAATTTAAAGCGATCGCTGTTCTGAATTGATTGTTCGATTCTATTGGTAATGTGAACTATATTCCTGATAACACCACCACCATCATTTACATAAGGCCCAAAATCGATGCGCACGCGAGCCTCCCTGTCTTCGTTTAGCTGGATAGCAAAATCCACTATAATACGTTGGATAACGTTACGGAACCCCTGCAAAACGTCGCTAGCATAGACCTGATGAGGATCGACCCGAACTCTACTACGGTTCCTTTACGTATTGTTTAGGCTACGTGACGAATCTGGGGCCGTCACTACCTCTTCATTAGCAGAAACTCCCAATGGATGAATCACTCTTTTTGTAATCCCATCTGTAGATGTTGAAAGTTCATAAGCACTGCGTCCTCTTGGCTTTTTAATTCAATATAGGTGTAGAAGGCTCCTGACTGTTTTCTTATGGTCTTCTAATTCCTGTAGATGTTGAAGGTTCCTGTTTGTTGGGACATCTTGGTCTTTTAATTCCTGTAGACATTGAGGTTCATGATTACTGGAGTTTCTTGGTCTTTTCATACCAGTGAATGTTGGAGGTTCGTGGCAGCGTTCATTCCTCGTCCTGGAAAAGAAAAAGTAGCGTATATAAATAACGACATCCTTAAAAGCTAAATATTCAGTAAAATACACTCTTAAGGGTGTGGCATGCGAGAGAGAGAGTCTAGAAAAATTCAAATTCTCAAGTCCATCAGTATGTATCATAAGTGGTCCTACCGGATGTACAGGTAGAAAAACAATACTTATGCTTAGAGTCATTAAAGACAAAGGCAAGTTATTCTCATAACCTGCACATAGTGTCATTTGGTGTTATTCGGCCTATTAGCCTATGTTTGATGGACACAAATATATTTTATTTCATGAAGGTATCTATGAGGTAGGTTTATTAAACAGGAATAAACATAGTGATTGTCATCGCTGACCGTATAGTAAAAATGAATAAAATGATCGTTGAGACCGTTACAGCATTCTCTCATCTTCTTAATATAAGTATCTTTTTCATCAATCAAAACCTTTTATCGAAATTTAGTTTATCAAATTAGTTAAGTAACATAATCATACCTTTCTTTTTCTTGCTTTTTCATCAGCTATTTCTTTCTTTGAACTTAATAGGTTTTTACAGTGAATTGGTACAAACTGAAGACAATAATTTCAATATGTTATACATTTTATATAATAAAGTCACTGCACATTCACGTGGTGTTTATTGACCTTTGCTACTGCAGTTGGCACGTTTTTTGCATAATTCAAGTTTTAGAACGGTAAAATCGAAACTGTTTTGTAATATCTTATTTTTCTCACTTTTTTTATGAGGATGTGTATGACAAAAGTCATTTCATTACCTTCATATATAAATTAGAAGCTACTAACTGAATGGAGTGCAAAGACCACTAGGCAACGGTGTTTGAATTGTAAAGAATGCTACCTCTGTTTAAATTATTTCTCCGGAAGACCAATTTACCAATCAATGTGGGACCCAATCCTCAAAGTAGTGGGTGATCACATTCATCTAAGGCTCTCAGAAATACTAGTAACACACACACACACACATATATATATATATATATATATATATATATATATACATATATATATACAGGGTGGTGCAAAAGTCTGGACCCATAGGCAATTTACTATATAAGATATATCTCGATTTTTATAATAGTTTTTATAATTTAATTTTTGTTTATAATTTTACTAAATATTTTTCAGATTGTTACCCTATGGCAGAGAAGTTAACAATAGCAGAAAGAATAGACCTTGTGCTTTTGTACGCAAAAGAAGGAGTGTTTGGAAGAAGATAGACATCAATTCGAACACTTATTGTAAATTCTGAACTACGTAGAACGTTAAATTTAACATAATTTAGTCACTGGTGTATGGTTAATTAAATTTCGTTTCATAATAAACTTCCTGCAGGCCACACTTTTTTTCCATATAAACCGCCTATGGGTCCAGACTTTTGCACCACCCTGTATATATATATATATTTTTTTTTCATTCAGACATGTTTCATTAAAGAGCAAGGCATAATTAACACTGATGAGTTTCTTTTGGCTTTTTCTAATCTTCAAACACATGTTCGTTGTTCTTCAGAAAGCTCGAAAAGCAATTCCCAATTGTTATTTTCACTTCATTTTCATAAGTTATACAAATGAGCTTTCGGCCTGCTTAGGGTATCATCAGACTAAAATTTAAATTTAAAATCCTAAAAATTTCAAAATTTCAAAAACTTTAAAAAGTTTTAAACTGAAAAATTTGAAAAACTTAAAAATCCATTTTAAGAAATTTTAAAAACCTACAAATCTTAAAAAAAAAAAAATTCTTAAATTATTTTAATACACAAGTATAATTTACACAAAGACTAAATATGAAATGGAGGAGACACCTTAGTATTCCGATTGTTGGGAGAAGATTGGAAGATGTAAAACAGGCAAGTGAGGACAACAACTTGGGACCCCACCTCCGGTCATCTTTGACGATTGTAGGGTCGAGATAATCTTAAGGTTGTGTTCTGACCTATTTGCTGGTTATTAAGAGAGGGAGAAAATTCTCGGATGTAAACAGCTTCTGTTATTTGTATTTGTAGTGACTATTGCAATGTTTGAGGATTTTCATATTGTCCACCAGTTGTTGCCGTGTCAGAGTTGTATTGTGATAATTTTCCATGTGTTGTTTGGGCGCACCTTCCTGTAGGTACAGTGCTTACAAGAAGTCTTGCGCCTCTGACTCGTCCCAAGCTAGTCTGTTAGGTATAAAATGGGCTGTCTTTATGGCAGCGGAGGTGTGTTCGGATTGGTGCATATAAGTGCTCTAACCCCATCAATGACGTCCACATTATCATTGTGTTGATCACTATCTATTTATATATAGAGACATACTGTATATAGATATATATAGAGTATGCAAGGGATAACGTGTCTCAGTCCCAGCTATGGTAGTTGTCTTACAATTAACAGTCCCAAGTGCAAGTTACGTTAACATCTCCACATAAACTACCCTGGACTAAAATAACATACGTGAAGCCCTTACCCACAAATCATTTAAAAGGTGTGATTTAAAAGCTCTCTCTGTCTCTCTCTCTCTCTCTCTGTCTCTCTCTCTGTCTTTCTCTCTCTCTCTCTCTCTCTCTCTCTCTCTCTCTCTCTCTTTGATCACACCGCATGGCAATGTATCCATATAACGTTAATAATAACCGAAACTCGAGAAAATATACTCTCTGCCTTCCGCTCTACTCCAAATCCTTTTCTCTTAGTGACCTCTTAATACAAACTAATCTATCATACTTTGCGACTTTTTAACTCTGGTAGGATTCAATTCCATTCCTATAGTGTAAGAGATACATGTGTGTATTATGCCATATGATGTGCGTAATAAATAATCATTTTTAAATAGTTGGAGCGTTCAAGTCATCTGTAATAATCTATAGACTACCCCTCAAGCCCACTCTCAACACTTAGATTCCCCTAAGAAACAGGCGTCTTCAAGTAACATGACTGCGTAGAGATCTAAGGTGTTAGATTCCATATTATATAATTTATGTGCTAGGTTTAAGAACGCTGGCATTGAAGGATGGAAGGAAGGGACAGTAAAAGCGATAATAGGTTTAATGAAGGAAGTGGAATGAGGATGGAGGTAAGCGTTCCTATGTCGAAGGAAATGAGGTTGGGTGGAGAATTACGAAGGGAGGAGGAAATGCTAAACACAAACTCAAATATTTATTTTAATGCCCTAGACCTAGAAAGACAAAGATCAAAATACCTTAAACTAACAATGAATTGACAGAAACAGAAGAGTCTGGTCTTAGACGCACTGATAGGTTTAACGTATGTGGCCAGAGGCCGCCACTCAGAATTACCACTACTATCTAAGTCATAATAAGGTTATTTACTATGACAGAGTAGTCATGAGTAGTTATGGAAATAAAATATGATTATACTGTTGATGGCTGACTATATTCAGTTGGGATATAAACTATTGCTGACAATCTTTGGATCCTTGGCTTTTAAGACGAATTTTTTATGCATATGTTCAACAAAATAGGAAATTGGCTGATTATTATTACCATTCGAAGGGTTGGTACCCTTCACAACCGAAATCAATTTCAAAAGGGGTGCATGGAATCCTCATTTCCTTTATCGTCCCAGCACGCTTCACATAAGCCATTTACACAAAGATGGAAAGGCCGTCTGTGCACCACGAGACGACCCAGGCAATGCGGGGAGCAATGGTGACATTGCATGAATGGTGCTAGGACAACTGCCCCCCGGACAACCGTCCCCCGGACAATTGCCCCACGGATTATTGCCCCCCATACGTAAATAAAAATTAAATAGGAATTAAATTTATTAATATTTATAAAAAACAAACTTATGAGAGAGTTCATATTTATTAAAATTTACTAAAAAAAAATTAAAACTTGCTTGGAAAAGAGGTTTTAATGCTAAAAATTCAAATTATTTGCAAGTTCTTTCTGCTCCACATAAATAAACCCATCGTAAATAAACTTAATTTTTCCACGTTCACTTTTGACAAACTCCATGATAGGGGATATAAAAATCACAGAAAGAATTTGTAGAGCTGTTTGCGCACTGCGTGTAGATCAAGCACTTAATTTAACTTTCTAGGGCAACCACCAACTTTGACTTTCAAAACGACCTTTCAATATTAGATATATATATATAAGACTTATATATAATGTTATAATGTTATAATGTTTCAGACCAACAAAGACCCTAGGATCCAATCATGGCTGGTCTACCTAACTGTGTTCGTAATTGTGTATTGTGTATGTCCGCCGTGGTGGCTGAGGGGACCTACAATTTTACGTTTGTTCTGAACCACAAGAACGTAAGAAATTTATGTAAAAACTGCCTGTACATTAGCAGTGACCAATTTTTACAAAACTAAATAATTATAAATTTAAAACTAATTAATTATCGATTTAAAACTAAAGATAGAATCTCTGGATCCAGAGGATCAAGTCATAATAGACTACTATCCACAAATATGTTACACTCTATATCTATTTATAACCGACATGCAAATATATCAGATCCAAAGAATCCAGTCAATTTCATTACGGTATCCGTCAATACTAGTACCTTGCCAACGAAAAATAAGTCACGGTCCATAACGATTGCGGACCAAGTCAAAATTTACCACCATATACATTACAATACATATACTTAGGAGGAAAAGTGTAGGTGTGGCTGGAAAGACTGTACAGTAATGTAGAAATGTGTGTGCACCCATTTTGGGTCTCCCATTTCAAGGTGTTTGTGAGGCAAGTAAAGATCATGAGTTTTTCAATACCTCACAGTACTATGGGGGGCACCGCTCGGCAGAGGAATCTCTTTAAACAAGGGGTGTAAGGACAGAGAGTATCCCCTAACCCAAGTTGCTGCCTCCCTATATCCCACAACACTTGTGTTGAGCTGTGGGATCTATCACCACAAAGTCTTAATTTTACTACCTTAAACTATACCCATTCTATCAACATATGCATCTAATCGATTTTTAAACATGTTTATAGACATGCTACTAATTACTTCTACCGGCAAACTATTCCAGCTACTTACTATTCTATGCGTAAAAAAGTTTTTGGCAACTGCTGTCTCGAACCTTCTACTTGTCAACTTACACCCGTTATTTCTAGTCCTATTATATTGAGATATTTCGAAAAAGCTATCTCTCTCTACGTTATCGAACCCATTCATAATTTTGAAAACCTGGATTAGATCACCCCTTAGCCTCCTAGTCTCGAGTGTTGTCAATTTTAACTCCTTAAGCCTATCCTCGTACGACTTTGACCTAAGCGACGGAATCATCTTAGTTGCTCGTCTTTGAACTCTTTCGATTTTGTCTATATCTTTGCGCATATGTGGATTCCAAAATTGGACCGCGTACTCCAAATGGGGTCTAACTAATGATTTATAAAGAAGAACTATAATATCGCGCGATTTGTACTCAAAATTTCGAGCTATAAAACCTAACACTTTGTTCGCCTTATTGACCGCTGCTGTACTTTGTTTCGCTACTTTTAAATCACCAGTGACTATAACTCCTAAATATTTTTCCTGCTCTACGCTTGTTAAATCTTTCCCTGACAAACTATACGCAAAATTACCGTTACGCGAACCTATCTGCAAAATTTTGCACTTATCAACGTTAAATCTCATTTGCCATGTGACTGACCAATCAACGATTTTATTCGGATCTTCCTGGATTTTACCTCTATCTTCGTCATTAATCGCCCTGCCACCCAGCTTCGTGTCATCCGCAAACTTTGAAACTGTACTGACTAGGCCGACATCTAAATCGTTAATATATATAAGAAAAAGCAAGGGGCCCAATACAGAACCCTGAGGAACGCCACTCGCTACATTAGCCCAACACGACTCCGCTCCATCAACGACCACCCTCTGTTTCCTACCTCGCAACCACTCTTCTAGCCAATTTATTACTACACCCCTGATTCCTACATCAACCGCCCGATGTCTATCGTAAACGTCAACCACGCTTTGGGAAAATTCTAAAAGATTAGTTAAATCAAGATTTGTTTCGCCTAAAACCGTGCTCCGTATTTCTAACTAGTTTATGCACTTCTAAGTCTTCGACTATACGATCCCTAATTATTGATTCCATTAGCTTATCTACAACAGACGTTAAACTGATTGGCCTATAATTTCCCGCCGCACCTTTATCGCCTTACTTAAAGATTTTTGTTACCTTTGCTAACTTGAAATTATCTGGTACGGACCCCTCAGGAATAGACGCATTAAAAATCTTTGTCAGCGGCAAAACAATGCTATCTTTTAATTCTTTTAGTTGTAAGGGATATATCGAATCCGGCCCCGGTGATTTACGCGTTTTCATTTTATCAATATAGCGCATTACCTTTCCTTCACTAACCACGATATTATCCAAAATATTACCATTATCAAAAGGTATTATGTCTATGACCGTAGGGATATTCGTTACAACTTCTATAGTAAAAACTGACGTAAAAAATTCGTTTAGCAAGGTAGCCATTTCCTTGTTTTCAGAAACTAGATCTCCGTTTACATTTTTCAAAGGCCCCAAGTCACTTTTTACTGGATTTCTATTATTGACATATTGAAAGAATCGCTTGGGGTTTTCTTTACCGTCACGAGCTATGGAGATTTCAAATTCGCGCTTGGACTTTTTTATTACACTTTTCGCTTCACGCCTTAGAGATATGTAGTTGTTTCGTAACCACAAATCGTCTTTATCGCACTTATATAGCCTATAAGCCCTATCTCTACTCTTTATAATGTCTCCTACTCTAGAAGTAAACCACAAGGGCTTGTTGTTTACTTTCGCACGCTTAATTTTGTACGGTACACATTCCTCATTTATAGTCCTAAATACCGTTTCGAACGATTTCCACGTTAGTTTTGCGTTGGAGTTCCTCATTACGTTTTCCCAATTGACGTGTGAAAATTTATTTCGAAATTTACTAAAGTCTGCGTGCTGGAAGTTAGGAATTTTAGTCGAGTTAGTTGGTTTCGAGTGACTTACTGAGAGGACAAACTTTACCCTATTGTGATCGCTATTGCTTAACGGTTCTATTACTTGAAGATCAGTAATTAGCCTATCATCCGTAGTTATTACTAAATCTAAAATACTGTCCAACCTCGTAGGTTCCCCAACCTTTTGAATAAGAAAGCTATCGTCGAGAAAATTAACTAAACGATTACCTTCCGCGTCTCCCTGCATTGTATCGTAATTCACGTTGGCGCAATTAAAGTCACCCATAACTAAAGCCTGCTCACTACCGATTATTCTCTTTAGTCCACGATATAACGCTTCGTCCGTATCAGCTGTTTGATTAGGGGGCCTATATATAACCGCAACAAGAAGTTTGAAATCGTTCAATTTAAATTCTGCTATAGTCGAATCTATCGTTCTGGAATTGTGTGCTTTACTTCTATAACGTTCGCAATATTATCTTTGATATACAACATAACACCGCCTCCTCGCCTACCTATTCTGTTTTTAACAAAAAGTCTATAACCTTTAATTTGATACACCCCTACAAAGTCACGTGTTTCAGTGCTAAGCCACGATTCATTTATCGCAATTAAATCATAGTCTTTTCAAGCAATTAAAGAAAAAAATTCGTTTATTTTATTTCGTAGGCTACGAGCATTTAAGGATAGAACCTTCAAATTGTTTGTAATTGCGACACCTTCGCGAGCGCAGGGGAAATTTGTGGAATTTACACTGGGACCGCTCGAGTTACGGCAGCCTGAAAAGAAGAGACAGTATTATGAAATAGTCTTCCTAAACGCGCAGCTCCAACGTCATTAAGATGAAGTCCATCTTCGAGGAACAAGTCCCTCCTGCCGTAGAAACTGTTCCAAAAATTTGCAAAATGCACTCCTTCCTTTTGGCAAAGAGACTTTAGGTTATTGTTAATATAGGTCGCCTTGTTGTAGAAATCGTTACGTTGGATAATTCGAGGAAGTATACCTGTTAAAACAATCTTATTAGTCTTCTCCTTTAGTAGCTCTAATAAGTCCCTGTACCTAGCCAGCAGTTCTTCCGATCTAGAATTTAAAACGTTATTAGTACCGACATGAATAACATACGTTGTGTCCTCGGCGGTACCGTCTGTAAAATGGTCAACACTATTAGTTATATCCTCCACCCTTGCACCAGGATAGCAGTAACGGCGCCTACGACGAGGGTTTCTCCCACAGAATTCCTCGAGCTGCCCTCGAACAATGGAATCGCCAACGAGTCGTATTTCCGGTTCATCAGCATCTTCGAATCCTAAAACAGAAAACTTATTGCTTGTTATTACTGGTAGACAAGTCTTTGCTTTTCTCAATGGGGCTCCATTTCGCACTCGAACGAAGGGTTGGGAACCAGGGGAAGAGAGAGGGCTATTAGTACTATTTATATTATTAGTACTATTAGTACTATTTATATTATTAGTTGATTCTTTTTTGATATATTTAGTAAAACTGAACCATTTCTAACAGGAAAAAAGTATGTTCAATGGATCTGAAAAAAAAGGTCATAAGTGAGACGGTGTCCGGACAACTGCCCCCCGGACAACCGCCCCCCGGACAATTGCCCCCCGACAACCGCCCCCCGACAATTGCCCCCGTAGGACAATCGCCCCCCGGATTATTGCCCCCCATAAGTAAATAAAAATTAAATAGGAATTAAATGTATTAATATTTATAGAAAACAAACTTATGAAAGAGTTCGTATTTATTAAAATTTACTAAAAAAATTAAAACTTGCTTGGAAAAGAGGTTTTAATGCTAAAAATTCAAATTATTTGCAAGTTCTTTCTGCTCCACATAAATAAACCCATCGTAAATAAACTTAATTTTTCCACGTTCACTTTTGACAAACTCCATGATAGGGGATATAAAAATCACAGAAAGAATTTGTAGAGCTGTTTGCGCACTGCGTGTAGATCAAGCACTTAATTTAACTTTCTAGGGCAACCACCAACTTTGACTTTCAAAACGACCTTTCAATAAGTGTTGCCAACTGTTTAAATATAATTAATTAATCCATAGTATACGTATATAAAATACAATAAGTCTTGCCAACTGTTTAAATAAAATTAAGTAGCTAAACTTCATAATTTTATTATAAATAAGTAAGCAATAATTGGAAAATTTTTTGTTAAATATTGCTAACTTTTTAAAATATAATTTTTTTTCAGGCTACAAGCAAAATTAAGCAAGAATTGGCAATAATGTTGTTAAATATTGTTTTAGCTTGCCATTTTTTAAACGTAAATTTAATTTCTATTTAATTTTTATTTAGTTATGGGGGGCAATAATCCGGGGGGCGATTGTCCTACGGGGGCAATTGTCCGGGGGCGGTTGTCGGGGGGCAATTGTCCTGGGGGCGGTTGTCCGGGGGGCAGTTGTCCGGACACCGTCCCACTTATGACCTTTTTTTTCAGATCCATTGAACTTACTTTTTTCCTGTTAGAAATGGTTCAGTTTTACTAAATATATCAAAAAAGAATCAACTTAACAATTTCGCGGTCCCCGACCCACCCCTGAAAATGGGCCCCCTAAAAATGCTAGAAGTACCCATTTTTTTTATTGTAATCACCTATTGTGTCCCACTTATGTCTTTTTTTTCAGATTTATTGAACATAGCTTTTTTCCTGTTAGAAATGGTCCACTTATACTAAATATATCAGAAAAAGATTCAATTTCAATATGTTATGAGTTAAGGTACAGTAAAAGGCATTTGATCAGGTTAGTGGTGCTCAAATTCTCAACTAAGAAAGGGACTTTTTTATTTTAGCTAAGAAAGGAGCAATAGCAAGAGTTTATTGTGGAATTAACCATTTTGCGATTTTTTTTAGGTATTTAGATAATAAAATATGTTTAATTATGAGGTATTGTAAGAATAAATAAAAATAAAGCTGTATTAAGAAACAGTCCAACAAACTTCGACTCTTTGCTTGGTGCATTAAAGGATGATCTTAGTGGCCAGGAGGGATGCATGCTGCCATCAAAAGACGTTTTGAATCATTTTTTCTACCTCAGAAGAAAACAAATGCAAGGCCCTAATATTTCCAAAGAGGAAAACATTTTGGATGTTTTGAAAAAAGTTCAAACAATTTGGGAAAAGGCGGGCATTCCATCAAAGGATGTCGTAAGCCATAAAACCCCACGAACCATGCTACTAAACTTGATAAAATTACATGAAACAGTAATAAAGAGCAAAAAGCTAAATGTTATGAAACCAAAAAACAAAGTTACTTGGGTCACTTGAATGATCTGTTTGATATTTCTACACAAAACATATTTCATGAGATAAGAACAGATTCCCTAAGAACTCAGGAACAAATTAAAGAGGACATAAATTTCCTAGAAGAGCAAAGAGGGGAGAGGAAGATGTGTCTTGGTCCTTTAGAGTTTAGATAAAGCTTGTGTCAAAAGAAGTGCAAATGAAAGAAGTAAGATTCGATGAAGAAAGAAAGCGACAAATGAAAGAAGCTGAACGAAAAGCATTGGAAAAGAGATCAGGCAATCTAACCATCACTGAGAGTAATGACACAGATAATTCTTCGGGTGAAGAATATTCTCCAGAACCCCAGCCAGGCCCATCAAAACCAAGACCAAGTAGTTTGCTTCAATGAAAATTAGTATCAAACACAGCAGATTGTCTTGGACTCTCCATAATGCAACGTGCAGTTTTTGCATCAGTTGTCGCCGCAGAGTGTGGCAAAAACATAGAAAAAATGAGCATATCCAAAACTACTTCAGCTCGAGCAGCTACAATATCAAGAAAAAGAACGTGGCAGGACATCCAGTGGTGTAGTGCTGTGGGAACGCGTGGGAACGGCGTTCCCTTACTTTTTTTGGTAGACGGAACGGCGTTCCCTCACTATTTCAAATAAATCCAACTTACAAATCTCTAGCGTCATGAAATTTTAATTCCCACCCCTAGAAGAAATATGAGAAAGAATCATTAACTGCTTCATTTCTTTTAGCTTCGACTGAGGCAATGCTAGCCTATAAAGATCTGATGAAACAGTCACCACGGCGTACCAGTTGTTAACTTTTTTTTAGTTAATCATTCCAGTTGTTAGCTATTTTTATTGATCGTACTGGATGTCGTATATCTAATGACACTGGAAATATTGCATCTTCAACCTTGGAATATATCCTAATATCCAGTGCATATGACCTCAAAATATCCCTGAAATTGGTCAGATTTCAAAAGATTTCCCGGGGGGCTTACAGTGTCCCCGGACCCCCAGCTGTATGGGCTCGCCGCGCTCGCCATTGTCCCCCCCGCATCTGAGTAACACTTTCAAAATGCGTTCCCTCACTTCTTTATTTAGCACTACACCACTGAGAACATCCAAGGTGATTTCGTTCCTCCCCAGTATGTTCTGATCCATTGGGATAGCAAAATGATCTGTAATTTATCAGGTGGAAAGGAGGAAAGATTGGCAATACTAGTTACTGGGGAAAATGATTTCGAGAAATTACTCTCCTAGCAAAAATCAAAGACAGTACCTGATCAGCTCAAGCAACAAGCGTGTTTCAAACCATCTCAGAAAAGAAGCTAGAAGACAATGTGTATGGACTAGTATTTGATACAACTGCTTCAAACACCGGATGGAAAAAAGGTGCATGCCTAAAGGTGGAAGAACTTCATTGGAAAAAAATTACTGTGGATGGCATCTGTCATCACATTTCTGAGAGGATTTTGGCTACTGTCTACATCAGAATATTTGGCAAAACTAATTCACCTGAAAATGAAGCCTTCAAGAACTTTATAGAAAGTGTTTGGAAAAATATTGGCACTAAACTGCCTCACAGACACCTTGAAATAAAAGATAGGTATTTAAGAGAGATGAGAGAATCCAGCATCAGTTTCATGAATGATATTCTTAACCAAAAGAGTTCCCTTCCTCGCTATGACTATAGAGAATTGGCAGAGACAATTCTCCTCATTCTGAATGAAGTGCCTTCCAGAAGAATTCATTGGATTAAGCCAGGAGCTTCAACCCTTTACACCAATAAAACCTATGCCTTCTCTCACCAAGCTGGCTACGATGATGTCACTATTCAAAAAACTTGAAAGATTTTGTCAGTTTACATCCCTTTTTATGGAAAATATTGGTTGTCTTGTACTAAATCATCCGACGTTCCTGTAAATGATCTTAGACTCTACAATGAATTGATAAAATACAAAAAAATGGACAGTGAGGTTGCCGAATCTGCCCTAGCCATTTTTCGAGGTCATTATTGGTACTTGACTGAAGAGCTCGTCCCCATGGCTTTGTTTTGCTCTGTTAATAATGAAGAAAAGGTTAAGATAGCAAAAGAATTAACAAAATATGATTCGCCTCAAGAGTTCACACCAGGTCAGCCTATCTTCCTTATTCTGAAGCAGAGTGTAAGACTTCATCGCCTCATAGGTCCAAGATCTTGGTACCTATTCAGACTTCTCAACTCATCTAGGGAATCGATTAAAAAACCCATATCATCATGGGAAGAAGATGATTTTAAAAGAATGAGGGGCCTTATTTCGTCTGCCAAAGTAGTAATTGACACGGCAGAGCCTGGCGTCAAGCTCATGCAAGATTTTCATGGGCACTGTAAGGATGAAAGTGAGTCTCAACAACTTTTGCAGGTCGTTGAACAAAATAGATATGCAATCCCAAACATGAAGAAAAATTTTGTCACTGCTCTGAGGTTAAAAAGTAACTAAGATTATTATTATTTTTTTTAAGCTTTGTTTCAAGCGAATAAAAGTTTGTTCATTGCTTTAAGTGCAAAAGGTTCCTAAGATTACTTTCTTTTGTTTAATAACCTTTATTTTCTTATGTTATTGGTAAAGATCTTTTTTTTGTTATTTTTGAGAAATAAAAAAAAAAATGTGGCTTTGTTAACATTGTCAAAAGCTTAAAGTATTTTAATTTATATAATTTTAACCTAATGTTAACCAAGTTGTTCCCACTTCGATTCGATAAGATGAATAAAGTTCTTACTCGTCTTATCCTTTCGAAGCCCATCGCCGCAGAGCTGCATTGGGATGATGCTCTAAAGGGGGAGGTAACACCCTACTACTGTTCCTTTTACCTTACTGAATAAAGCTTTGAATTGCTTTTCTTTTGATATCAAAATATGTTGATATTTGACAAAAATCTTGTTCATATAGTTTGATTACAATACAAAAAGTGGGTATTTCTAGCATTTTCAGTGGAGCCCATTTTCGGGGGTGGGTCGGGACCCCAAAATTGTTAAATTGAAACTTTTTGATATATATTTAATACAGTAAAAGTGAACCATTTCTAACAAGAAAAAAGGTATGTTCAATAGATCTGAAAAAAAGGTCATAAGTGGGACACCCTAATAACTTTATTCACAAAATTTGAGAACATCTGCCCCTTAACTTTAATGATTTTAATCATAAACACGATTTTTGCACATTCTGTAGGGCCAGATATAATGCAAGTAGAATGACTCGTAACTGATTTTTTCTACAGAATCCATCTCTAACACGTCACACTCTTAAGTAGAACATTTACAAAATATAATAAAGTTTTAAGTGATGCTCCTTATATTCTGCAGCCTTGTTTTTCTTCTTCCCCAGAACCGTGAATGATGACGAAGATGAGGTAGTGTGCCAAAAACATGTCCATCATAGGTATTGCAAGTGAGGTTGATGATACCGATGACAGTGTAGTTGTTTTTGAGGCTACAGACTGCACCATCATCCCCGCTAGCTTTCCAGAACCCCCAGCAGCGACAACTGTAGCACCCCCTATTCAATAACGTCCGTACCCTCCACAGCAATATCTCATTCTGTAAACAGTAGCATAATATTCGAGCTGGTGCGCACCGCCACCCCCACCGCAGCCCTGACTAGAAACCGGTACGTAGTCAGGGTCGACCCGCGAACCATGTATAGCAGCGGTGTTGATCACGGACTGCGGCGTGTAGTTGAACGTATTGTGGAGTTTGACCTTCAGAACAGTGAGGGACGTGAAGCCAGGACACGACTGTCCTTCGGGTTCGGGTCAGATGGCGGAGATAAAGATGATTTTGGGGTAGTAATACCCTACAGGCGCTTGGCTGCTATAGATGTAGATTACATTTTGGGTCGTATAATGCATGCCTCTCAAAACAGCACTCCATTCAACATGGACAACTTCATGATAGCTATAGATCACGTTTTCCGTGTTGCGGGACATACTTCCACACCTTATACGCTTAACTTCAATTCTCAGTCTATTTACAGACAGCATATAAACTCCGAGCGTGATTACGGCTTTATAACAATAGTCTTGGCTCGTATGTTTACTGTGCTAAATACGATTGCATCTAATATCTGGATGCCGACGGTTGTGCAGCGTGCCCGTAAACTGGCCGCAGAATGCAAGCTCCAGTTTAACTGTAATGTGGGTCCTGAAGAGTTGAGTAGGGTAGAGCAGGAAATGAATGATCGTATGGTTGTAGTTGGAGTGGATGATAGTCATAGGACTGTGTATATTTTTAAAAGAAGTGTGAGAGAACGTACAAGACTTCTACTTATTTTAGTGTTGTCAGGGAGAGCGTATCTCCCTATCCGCAATATAAGGACTCTTTACGCGAGTTATGATAAAAGTCGAAAATATGGCGGGCATCATGATTTGTGTAAGGGTTGTCTCGAGTTTGCGAATGATACAGTGAAACATTATAAGGATTGCCACATGGTATGTGAGCAGTGTAAAAGCACCAAATGTGAAAGTCGTGTGGTTGAAATTGAAAAGAGGGACTGCAATGTGTGTAAACGTACATTTTTCAACAATAACTGTTTTGAATTCCATAAATCAAATGGTACGTGCAGGAAAATGAGAATCTGCGAGTGCGGCATATTTCATATGATGAACAATTGGGGAAAATTCACGCATAAATATGATGAAATTTGTTGTTCTACATGCCATGAGAAATATGAGGCAGATAGTGTAAAGCATGCATGTTATATGAAAGATGCTAAGCCTAAAAATAAACCTTGTCTAACTGTATACTACGATATAGAGACTTACACAAATCCTGAGACAAAAGAGGTTATCTCACATTTACTTGTAAGCCAGACTATCTGCGACGAGTGCACGAACGTAGAGTGTGATGAATGTCGCAAATATGGTAAACGTACAAACATTTTTAAAACGATTGCACACGACACCACCGTGAAACTCTTTGTATCCTACATTGTCAAGTTAGCAGATCAGTTAAAAAAAGGACTGTGTATATTCTTGCCCATAACGTCGCAAAATTTGATACACATTCCTTTATAAGGAACTGCTTGAACACGAATCATCAGAGATATTTACAGGCGATCCCTTTAAGAGAGGAAACAAACTTACACAGATGCAGATAAGAGGTAATGTTCAGTTTAAAGACACTGTTATTCACACCTTGTAAATTAGCCAAGCTACCCAATGTGATGGGCGTAGCCGCCGAAGTTTCATAAGGGTATTTCCCTTATACTTTTCTCACTAGCCACACTTTAAATTACGTAGGGCCACCACCACCCAAACATTACTTTAACTATGACAACACGATTGATAGTGAACGTGAAGATTTTGAGAGGTACTACAACAGTTTTAATGAAGATAATCCGTACAATATACCAGATGAGTGTGAGCGTTATTGCTTGAATGACGTGCGCGTACTTAGAGTATGTTTCCAAGCCTTTAGAACGATGTATATAGACCGGTTCAACTGCGACCCGCTAGAAGCTGCAACCACAATCGCCTCATTGTGTTTTACTGTGTTCAAGAACAACTTCTTGCCAAAAGAAACACTATCCGTGATACTCCGAAACAACCCACGCAGTTATGAGCATAATGCTATTTGCTGGTTCACACACCTACAGCAACAGACCGGTGTAAACATAAAACGTTCGCAACAGGGGGAAGTTGACATTAAGATCAATGGTCGTGTTTTTTGGGTGGATGGTCTAAGCGATAACCCCGCCACTGGTGAGAAGACTGCGTACTCCTTTAACGGATGCTGGTTGCATGGATACCCACGTCCTGAGTGTGGAATCGTAGGAGATATCCATAGTAGATCTCCTGCTGACAGTCTCGCATGGACCCGTACCCGTGATTAGCTTATAAACTCCCAGTTCACACACAAGGTTTTGTGGGAACACGAATATGATGTACGGATGAAGACAGATGGAGAGTACCATGAAGAAATAAAGACCCTCAAGCGTTCAATGGAGCTGAACCCTCTCAAATGCGGCGGCGATAGTTTGTTCGGGGGACGCACAAACCCCTTCAAACTATACTTTCCATCTAAGGATGGCGTGAAACTCCATTACTGCGACTTCTGTTCTTTATACCCCGTAGGCGCACATGAAAAACAGATGGGCCCCGCTCTGCCTACCATCGAAGGGTTCTCAGCTAATTTGAACGAGAACTATTTCGGCCTTTCTTTCGTAGATGTGCTACCCCCTCGTGACTTATGGATGCCAATCTTATCCGTCGTTATAGATCACAAACTCCTGCTCCCTCTGTGTTTGAAGTGCGCAGAGGAGAACAGTGGGGCCTGTAATCACACAATGAACCAGATGAAGATTAGGGGCGTATATACAATCCTGAGCTGTTCCTATCCTTTCGTCACTGTTAGAGAATATTAAAGATATATAATTGTGGAGATTTCAGAAGCTCCCCAACCTTTTCACGCCATTTATAAAAAATTTTGAAGCATCAGGATACCCGCGGGGAGTTGAGACCGAAAATGAAAAATCGGCGTATATTCAACGCTACCGTTATCATGAAAGGACATGACTTGAACGGGACCAAATTGCGAAGAGCCCTGGCAAGCACTTTAGTGCAAAGTTGTGCCTAAATGGTCTTTGGGGGAAATTTTCCCAGAATACAGAAAAGGGGAACGTCCATCTACTCCGAAGTTATAAAGAGGTGTGGGATTACGCCAACGCTCCCGATAAAGAGGTCATGGAGATTGTGAATGTGGGTAATACGTACATAATAAAGTACAACAGAATCGAATTGGCTACATATACATAAGTCTATTTACTTGTTGACGAAATTTTCCAATTTATTTATTTTTTCTATTTATTACATATATTTAATTATGTTTCAGCTTGCGTTTCATTTTCTTCTTCTTTGTGTGTGTGTGTGTGTGTGTGTGTGTGTGTGTACAGGAAAAATCTATGACTGCCCACTGTATGTTGGTGACCAATAAAAACAGTCATGTGAATCCTGCTGCTAATCGGTACATGTCTTCTCCCTGCGTACTCAGTTGACTTCAGCAAGCCCTGGTTCTCAGAAGTGTTTCTTTAACTGTTAAAGAAATTTTGCGTGCAAGAAAAATAACGATGGCGGGCAATAATACTGCATGCTCTACATTCCTGAAGTGATACTCACTAAAGTCTACAGATGTGGTGAACACCCAAAGAATTTCTAGTCATCCCTCCTTCGAAACCTTTAAGGTCCAGCATTGTACGGGCACCATCTGAACAAAAAGCTATGGGATTTCTGGACAAGTATTCTTTGTGAAACCCACAGTTTTTTAAACATTCAATTAAAGTTTCACATATACTGCTTGCAGTCGTAGATGATAGTTCCTTCAAATCAACAAAAATGGTTAATGGCTCATCTGCAGATTGCACTTCACAACGTAAATAAATGACTAACGCACTTTTCTTAGCTATTGTTGATGCTTCATCAATGATTATGCATACTTTAGCTTCTTCTTTGACTATGTTGGAAAACAGTGTTTTTTTCATTTGAGCTGCTATGTGTTCATATATTCTAGTTGCCGAAAACCGAGAATGGAGACAATTGCCAACGTCCACTCCATTTTTCTTTTGGAGTTCGAGTGCATCATCAATGTCAAACATAGGCCTATTTCTCTTTACTAAACTGTGAACCACATTAAAAATATTAACAGTGGTATCTAGAGCTTTACTGTTCATTGTGTCAATTACTGATGGCAGTACATTTTTTGGGGCTTCTTCCAATATCTTTATGACCTTTAAATGAGCCCCTGACAATGAATGTTCTTTTATTTTCTTTCTTAGATATGCCTGCCGAGTTCCTTTTTTTGTTCGACTTGCAACTACCGAACATGAGCATGGTTTGCAGCCTAGTTTTTTATTTTGCACCTCTAACCATGCATACTCTTCCTTAAAATATTCAAGCTGTTGATTGGACCAACATTCTGGCAACACTTTGTGTTCTTGAACAATCGGTGATGGCGATGAAATATCACTCGAGCCATAAACAGCAGGGTCACTAGTTTTTTCCATATTTGCATGACTTCTGTCCTGCTAGAAGTGGACGAAGTTTGAATGGTGGTGGCTTTATCTTCAATTTCCATATCTGTTGTTTTCTGTTGTTTTTGTTTAAAAATTGGAAACAGAGTCTGTCTCTTCATTTTGATTACAAATTATTAGGGTACGGTGTTTTCTTAAAGAAAAATTTACGTATTTACTGTTTTAGATGCTTGAAATGAAAAACTGAACGAAATTAATACTGTCCGTCTCAGTACAAGTTCACGTCAACAACACGATCACTTTGACCTTCAGCTCAACACTAGTGACACACACTGACGCACGCAGTCTAGACGACTATTCTGTCCAACTAAGTCGCGACTCGCAATGTGTGTGTGTGTGTGTGTGTGTGTGAGAGAGAGAGCGAGAGAGAGAGAGAGAGAGAGAGAGAGAGAGAACCATTATTCCTGCCGCATAGCCTACTCTTCTTGCCTGCCGTTGTTCTGTTTCGACAGCCTTTGCTATATATAAATTGTGAGCTGTTTATTATACACATAAATATATATGTGTATATTTATGTACACATACGTACATAAAAATACACGCTAACAAGATCCCGAATTCTCATGTTTAAACTATCCTTAGCACCGATTGACTTGTGTGCGTGCATCTCTCTCTCTCCCTCTGCATTTGCTTGTCCCTTATATAGCAATATGATATTATGATGTGTGTGCTAAAATACATACATGCAAATAATCGTACATACACATACGTACATAATGACACACGCTGGTAAAGTCTCTGATCTAATGTTTACATGTCCTAGTCCGGCTGACTCAACCACGTGTTTCAGTTCCAGCAGGCAAGCCAGTTTTGCTTATCACGCAATTGTTCGATCGATCTTTTCATAAATACTTTCTTAAAATTTCATAATGAAATAAAATCATTCTAATGGCATGCAGCGAATGTAACGTCAAATGTGACATTGTAAACTAAAGCTATAATTCACGAAAACACAATTGTGAACGAGACAAATCCCGGGCGTCATAAGCATTCGTAAAATTCATCAAGACTGACTGACAAATTGCAAATTTCAAGATAAATTTCTACCGACTGTTAAATATTTGTTAAAAACAAACAAACGGTTCGGTGATCAAATCAAAATTTAACAACCGGTTCGAGCGAACCGGACCGAACCGGTCCCAGCACACCCCTGATCTAAGGCGGCTGGTTGTATTCTCTGCTGTTTCGTTGAAGTGAACCAGGAAAGACACATTTTACTTTAAGAATTTAAAATTTCATAGTGAAATAAAATCATTCTAATGGCATGCAACGAATGTAACATCAAATGTGACATTGTAAACTAAAGCTATAATTCACGAAAACAATTGTGAACGAGACAAATCCCCGGCGTCATAAGCATTCGTAAAATTCATCAAGACTGACTGACAAATTTCAAATTTCAAGATAAATTTGTACCGACTGTTAAATATTTGTTAAAAACAAACAAACGGTTCGGTGATCAAATCAAAATTTAACAACCGGTTCGAGCGAACCGGACCGAACCGGTCCCAGCACACCCCTGATCTAAGGCGACTGGTTGTATTCTCTGCTGTTTCGCTGAAGTCAACCAGGAAAGACATTTTACTTTAAGAATTTAATGTATATGGCGGTGGCGCTCCAGTTAGTCCTTACATGTACATATAAGTCACTAAACTAAGACGATTACGCAATACGCCTTCTAAGCCAACTGTATGTGATGTTAAAGCCGCCCAGGAAGGCTAGTGAAGAAATCAAAATGCTTCGAGACGCCGCTATGAAAGAATTTCTCTCCTTCTTGTGTTTTATTTTAAGCTAGGCTACCCACATTTATATACATACACACCTACATGCATATATATATATATACATATATATATATATACACATATATTTGTGGGCCTGAACATCCAGGTTAGCTTTACCCTTGGAGTTCACATACTCAGATATATATATATTGGGGATAAAACACTAATCATGTTGCATGCAATTGCACTCTAACATTTTGCAGTCATACTACTTACCCAATCGTATTTTAAGATTTTTTTCCGTCCAGTAGTGAATGTTGTGTTTGTTTTCTTAACTTGTTAAACCGAAGACACATTCATCTGAAAATTTGATCTTTCGAACGTGTTGAACTTTTGTTTCTGTTGTAGCAAACTCCAGCCGTCTATCACAATCATCGTTGTATACGAGCCGAGAGTAAATGTTTGTAATCGTGGTACCTGTGATTTCAATATTTTTGCACTCAAAATTTGGAAATACCCAATTCCTGTACGACTTTTCTCGTTGAAGTTGGATCGACTTGAAAAGTGGCGAGGACATTTTCTTTGATGTTGTCTCCTGTCCCCGTTACTGGCCTTCCGCTTCTTGGAAGATCTTTTACCAGGTTCCCTGTTTCAAAGAGTTTGAACTTCCAGTATCAAAGAGTGGTTGTATTTGGTGGTGGTTTATTATATTTTTCTTGAAATAAACGCAAACTTTCTTCACAATTATTATAAAAAAATAGCCCACGATACAAGATACACTTTTTCTTCATTGCTGTATTTCAACCTCACTAACATGGCTCTCACTGGGGCTAGGGTCTAGGGCTTTCCTGTTTTAACCTAAGGTCATTCCTGGCCTTGTATAGTTTCTTTGAAAAGTATCGTATACACTGCACTGATATCACTGGAATTTATTTGTTAACAAATTATTGGTATGTATAAAATCCTTAAAGACTTCCGCCCATATATATATATATATACACGGTGTGTGTGGGAATATATATATATGCTGAAAACCCACATTCCCTGACGAGGTGTAGCTCTGAATACATGAAAGGACTTGGAATCGTTTTTCTTTTTTCTTGTGGGTTTGCAGCATTCATTCATTTCATGTGTTTAATTGTGAAATTCATCCCATATATATATATATATATATATATATATATATATATTAGTGATGTAGGTCACATCCGCATCCGCGGAACATCCGCACATTTTCTCGCATCCGCATCCGCACCCGCATCCGCACTTTGGACTGCGGATGTCGTGCGGAT
Organism: Bathynomus jamesi; assembly: GCA_023014485.1. Lineage (NCBI taxonomy): Eukaryota > Metazoa > Arthropoda > Malacostraca > Isopoda > Cirolanidae > Bathynomus > Bathynomus jamesi. The sequence continues at coordinate 577,347 of JAJOZX010001914.1, read as the reverse complement.
GTGGACCGTTGAGATAAAATGTCATTAATAAGCGGAAATTATCAAATTCTACTATATTAATAGAACTAGTTCATTGTGCGCAAAAGTGATGCAAGCGACAAGACGAGAGGCTGTTCTTGTATGATGTTACTCTCTTGCAACCTACTTAGATCCACGTTACAAAGCTAAGTTATTTTCACCTAGTACATTAGAACGAGTTAAATCATCACTTGGCAAAGCAGTTGAAGAGCTTCAATCTCTTGAATCTGTCGCTTCGCCACCCACCAAAAGAATAAAAGTTTCAGTGACAAAACCAACACCTTCAACGAGCAAATCTATCACAGAATCTGTCTCTCAGTTTCTTGAGTCAAGCAGCAATGACGAGACCTACGCGATATCAAAAGATGTAGTAAAAATGATCGAGAGCTATCACCAAGAAAAACGCCTGGCTGCATGTGACAATCCTATTAGTTGGTGGAAAAATACGCAGAATATCTATCCATACTTGAGTAAACTTGCAAGGAAACATTTAGCATGTCCTCCAACAAACGTACCAAGCGAGAGATTATTTAGCAGTGCTGGATTAATATAATGAGAAACAGACTGGCAGCAGAAAAGGCAGAAAAATTAATGTTCCTTAAGCATAACGTTCCTATAATTAAGTTTGAACATTAAACGATGAACATCTTAGTTTACTTTATTTTAATTACTCATTTATAAATATGCCTAATAAAACTTTAAACTTAATATAAATAGTTATCAAGCTAATTAAAGATCTCTTTCTATAAGGGTGGAGGTTGGGGAAAGAGGTCGGTGGGGTGCATTTGAGTTGGGTTCACGCCCCGCATCCTGGTAACACAATTATGGTTTCTAATTGTGGCTGAAACTCAACAAAATATAACGAATTTATTTGCAGACGAATTCACTAATTGATTTCTATATTAGTTAGATGCTTGATATTATTTTATATGTTCAGAGAAAAGTATAGCAATTATTGTACAATTAATCAATTATACTACATTATAGCTACAGCTCTCTCTATATAATAACTTATTATATACGTTAAACACAACAAATCTCGAATATATCCTAAAAAATAACGAAAATGTAGACATCCGCATCCGCATCCGCGGATGTTGAAATCAAACATCCTCAGCCGCATCCGCATCCGCGGATGTGAAAAAAATTACATCCGCTACATCACTAATATATATATATATATATATATATATAAAATCAGACATGGGGTGACGCAGAAGCCGACAATTTAGAAAGTCAGGAAGCCGAAACCGAAGCCGAATCTTATAGAACCGGGACCGGAAGACGATTTCCATAGTTAAACTATTCTAAATTAGTATAGGTAAACTATTTTTGATTATTAGGATTACTAATAATAAAAAATATTAAAATAGTTAAATTAAAAATAAAACCCCTCAAACTAAACAAATAACCAAGTCTCGAATCCGAATCCGGTTATTTTCAAATTCTCAAAGCCGAAGCGAAGACTACAAAAGCCGGCTTCAACCCCATGTCTGATATACATCATATATACGAGGGCTGACCATAAAGTTCCGGGACAGATGTATTTATTGATGTATTTATTGCAAAACTAAATGTCACATACCTAATCAAATTTGTCTGCTTCAAAGAAGTCTCCTTCTGATTTTAAACTGATTCCAGCGGTCCAGACACTTATTGAAGCACCTATTATATTCTTCTTTCGGAATGTTCTTCATTTCTCGTGTCGCATTTTGTTCGATCTCTGGTACTTCCTGAAATCTTTTTCCCTTGAGGGTGTTTTTCAGCTTGGGGAACAGGGAAAAGTCACAGGGTTCCAAATTTGGCGAATACGGTGGTTGGGGAACCAATGGAATGTTGTGCTTCGTTGAGAATTATACCTTGCAGAGAGTGCTGACTGACTGACAGGGCGCATTGTCGTGATGCAACATCCACGAGCCGACGCCCATTTTGCCGGGCATTTTGCCCTTTCCATAAGGGAATTCTTAACTGAGCACAACATTATACTGGTTCCCCAAACACCGTTTTCGCGGATTTGGTACCCTGTGATTTTTTCCTGTTCCCCAAGCTGAAAAACACCCTCAAGTGAAAAAGACTTCAGGAAGTACCAGAGATCGAACAAAATGCAACACGAGAATTGAAGAACAATCCGAAAGAATAATATAATAGGTGCTTCAATAAGTGTCTGGACCGCTGGAATCAATGTTTACAATCAGAAGGATACTTCTTTGAAGCAGACAAATTTGATAAGGTATGTGACATTTAGTTTTGCAATAAATACATCTGTCCCGGAACTTATGTGTATATATATATACACACACACACACACACACACCTGGTTTGCTTCCGCCCGAATTGTTCATTCTGACGAAGATCAAGCTTTTCACTCCACTTAGATCTACAGCTTAACGTAGAATCCGAACCACGCCCCACCAGCAGCCCAGCGTCTTAACCACTAGGCTACCCAGGGTACCCATTTATCTATCAACCATCTTCTTTATTGTGTGTAAGGATAAACAGCTGGGTTTTGCTGCGCGCCGCCTGCCGTCACCGGGTCTCGATCCCGGGCCGATGGATTCGTAGTCAGCGACGCTAACCACGACACCACCGAGGCGCATATATATATATATAAAATACAACTCAGAATGGTCCCCTGAGAAACTTATTTTACACACAAACCGTACATGGAAATTGAATCCACTATAGTTCGAATAATAATAGTAAGTGACAAATACTAGTTTTTTCTTTTTTATGATGGAAGGCCCAACGTGGGCAACGGGTTACGTTGGGCCTTCCATCATGAAAAAGAAAAACTATAATATTTGTCACTTACCATTACTTATTCGAACTATAGTGGATTTAATTTCCCAGAAGAGGTCCTTGTTCTATGCACGGTCTGTGTGTAACATATATACATACATACATACATACGTACATATATATATATATATATATATATATATATATATATATATATATATACACAGGGTAGTCCAAAAGTCCCTACCTATTTTGCTGAAGTAATAGTATATTAGGATAAAAATGTAGTAACATAATTGGATGTATATTAGGCCGGGTTGAAAATGGGAAATATTTTTATTTCTTAAAAAGTACACTATGTGAGAAGTTTCATTTTATCATCTTAACAAAATATTAAAACTCAAGCATGTGCTACCCTACTACTCCTATCACATGCCCCTCCTCCCTTTTTTACCTTCATATTTGCATATGTTTAATGTCGTTATATGTTACATGATAAGTTGTTTGTTTAATGCTTGATATTTTTATGTTTCAGATAAATAGAAATCATTTTTCAGAAAAATAGAAATAATTTGCATTTGCTTCAATTATAATTTGAATTATCATAAATTATAAATTACATATAATTTGATTTTACTTCTGAATATAAACTATGACTACTAGAAGCAAGTCCTCAAATGCAGCCTTTGGATATCCTACGGAATTCCCAGCAGCCATGATTCCTTCAAAAGCAGATGTTGTGAGACTACCTTTTCGTGCGCCGTCGTGAAGAAGTTAAATGAAAAGGATCAGCAACTGCTAATGATTGTTACAGGGTTGTTGTAAAAGATATTGAAGGCATTTGGATGAAATTTTCTTTTCCTACGATTAACACCAAAGGTATCTATCTTAAAGTCAGTGGACTAATAGAAGAAGCCTCAAAATTGAACAAGGTGCCGTTACATCCAAGAAATGAGTTTTGCCTTAAAAGTAGGTCAGTATGATGAAATGTTTGATATATCTTCTTGTGAATGCTATGATAAGGGAATTGATAGGAAATCTTGCAGGTGTAAGGATAAAATACCAATGGCAGAATGGGAGTCTTTTGTGGGTCAGAAACAAAGAAAAAATCAGTAAGGACCAATTGATCGCATAGCTACTTCAACAAAGAAGAGATCTTTAGCAAGAGCCCAAGAAGCACAAAACCGTCAACTAAAAGTACAAGGAGAAATGACTGAAGCCACCAATGTTTTACCATCGGAATTTATAGAAAATACCGAAGAAGACATGGATATAGATTCAGAGAGTCAGGATGTAGATTATGAGGCCGATTTAGAATTAACTGAGAATATTCAGAACAGGCACTCCTATAAAAACCTAGCATTAACAGCAGATCGTTATCGTGTAAGTTGTAGAGCTGCAGCTGCAATAGTCAATGCAGCTTTAAAAGATATAGGGATCCTTAAACCACACCAACATGCTTGACAGAAAGAAATTAGAAAGAGAAAGAAATCGTATGGGTGAAACAAATACTTTTAGGTCTAAATCTGAAAATCTGAAGATGGAGTGCCTTCGATTTGATGGAAGGAAAGATAACACATTAACTAAAAGTGGAAAGATAAAAAGAAGACCGCTATGTTATTGTGAAAGAACCTGGAAGCATCTATGTAGACCATGTTACACCAGATGATGGAACTGCTCGCTGCATAGCAGAAGAGTTGATAACTAATATTACAGACTCGAACAGCACAGATACTATCAAAGCTTTACTGTGTGATGGTACTCTTGTAAATACAGGAAAAATTGGTGGAGCCATAAAACTGGTTCAAATTCATCTTAACAGACCAGTGCAGTGGTTGGTGTGCTTATTGCACTTGAATGAGCTGCCTTTTTATGCCCGTCTACAAAACCATAGTAGTATAGCCGCAAAAGGTTAGAGTGCAGGAATGTTGCAATGTTGCAAGAGATAATGATCAAATGTTGCAAAACGGGGTAGGGTGTTTTCAAAGTGGGGGGTTGCAAAGGGGTGTGGGGTGTGCAACAACCCAGTGTTGCAAAGGGGGTGGGATATGCAACAACTCGATGTTGCAAAGGGGGGTGGGGTGGGATGCTGCAGGTGCAACAAGGGGTCATTAAACTTGGAGGCGGCGTTATCCCCGAAGAGAAAGAAAGGAGGAGAGAAAGGAAGAGAGGTGTTCACATGGCAGGAGCCAAGTGCATAATAAGACTTCAGCCGAGTAGCCGTTGTCTTATAGACTCCTAATCAGCCAGTTGGCTTAGAAGGCGTAAATGGCTTGTTCAGATTGAGTTGCCAGATACCACTTTATATTTTAAACTGTTCAGGTATACATTATTAGGGCGAGTTGCCAGATACCATTTTAATTGTTCAGGTATACATTATTAAGTTGCCAGATTGTACCATTTATTTAATTAATTCTTAAAAGTTGGCTTAGAATTCCGCTAGTAGGTTTAGAAGGCGTAACCAGCCATTTGATATAATTGTTTACAACCAAAAGAATTAAATAAAACAACATTACATCATTCTGTTCATTACAAATATATAGAAAATAAATATACATTTGAATGATCAATTAAAAATAATAACAGTTTAAGAAATATGAACAAGGAATATGCATATAATCAAAAAATATATCCGTCAATATATCAGTACAGGAGAAATATATATATATATATATATATATATACACACCATTATATTATGGAGATATATAGAAAATAAATATACATTGGAATGATCAAAAATAAAAAATAAGAAATAATATAACCATCAACATAGTAGAAATATATACACACAACTAAACAAATAAATACATACACTTTATCTTCTACAGCGCAACATAAGAAATCGTATAGCCATCAATATAGCAGAAATATATATATACACACACACACACACACAAATATGTTAAATATATAAATACATTTCACTTTTTTTTGAAAATATTAAACTCGCCCTTAATCGAGTCTACAATTATATCATTATTGCTCTGCATTACGCAATATACGCGTTTTAATAATATTTCACCGCTTAAAGTATAGGGAAACCTGTACTCGATATGAAGGGCCTTCATATCGTTCAGTACAAATTTTTGTTCCCACTTTACAACCGATAGGTAAGTTATCTTTAAATACGTCTAGAATACAATCAAAAGCACGCACAAAGAGTTCATCGTTAGCTACATTATTAAGCACAAGTTTATAAACACGCCTTTCCAATCGAGGGTTTATTTCTAACGACGAGAGCTTTTCAATCGTGAACTCATCTTCACTCAACATAACGGCAATTGAAATAATCTTCTAAGTCGTTACGACAACTGCTCGTTATATAAAGAAATAGTTCTTCAGGGTGAACTGTGTAGGTGAGCTCAGCCTTGTACCGATCAATTGCTTTGTACCAAAGTTCATGATATTTCAAAGTCTAAACTTTTTAAATAAGCGTCCAGCTCTAGACTATTCTCACCTTGTTCAGCCCTACACTTGGTAAACCAATCGAGCAGAGCGGTGTAAGCGTATTCAAGTACTGTATCAAAATAAAGCATATCCGTAACACGCGCGTCTAATATAGGTTTCAGCTTGCGGAATCCGACGATTTCAAACATTCTGTCGAGGATGAAACGGTTTCGCGTAGGAACATGAGCGTTATTATCGGAAGCATTCTTCCACATCAGCCGTATATCAATGCATGGCCGATCGTTATTTATACACAACGTACATAGAACGGCGTATGAGGGAGCGTCACTAATCTGCTCTCTTCTTGTACCTACGTTAGCAGGTATTTTATAACGATCTTCACTCCACTTCTCAACTATCACGAAGATTCTATTCATCTCCTCGACACTTAAATAAACAACATTCCGCTTGTTTGTTTGTCTACATTCCGTTTCCAGTACATAGCTAACGGTACCGGATTTACGCCTGAACACGCGCAACGATTTTGTCACGGACACCGTACGAGGCGTTGAGAATGCTGCTCAAAGGAAGTTCCATCGTATTCGAGGAGCGCACGTCCACTTGGTTCAAGCTCTGAGATAACTATGAGCAGCGTGAGGCACGCAGGTAGGCAGGAACGGTTCGATGGGCGGTTGACTCACCCTGATGATACGTGAATGGGGTTGGTCGAACTCGGATGATCCGTGAGTTGCGAGTCGCACCATAATCTAATGAAACGTGTGCGGCGCTGATCGAATTGTTGTACCCCATTATATTGGGGAGGTGTTTTTTTTCGGTACAAGAATTAATTTCGGTTTTAACGTTTTATCACTACCAGAATACGCACCAGACAGTTTCCCTCAGGATAATTTTCACGAACTAGGCACATTTTATAATGTTTTATCTCTCCTAAACATCGTCACACTCCGGCGCACTATTTGAGAGGAACATATGCTCATATTTTTCCTTTCTGCCCAGCAAACGATACTCGTCTCTAAATTCTGCTAGAAACTCACGCAGGGCACTAGCCACAACCTCACTACGAACCTCATCATGATATGCATTAATACAGTGATAAAAATACATAAGATTCTCCAAGATGACGAGATTCACATTTTCAGTCGTAGGGTATGAGTAATCGACATGGTGTAACATGACATAATACCGCTTGTCACACTACCCATCCACAAGACTCATTATCCATATCTGCTGCTTCTCTTCTGCACGCGTTGTTTCTTTTACTTCACGGTATATGTGAGACATTATAAAGTTTAGCTCTACAGCATACTTCAGCACATCGTCTGTGCAACGAAAGCCTGCAACGGTCTCACCAGAACGTATTTGTACATCTTGCTCCTTCGCACGATCCAATGTGGTTTTAAAAGAGGCATAGGAGAGGGGAATAGGAAGTTTTTCGGTATGCACCGCATCTTCACACTTTGCTGAATACCATTTCATAAACGTTGTACAAGCAATATTAAAGGTAGCCATTTTCTTCTACGCTGGCGAATACACGTCTGATCTCAAGGGCTTACTGCAGTCAACTGACCACGCAGGGAATCCCAGATAGTAGCATGACTCACGTTGCTGGTCTTACAGTGGGCGGCGCTTAGAACTTTCACCTGTGAACACACACACACACAAAGGAGAAAGTGAAACGCTAATTGAAACATGATTTATTTAATAAACCAGATATTCAAGTTATATATATTTACAAATACGATTTAATAAACGAGATATTCAAGTTATATATACAGTGCCCGCGAAAAGTATCCGATCACTCAAGAAAATACAATATTTTCCCTTAATATTCAGAGACACGTAATTCACTTTCTATTTGTTCTAGCGACATCTGGTAACTTTGAGGTTGCTCGCTGATATGAGAGCTATCCAACACATTCTCAAATTAGTGTTCTGGTAGCCTTCGTTGCGGGTGGCTGTGTCTCAAATTTGTCAGATTTCACTGTTTGTGTAAATTTCTTGATTTTTTTTTTTTTTTACAGAAAGTGGTGTAAATAAAATTTATATATAATGTGTGCTAAAAAACAACTTAAGAGTGTATCGAGGTGCTATTGTTGCTTTGCATGCATGTGGGAAATCACAGAGACAGATAGCTAAGGAATTAAACATATCCCAAAGTACCGTTAATTTATGGGTTTCACGGGCTAAGAACAATGGTGGCCTAACCACGCCAGTCCCTAAAAAACGATCTGGCAGACCGAGAAAAACAAATTCGCGAACAGACAAACTTATGAAACGTTTAGTATTGAAAAACCCAACAATAACTGCGAAAGAATAAAATTTAATATGAATAATTTGTTATCTGGTGTTTCTGAACGAACTATCCAGGAGCGGCTCCAAAAAGAACTCGGATTACCATCTCGCCATGCTGCTAAGAAACCGTTCATTAATGAAAAAATGCGTAAAAAACGTGTCGCATTTTGTAAAAAATACATTCATTGGACTGTTGATGACTGGAAGAAGGTTTTATTTAGCGATGAGTCGACATTTTTGACATTCAGAAGTTGTCCAAAAAAGGTTCGCCGGCCTATTGGCTCAAATAGGATGGACCCTAAATACACCCTAAAGACAATGAAACACCCTCCAAGTGTGATGGTTTGGGGTTGTTTCGGTTACTATGGGCGTGGAAACTTATATTTTCTTCCGAAGAACACAACTATGAATGGTGCACGGTATTTAGCAATGCTACAGGATAAACTTCTAATGGCAATGGCAATCCAAAGGACAAAAACATACATGCATGATGGTGCACCATGTCACAGGGCCAAAATAGTGACAAAATGGATTACTGACAATAAATTTGATATTTTGGATTGGCCTGGTAATAGTCCAGATCTCAATCCGATAGAAAATCTGTGGCTAATAATAAAAAATAAGGTTGAATGCCACGACACTGGCTCAGTCGAAAAATTACAAGAGGCCATCAAAAAGGTATGGTGCAAGGAAATATCAGTGGAAGTTTGTCAAAACTTGATTAAATCCATGCCAAAACGTCTAGAACAAGTCATCCAAACCAAAGGACAGATGACAAAATACTAATATAAGGTTAGTATACATTTAAACATTGTTTTTTATGTAAAAAATACAAATTTCAAGGGTGATCGGATACTTTTCGCGGGCACTGTATTTACAAATACGTGTAATAAATAAGTTAACAATAGATACATCAAAGGTTATATACAAGACATACATATTTACAAATACGTGTGATAAGTAAGTTAACAATAGACGCATCAAAGGTTATGGTATCCAAAGGGTACGGTATCATAGGTACCAGGTAACTGGTAACGTTTCCTATGGGTGTTACGGCACACTTTCGTTCCCATTAGTTCCTTCACGCCCCCCAGCTTCTGCGCCCGAAAATTGTAGGTGCCTACAGTTAGTTGGGGAGGCCATTCGCCCTAATCATCGTCCAAACACACTGGATCCTTCAACGATTCAAAGTTAACAACCCGCCAATTCGCATGGTTGAGCGTAATACCCTTTGCCTTCACGATATATTTCATATCCTCCCCCACCCTCACCCGTACCCCATACGTTTTAGGTCCTGTTGAGACAAAAGAGTCGGCGTATGCGTTGTCCCCATACTCATCCTTGATCTCATCAGTGAGTTCGCCGAGGAACTCCCCAATAGCAGGCCTGTATTCACCCTCCCTCTCTGTGAGTATCACGCTATCTGTATCGGCATACAATACTCTCCGCCCAAGAGAATGCAATAGACCCCAAAATTTTATGCGGGCGTAGGCTGTTGTGAAGCTGGCCACAGGTATGTTTGTAACCCTTGAGGTATCTGTTGCCAATTCAGTGTTGTTGTACTTTATTATGTAAGTATTACCTACATTCACGATCTCCATGACCTCTTTATCGGGAGCATTGGCATAATCCCAGACATCACTATAACTTTGTGCCAAATGAATGTTCCCTTTGCCGGTATTCTGTGCAAATTTTCCCCATAGACTGTTTAGACACAACTTTGCACTAGAGCGCTTGCCAGGATTCTTTGCAATTTGGGCACGATCAAGTTGTATACCTTCGCGGTCGCGGTAACGTTGAATATAGGCAGACTTTTCATCTTCGGTATCAACCCCTCGCGGCTACGATGATGCCTCAACCTTATCCTTGAAAAATGCGTTTATATATGGTGTGAAAAGGTTGGGTAGCTTCTGAAACCTCCACACCTCATGTATCTTCCGTATTCTATACCCATGGCGTACGGCTAGGGCCAGCTCAGGACTTGTATATACGCCTCTGATCTTACGCTGGTGGGGTATATGGTTACAATCGCCGTTATTCTCTTCCGCGCACTTCACGCACAGCGGGAACATGAGCTAGTGGTCGATAACGACATGTAAGATTGGCATCCATAAATTGCGTGGGGGGAGTACGTCTACGAAAGAGAGCCCAAAGTAACGATCATTCAAATTTCTTGAAAATTCATTGATGGAGGGCAGGTTAGGTCCCACCAGTTTCTCAGGAGCGCCCACGGGGTACGGATGGTTCTTCATCACGTATGGGTATAAAGAACAGAAATCGTAGTAATGGAGCTTCACACCCTCCGTAGGTGGAAAGTATAGTCCGAATGGATTTGTACGTCCTCCAAACAAGCTATCACTACATTTGAGAGGATCCAGCACCATTGAACGCTTGATCGTGTTTATTTCCTCACGGTACACCTCGTCTGTCTCCATCTGTACATCATATTCATGCTCCCACAAGACTTTGTGAGAGAACTGGGATCCTATAAGTTGATCGCGGGTGCGGGTCCACGCAAGACAGTCGACAGGAGATCTACCGTGGATATCTCCGGAGATTCCGCACTCAGGACGGGGACATCCATGCCACCAGCATCCGTTAAAGGAGTACACAGTCTTCACACCAGTGACACGGTTTTCACTTAACCCATCAACCCAAAAAACACGACCATTAATCTTAATGGGTACTTCACCCGTGTTGCGGGCGTGCTTTATGTATACACCTGTCTGTTGCTGTAGGTGTATGAGCCAGTAAATAGCCTTGTGTCCGTAACTGCGGGGGTTGTTTCGGTGAATAATGGCTAAGGTGGCTTTAGGCATGAAGTTATTTTTGAACACCGTAAAACATAATGACGCGATGGTGGTTGCGACTTGCAGCGGATCGCATTTGAAACGGCCTATTCAATATTTAAAAAGAGGGTGTCCAGCTGAATTTCGGATATCCCCACCTCATAGGAATCACGGCCCAATTCAATGGGCCCGTGGAGTTCTGTTACAAAGTTGGCTAGTGTGTTGTTAGGGTGTACAGACAGGGACGAGGAGGACGGGAGTGTGGCGTCGAAATGGTTACGAGCCATGTTGCATACTATTTAAGCTTCATTATTGCATCAGCTTTTATATAGGTGTTGAAGCTTTCTGGGTACCGTAGCCATTTCACCAAACACATTTTTCTCTTTCCTGAACCTTTGCTTCCTAAAATTTTCTCAATTTTAAACACATTTTTTCCTAAATTAAATGCAACTTTCTGCAATTCCTCGCGGTAAAAGCCTCCTGAGATTTCTTCCCCATTCAAATCTTCAATGTAATACATCATTATCTCACCTTTAGGTCTCATAGTCCTAACTTTAAAAATCTCACGTGTCCATCCTTGCTCAAAACCCTTTGCGAATTTATTCCCCGAACGCGACAGCCTTACATAATCATTGATTTTGAAGCGCGCAGATTGTGGTGGTGTTGGTGATCCATCTCTTCTCGGGAGCGTACCTCTTTCTAAAACTTCGTTAGGTGTTGTCCCAATCGTGCGATGGTGTGAGCGGTTGTAGGATGATGCCAATGATTCCAGAATGTCTAGAAATCTGTATGTGTTTTTATGTGTAAAATAGCGGTGCATACGTTCCTTTATGGTACGTTGAACTCTTTCAGCTAAAGAAGCCTTATGTATAGAATTGGTTGTGTAATAGCTGATATTAAACTCTGTCAACATGTTCTGAAAAGCACGGCCTATAAATTCCTTCCCCATATCCGTACAAAAATAACCAGGAACCCTGTTTTCTTTTAACATTAGCGTTTTGGTGGCTTTAGCAACTGTTTCAGGTGATTTATTTTTCAGAGGAACTAGCCACAGATATCTAGAGAATACATCTATTATGAATAGAATGTAACGGTAATCATCGTTATACACAGAATATCTTTGCATGTCTGTTAAATCTGCTTGCCAAATAGAATCAATCGAGGAAGCCGTTGTCTTGGCTGTTTTAAACCTGTTTCTCACAGGCTTATGAAGCGTATAAGGGTCCCTGTTTTCCTTTAACATTAGCGTTTTGGTGGCTTTAGCAACTGTTTCAGGTGATTTATTTTTCAGAGGAACTAGCCACAGATATCTAGAGAATACATCTATTATGAATAGAATGTAACGGTAATCATCGTTATACACAGAATATCTTTGCATGTCTGTTAAATCTGCTTGCCAAATAGAATCAATCGAGGAAGCCGTTGTCTTGGCTGTTTTAAACCTTTTTCTCACAGGCTTATGAAGCGTATAAGGGTCCTGCTCCCGCAAAAATCTTTCAACATCTTTTTTTCCTACTCCGTAAACACTTCTGTACAGTCTATCTACGCTGCCGTAGGAGGCTGGGTTAGAAATGTCATAATAGCGTTTACTTAATACGTTAGCCATTTGCGTATTTTAGAGGCACGTGGGTAGGGTTGACCGTTGTTTATCCTCTTCTTTCTCCTCTTCAAAGGTGTTACCGCCTGGGGTGACGGCGTCTTCAATTGTGCCACATGCGTTGCATGTTCCAAGTCTTTTAACCTGTTCAGATTTCCTATCAACGTTTTAGGGACATTTATTTGTTGTAGTCTTGCTTTAATATGCTTCCATCCTGATGGTGATGGCCTATCCCACTTTCTCACCAGATCATGGACAATGTCTACGATATTCGACCCCTGTACCTTTGATCCTTCCACAATGATCTCGCCTGTATCGGTCCATTGTATGGCTGGGTCCTCATTCAATAGATTATAAAGACTTAAACCTTTATTCCTCAATGTATGTGGGAGGGTGCTTTTTAATACATGCTCGATATGTTGTGTGGCTGATCCCTTAATTTTTGGTTGGTCAGCTGTATCGTCGGGTACAGATCCTATGTCGCCATGTCCATCGTCCCCGTGCTGTGCCTAATAACCACAGGAATCTCTGTCGGGTTCTTATAATTTTCGTACTCGTGAAGAAATTTCTGCAGAGCTTCTTGGTATAAGATTCTTTTCTCATCAGGTGTTTTTTCACTGTTTAATAGGGCTAGCAATTCGCTTTCCATTCTTTTAAGTCTGCTTTTACGGGGATCTAGATCCGTGTCTGGATTCCTTTGCAGTGAAGCGTACACCTCGTGTGGAATCACTACCACTTTCTTCATTATATTAATCTAGTCAGTAAAGGACCCAAAACTGAAAATAAGATGGGGAGAAATGACCCTCCTGTTTGTACAATAATTCGTTTTTTCTTCGCTACAGTTTGACTTTTACGAGCGAGTGCACGTATTATGTTCTTGTAACGGCGTAGGCGAGCCTTCTGAGGGTTTCATTGATACATTGCAATTTATAACGTTAAGACAGATTTCACAGATGCATTTTAAAAAGTCGGAGTCGATATTTTTAATAAACATCTGTTGCATTGCCCGGGGCAGTCGATGATAGATTTTTATTAATTCACGGTATTTCTTTAGTCTCTTTGTCATTCTGGAATATACACCGTTTCAGGCTCGTTTGGAAATATATTCGTTCTTAGAAGCACCCTAAACGTGTTTCGCGGATGAAGGTCGCAAAGCAAATATCCGTAACGCGTGCTTGTAGCTTCTTTATAAACTTCCAAAAACTCCTTACGCTGATTCGGGAACATTTGATTGGCTAATACCCCAATTTGTGATACATCTCTACGTTGTGCGAATAAGACTAGATATTGTGTATTTAACGACACATCGCGCATGTATCTATTTTTGAAAAATAGATTCTGATTGATGAAGAACACGCTTATGTTAAGATGGTGGGAGAATACTGTAAATGTCTCGGCAAACGTTTTATCCATCTCCAACATGAGATCGTCAATTACAATGACTGTATGTTCATTTCCCTTTAACGAATTAACGTCATATACGCCTTTGTGGAACAAAATATCATCTTGGTACTCGTTGAACACTGATTGATACGTCGAATAGCACCATATAACTTTATGCACAAATTTCGAGAACATCTCTCCCTTTTCTTTAATGATTTTAAGCATAAACACAGTTTTACCACATCCTGTAGGTCCAGATATAATACATGTGGATGGGCTCGTGAATCTGAATTTTTCTACAGAGTCCATTTCTAACACGTCACACTCCTAAGTGGATCATTTACAAAATATTACAAATTTTGAGTGCTGTTCCTTATATTTTGTTTTCTTCTCCCACAGAACCGTGAATGACGATGAGGTACAGCACCCCATCATCGACATTACGGATGACCCCGACGACAGTGTAGTTGTGATCACAGAATCCTCCCTGCCGACGAACCCTCACCAGCGATACCGGTAGCACGTTCAAAGCGGAGGTATGATGAAGAGAACCCCACGTCAGGTATAAAGCGACCGAAATACGCCTGTTGTTAGCCAACCACACCAGTAATAGATCCCCAACCCTCAACTCTTACGCAACAAGCCCCCCAGCAGCACCTCCGCTAATATATCCCCTTATTCATCCGCCACAGTTGCCCCCGTTCTGTTGAGTCTACAATAATAGACTCCAGGCCCTCAACGTCTTACGCTGCCCCCACATCAGCATCTTTGGCCGATATAGCCCCTTGTCCATCCTCCACAGTTGCCCCCGTTCTGTTGAGTCTGCAATAATAGATCCCCAACCCTCAACGTCTTACGCAACAACCCCCACAGCACCTTCCGCTAATATATCCCCTTATTCATCCGCCACAGTTGCCCCCGTTCTGTTGAGGATGATATAACGTTTGAGTTGGTGCGCTCCGCAGCCCCCACCCCAGCCTTGACTAGAAATCGGTATAGAGTCAGGGTCGACCCTAGAGCCATATACAGCAATGGAATTGAGCGGGCTACGCCGGGTTGTACAGCGTATTGTAGAGTTTGCTCTTCAGAACCGCGACGAGCGTGAAGTCAGGACGAGTCTGTCTTTCGGATTCGGGTCAGATGACGGTGATGTAGATGATTATTGGGTAGTAGTGCCATTTAGACGTTTGGCGGCTGAAGATGTAGAATATATATTAGGACGTATAATGCAAGCCGCCCAAAGTAGTATAGCCTTAATATGGACACTTCACGTAAATATTGACCGTGTATTCCGTGTTGCGGGACATAGTGCCATACCGTATACTCTTAACTTCAATTCTCCGATTATTACCGAAAGCATATAAACGTCGATCGTGGTTGCGGCTTTATAGCAGTAGTCTTAGCTCGTATGTTTACTGTAAAAAAACACAGGCCACAAAAATTTGGTTGCCTACGGTCGTGGAGCGTGCCCGTAAACTAGCTGTAGACTGTGAACTTGAATTTGACTGTAATATGGGTCCTGAAGAGCTGAGAAGGGTAGAACAGGAAATGAATGTCGTATAGTTGTATTTGGTTGGATGATCGTCGTAGGACTGTGTATGTTTTTAAAAGCTGTGTGAGAGATCGTACAAGGCCCCTACTTATCTTAGGTCTGTCAGGGCAACGTATCTCCCCATCCGTAATATAAGGTGCTTTACGCGAGTTATGACAAAAGTCGAAAATATGGACGGCATCATGATTTGTGTAAGGGGTGCCTCGAGTTTGCGGATGATATAGTGAAACATTGTAAAGAATGTCACATGGTATGTGAACAGTGTAAAAGCACCAAATGTGAAAGCCGTGTAGTTGAAGCTGAGAAGAGAGACTGTGATGTGTGTAGACGCACATTTTCAATAATAGCTGTTTGAGCTCCATAAATCAATTGGCACGTGCAGGAAAATGAGAATCTGTGAATGTGGTATGTTTCACACAATGGATAATTGGGGAAATTTAAGCACAATGTGACGAAATTCACTGTCCTACATGCCAGGAGGAATATAAGGCGGATGGAGTAAAACATGTATGTTATATGAAAGAGCAAGCCTAAAAAAACCCTGTATAACTGTATACTACGATATAGAAACATATACGAATGCTGAAACCAAAGAGGTAATTCCACATTTACTTGTGAGCCAGACTATCTGCGATGAGTGTATGGGATCGAATGTGACGAGTGCCCCAAATGCGGTAAACGGACAAACGTTTTTAAAACGAATGTCCACGATAGTCCTGTGAAACTATTTGTGTCCTATATTGTCAAGTTAGCCGACAAGTTCAAAAAATGACTGTGTATATTCTCGCCCATAACGGGCAAAGTTTGACACGCAGTTCCTTTATAAGGAGTTGCTTGAGCACGAATCCTCTGAGATATTTACAGGTGATCCATTGAAAAGAGGCAACAAATTAATACAGATGCAAATAAGAGGCAATGTACAATTTAAAGACACTTTATTATTCACACCTTGTAAATTAGCAAAGCTACCCAAGGTGATGGGGTAGCAGCTGAAGTTTCAAAGGATACTTCCCTTACACTTTCCTCCAGCGAGACTTTAAACTACGTAGGCCCACCACCACCCAAACATTATTTTAACTATGATTTATGAGTGTAGATGAACGTGAAGACTTTGATCGATACTACAACAGTTTTAATGAACGTAATCCTTATAATATAGCTGATGAATGTGAGCGTTATTGCGTGAATGATGTGCGCGTGCTTAGAGTATGCTTCCAGGCCTTTAGAAGGATGTACATAGGCCGTTTCAAATGCGATCCGCTGCAAGTCGCAACCACCATCGCGTCATTATGTTTTACGGTGTTCAAAATAACTTCATGCCTAAAGCCACCTTAGCCATTATTCACCGAAACAACCCCGCAGTTACGGCCACAAGGCTATTTACTGGCTCATACACCTACAGCAACAGACAGGTGTATACATAAAGCACGCCCGCAACACGGGTGAAGTACCCATTAAGATTAACGGTCGTGTTTTTGGGTTGATGGGTTAAGTGAAAACCGTGTCACTGGTGTGAAGACTGTGTACTCCTTTAACGGATGCTGGTGGCATGGATGCCCCCGTCCTGAGTGCGGAATCGCCGGAGATATCCACGGTAGATCTCCTGCCGACTGTCTTGCATGGACCCGCACCCGCGATCAACTTATAGGATCCCAGTTCACTCACAAAGTCTTGTGGGACATGAATATGATGCACGGATGGAGACAGACGAGGTGTACCGTGAGGAAATAAACACGATCAAGCGTTCAATGGTGCTGGATCCTCTCAAATGTGGTGATAGCTTGTTTGGAGGACGTACAAATCCATTCAGGCTATACTTTCCACCTACGGAGGGTGTGAAGCTCCATTACTACGATTTCTGTTCTTTATACCCATACGTGATGAAGAACAATCCGTACCCCGTGGGCGCTCCTGAGAAACTGGTGGGACCTAACCTGCCCTCCATCAATGAATTTTCAAGAAATTTGAATGATCGTTACTTTGGGCTCTCTTTCGTAGACGTACTCCCCCCACGCAATTTATGGATGCCAATCTTACCCGTCGTTATCGACCACAAGCTCATGTTTCCCCTGTGCGTGAAGTGCGCGGAAGAGAATAACGGTAATTGTAACCATATACCCCACCAGCGTAAGATCAGAGGCGTATATACAAGTCCTGAGCTGGCCCTAGCCGTACGCCATGGGTATAGAATACTGAAGATACATGAGGTGTGGAGGTTTCAGAAGCTACCCAACCTTTTCGCACCATATATAAACGCATTTTTGAAGGATA
This sequence comes from Bathynomus jamesi, assembly GCA_023014485.1. NCBI lineage: Eukaryota > Metazoa > Arthropoda > Malacostraca > Isopoda > Cirolanidae > Bathynomus > Bathynomus jamesi. Next base: position 559,295 of record JAJOZX010001914.1, on the reverse strand, counting down.
AGGTTGAGGCATCAGGGTATCCGCGAGGAGTTGATACCGAAGATGAAAAGTCTGCCTATATTCAACGTTACCGCGACCGCGAAGGTATACAACTTGATCGTGCCCAAATTGCAAAGAATCCTGGCAAGCGCTTTAGTGCAAAGTTGTGTCTAAACAGTCTATGGGGAAAATTTGCACAGAATACCGGCAAAGGGAACATTCATTTGGCACAAAGTTATAGTGAAGTCTGGGATTATGCCAATGCTCCCGATAAAGAGGTCATGGAGATCGTGAATGTAGGTAATACTTACATAATAAAGTACAACAACACTGAATTGGCCACAGATACCTCAAGGGTTACAAACATACCTGTGGCCAGCTTCACAACAGCCTACGCCCGCATAAAACTTTGGGGTCTATTGCATTCTCTTGGGCGGAGAGTATTGTATGCCGATACAGATAGCGTGATATTCACAGAGAGGGAGGGTGAATACATGCCTGCTATTGGGGAGTTCCTCGGCGAGCTCACTGATGAGATCAAGGATGAGTATGGGGACAACGCATACGCCGACTCTTTTGTCTCAACAGGACCTAAAACTTATGGGGTACGGGTGAGGGTGGGGGAGGATATGAAATATATCGTGAAGGCAAAGGGTATTACGCTCAACCATGCGAATCGGCGGGTTGTTAACTTTGAATCGTTGAAGGATCTAGTGTGTTTGGACGATGAGAGCGATCGGCCTCCCCAACTAACTGTAGGCACCCACAATTTTCGGGCGCAGAAGCTGGGGGGCGTGAAGGAACTTAGGGGAACGAAGGTGTGCCGTAACACCTATAGGAAACGTTACCAGTTACCTGGTACCTATGATACCGTACCCTTTGGATACCATAACCTTTGATGCGTCTATTGTTAACTTACTTATCACACGTATTTGTAAATATGTATGTCTTGTATATAATCTTTGATGTATCTATTGTTAACTTATTTATTACACGTATTTGTAAATATATATAACTTGAATATCTCGTTTATTAAATAAATCATGTTTCAATTAGCGTTTCACTTTCTCCTTTGTGTGTGTGTGTGTGTGTGTGTGTGTGTGCACAGGTGAAAGTTCTAAGCTCCGCCCACTGTAAGACCAGCAACGTGAGTCATGCTACTATCTGGGATTCCCTGCGTGGTCAGTTGACTGCAGTAAGCCCTTGAGCTCAGACGTGTATTCGCCCGCGTAGAAGAAAATGGCTACCTTTAATATTGCTTGTTCAACGTTTATGAAATGGTATTCAGCAAAGTGTCAAGATGTGGTGGATACCGAAAAACTTCCTATTCCCCCTCCTTTGCCTCTTTTAAAACCACATTGGATCGTGCGAAGGAGCAAGATGTACAAATACTCTATGGTTATTCTGGTGAGACCGTTGTAGGCTTTCGTTGCACAGACGATGCTGAAGTATGCTGTAGAGCTAAGCTTTATAAAGTCTCACATATACCGTGAAGTAAAAGAAACAACGCGTGCAGAAGAGAAGCAGCAGATATGGATAGTGAGTCTTGTGGATGGTGGTGTGACAAGCGGTATTATGTCATGTTACACCATGTCGATTACTCATACCCTACGACTGAAAATGTGAATCTCGTCATCATGGAGAATCTTAAGTATTTTTATCACTATATTAATGTATATCATGATGAGGTTCGTAGTGAGGTTGTGGCTAGTGCCCTGCGTGAGTTTTTAGCAGACTTTAGAGACGAGTATCGTTTGCTAGGCAAAAAGGAAAAATATGGCATATGTTCCTCTCAAATAGTGCGCCGGAGTGTGAAGATGTTTAGGAGAGATAAAACATTATAAAATGTGCCTAGTTCGTGAAATTTACCCTGAGGGAAACTGTCTGGTGCGTATTCTGGTAGTGATAAAACGTTAAAACCGAAATTAATTCTTGTACCGGAAAAAAACACCTACCCAATATAATGGGTACAACAATTCGATCAGCGCCGCACACGTTTCATTAGATTATGGTGCGACTCGCACCTCACGGATCATACGAGTTCGAACAAACCCATTCACGTATCATCAGGGTGAGTCAACCGCCATCGAACCGTTCCTGCCTACCTGCGTGCCTCACGCGGCTCATAGTTATCTCAGAGCTTGAACCGAGTGGACGTGCGCTCCTCGAATACGATGGAACTTCCTTTGAGCAGCATTCTCAACGCCTCGTACGATGTGTCCGTGACGAAATCGTTGCGCGTGTTCAGGCGTAAATCCGGTGCCGTTAGCTATGTACTGGAAACGGAATGTAGACAAACAAACAAACGGAATGTTGTTTATTTAAGTGTCGAGGAGATGAATAGAATCTTCGTGATAGTTGAGAAGTGGAGTGAAGATCGTTATAAAATACCTGCTAACGTAGGTACAAGAAGAGAGCAGATTAGTGACCCCCTCATACGCCGTTGTATGTACGTTGTGTATAAATAACGATCGGCCATGCATTGATATACGGCTGATGTGGAAGAATGCTTCTGATAATAACGCTCTTGTTCCTACGCGAAACCGTTTCATCCTCGACAGAATGTTTGAAATCGTCGGATTCCGCAAGCTGAAACCTATATTAGACGCGCGTGTTACGGATATGCTTTATTTTGATACAGTACTTGAATACGCATACACCGCTCTGCTCGATGGGTTTACCGAGTGTAGGGCTGAACAAGGTGAGAATGGTCTAGAGCTGGACGTTTATTTAAAAAGTTTAGACTCTTTGAAATATCATGAACTTTGGTACAAAGCAATTGATCGGTACAAGGCTGAGCTCACCTACACCGTTCACCCTGAAGAACTATTTCTTTATATAACGAGCAGTTGTCGTAACGACTTAGAAGATTATTTCAATTGCCGCTATGTTGAGTGAAGATGAGTTCACGATTGAAAAGCTCGCGTCGGTAGAAATAAACCCTCGATTGGAAAGGCGTGTTTATAAACTTGTGTTTAATAATGTAGCTAACGATGAACTCTTTGTGCGTGCTTTTGATTGTATTCTAGACGTATTTAAAGATAACTTACCAACCGGTTGTAAAGTGGGAACAAAAATAGTACTGAACGATATGAAGGCCCTTCATATCGAGTACAGGTTTCCCTATACTTTAAGCGGTGAATATTATTAAACCGCGTATTGCGTAATGCAGAGCAATAATGATGTAATTGTAGACTCGATTAAGTGCGAGTTTAGTATTTTGAAAAAAAGTGAAATGTATTTATATATTTAACATATTTGTGGTGTGTGTGTGTATATATATATATATTTCTGCTATATTGATGACTATACGATTTCTTATGTTGCGCGGTAGAAGATAAAGTGTATGTATTTATTTTTTAGTTGTGTGTATATATTCTGCTATGTTGATGGTTATATTATTTCTTATTTTTATTTTTGATCATTCCAATGTATATTTATTTTCTATATATCTCCATAATATAATGTGTGTGTATATATATATATTTTCTCCTGTACTGTTATATTGACGGATATATTTTTTGATTATATGCATATTCCTCGTTCATATTTCTTAAACTATTATTATTTTTAATTGATCATTCAAATGTATATTTATTTTCTATATATCTATAATAAACAGAATGATGTAATGTTGTTTTATTTAATTCTTTTGGTTGTAAACAATTATATCAAATGGCTGGTTACGCCTTCTAAACCTACTAGCGGAATTCTAAGCCAACTTTTAAGAATTAATTAAATAAATGGTACAATCTGGCAACTTAGTAATGTATACCTGAACAATTAAAATGGTATCTGGCAACTCGCCCTAATAATGTATACCTGAACATTTAAAATAAAAAGTGGTATCTGGCAACTCAACCTGAACAAGCCATTTACGCCTTCTAAGCCAACTAGCTGATTAGGAGTCTTATTATGCACTTGGCTCCTGCCAGGTGAACACCTCTCTTCGTTTCTCTCCTCTTTTCTTTCTCTTGGGGGATAACGCCGCCTCCAAGTTTCATGACCCCTTGTTGCACCTGCAGCACCCCCCCACCCCCCTTTGCAACATTGAGTTGTTGCATACCCAACCCCCTTTCCAACACCCCACCCCCTTTCCAACATTTGATCATTATCTCTTGCAACATTGCAACATTCCTGCACTCTAACCTTTTGCGGCTATTCTACTACAAACCATTGATGGTAAAACAACAGGTTCAAATACTTTTGTGGGTTCAATTGGGAATAAACTGAAAACAGATTTAACAAAATTGGAGGTAGTCAAATATTCTAGCGTAAAGGGAAACATTAAAGAAATTCCAGCAAATGTTGTGAAGGAGTTAAACAGTGATCAAAGATATCTCTATGATATGTGTCTGTCAATGCAAATTGGAGACGCTTCTCAAAATCTGTCCACTCGATCCCCAGGCACCCTTCACCATGCTCGCTGGCTAACTCTAGCCAACAGGGTCCTTGGATTATATATCTCAACGCCAAATCCGATAAAATCTTCAAGATATAGTAAAGATTATTATGCAGTTCTATGCTCCAGGGTGGTTTTGGATAAAATCTCATTCTAATGCAACTGATGGTGCATATAACTTTTGGCATTTAATGTGCTTGCTTCGAAACTTAGATGAACATAGATCAGTCATAGAACCAGTATTAAAGAATAACGGCTACTTTACCCACCCAGAAAATATACTCATATCAATGGTAACTGACAAGAGACTAGAAATTAGGGAGCAAGCTATTCAGAAAATCATCCTTTCAAGAACAGGATTTTCAGGTACCAGAAACTTTGGGTTGCCTCGAACCCTCAATTTCCAATCTACTGACTACACCGAGATGATCGATTGACAAAAAGAGATCATTACTCCTGCACCGCTGCTAAACAATTTTAGCGACGATGAGCTACTACAGGCTCGATGTAAGCGACTAGAGATAGCTTCTTTTCCATGCCACAGTCAAAGGGTGGAAAGGGCAGTGAACCTAGTAACAAAGGCATGTCAGGAAAGAATAGGATATGACAACCGTCAAAAGTTTATCTTAAACTCATTAGAATCAAGGCGAAAACTGCCCAAATTTGAATGGAAGGCCCAATGGAATGAGTAACAAACATACGAAATAAAATTTCCCAATGATAATGAAAATTTCTTCACTTTTGATGTGATAAGGAACAATAAAAAAGTGAATTGAATTTTAACACATTTATTATGCCTCTAATTTTTTCTTCTGAATATATTGTTGTACTTAATTAATTTTCCTAATACTGTACATTATTAAATAAAATATTACACGTTAATAAAGATTTATGTCAGGGAGTTCCTGTGTTCCATTCAAATCCCTCACAATATGTACCTTTTCAATATGACATTTCGACCGAGCCTAATGTATATTTAATTATTTATTCATCAAGCTTAGGTCTAAGATTCGACGTGAGCACCATCAGTGTCTCTGCAAATCTCAAATCTGTCCACTGCATTGCAGAACACATTCTCAATTATCTCTGGGGTTATTTTAGCGATTCCCGCGACAATGCGGTTTCGCAGATCCTGCAGGTCTGTAACTTTTGTTTGGAAACCTCGGTCTTTATAAAACCCCACGCAGAGCAGTATAATGGTGTTAAATTCGGAGATCGTGCTGCCCAGGGCTTGTTCTTACCACGTTCAATCCAGTAATATTGTAAGGGCTCATCAAGGTACGCCCGAACGATGTTTGCCAGAGTTGCCAGATGATGAAATTCGCTACCAGATTTGGGAAATCTGATGAAATTTCAGAGCTCCTGGAAGCAAAAGGCATGAACTAGGACACCAGACAAAATCTGGTGGAATCTGGGGAAAACTGTCTTCGCACGCACAAAACGAAAGAAAAATAATTATGTACAACATAATTATTTGTTTCAAGCATGCCTCTTATGCCCTGTGTCTAATGCAGTTGTGGAAAGAGTCTTCAGCCAAGTCACATGTGTCAAGACAAAATATAGAAACCAAATGTAACTGAAAATGTTCGATGGTATTGTGTGCATTCGCACAACCCTGGTGATGAAGGGCATGTGCTGTGTCCAATTTGTGATCACGGATATGCTGAAAAAGTTCAAATCCGACATGTACTATGCTGTGCTTGAAGGAATGTGATACTGCAACTCATGAATAAAGATATGTATCTGAACCTGCATTTGTCGATTTATTTTGTTAGTTGTTGTTGTTGTTAGTTAGCCGATCAGCCCACCCTGATCGAGCAAGCCGGCAGAATGCAGGTAACCGATCGCCCTCTCCGGAGTGAACCAGAGGTTCAGCGCACTAGTGATGTTGTGTTGTGTTCTATGTTGTGCTAGAGCGGTACAGTCTGTCATAATGTGTTCAGTTGTTTGTGGGGTGTCCTGGCACAGGTGGCAGGTGTCGTCTGTGGAGTTGTCTAGTCTGTGACACGATAATTTACGACTGCTATTCTCTGTTGCGTGTACGAAGATCAGGAGCACTGTAGCATGTGTAAATTCTTCCCAAGAAGATTTCTGTATTGGATTTTAAACATATTTCTCTTGTAAATTAAAGGAAGAAGAAATTGAAGAAACAGAATTCATATTAGAGCCATTTAGCAGACAGGCGAGCAATACATTTTCAGAACTCCAACAAAGAGAGAAACACAAAATTGCAGACGAAGGATAAGCACAAAATAACAGAGAATGTTCTTTTCATAGATTCATAGTAATAACTGAATCTACACACAATAAAACCAAAAGTTAACAGCTGACGAGGAAGCTTCTAGCAGCGTTGTATCCTCCAGCGCGGGACACTTCGGCGCGACAACATTAACGAAAAAACGTGGAACGTCAACGCGAAGAAGAGGCAACGTCAAACCGAAGACATCAACGCGGTGGTGGCCAAACTTCCTCAAATCTCCGTGCAGCGGGCTGTCTACGATTGGCAAGACTGGCAGTCGACGACCTGTTGCGTGGCACGGTCAGACTGCCGATCGGCTCCCGGGGCCGGACCTATTTTATTAGTAAAGTGAATGGCCTAAAATATCAATGATAATAGCATCGAGTTTTTTAGACAGTTTGTCTGGTGAAATCTCGATGACTGTCTGGTGTCGTGGGCGTTTCGGAATCTGCCAACGCTGATGTTTGCATAATGACATGGAGCTCCATCTTGTTGAAAGACACCAGTGTCAAGAATGCCATCTGAACGAAGCTGGGGTTTAAGAAACTGCTGTAGCATGTAAAGATAAATTGGGCCTGTTACCGTAGCTTCCGCAAAGAAAAAAGGTCTGCACTGTAAATCTTCGATTTTGTCATACCCAACCAGACATTAACTTTAAGAGAATCTCTCTCCCATTCGTAGAACTCGGTTAGTGTTTCATTAGCTCAGATATGGTAATTATGTCGAGTAACCTTTCCACATGTGTGGAATGTCACCTCATCGCTGAAGAGAATGTGGTTTAATAAGTTTTCGGTATGAATTTTTTCAGTCAATTCTGTGCACATGGCGGCTCGGCTTGGATAATCCTCTTCGTGTAATTCGTGTAGCACTTGAATATGGTAACTTCATTTTTAATGTTGATTTTTAAATCCTTAGTACAGTCGTTTTTGGTATGCTCAGTCTACGTGATGCTGTGCGAGTTGACATTCTAAGATTTGATTCAAAGGCATCTCTTACCAATTCAACATTTTTCCGAGAGGTACCTGGACATCCAGATCTTGCCTCATCATGAACAGATCCTGTTCTTTTAAATTTATTGACCAGCTTGCGAATTACTTTGTCTGTAAGTCTTGGTTTGTGAAATCTTCTTTCGAATTTTTTTCGAATTTCTTTGCACTTCTTCCCTTGGATACATCGAGTTACTACCAGCGATGGGGACTCGAGTCCCTGTTTTTGTGGACTTGACTTGACTCGAGACTTGCCTCTCTAGACGTTTGACTTGACTTGAGATTTGTAATATTCTGACTTGCGACTTGGCTGAAATGACTCGAGTATTTGTCCCTCATGTCAACTATTGAGTAAATGTGCAAGTAACTATAGTCCGTTCATTATCAAAATGTTGAATAAGCCCCGCCCATTATTCTAGTGTTGGCTTGTGATTGGTTGGACCGAGACACTGGGTAACCAGTGGGACCAGTTCCCACGCCCGGATGGGCGTACCTTATTATGCCGCCTTGGAGCAGTCGACCGTGTGCTTCCGGAAGGGGTAAATTATAACTTCAATATAACCTCCACCAGGAAGAGATTCTAGACACCAATCGACCAAGGAAGTACTCCGAGGGCGGGGACGTTAGACAGAAGACAGGGAGTGCTGGAACTCCCGTTTCTCCTTTCATTTTCCTCCTCAGCTGATCTTTTTCCGTGTCTTATCTACCCTGTGAGCAGTCCAGCATGCTCTCAAACACACACTTCTCTCCCTATTCCTCACTACATATACATGCATCTTACACATTACATAATCTTTTCAAAATTTAAAAAAAGAATGGCATCAATTTCAAGAGCCTCGGAGTATCCTGGGAAGGGGACCATAAATGTCCCCACTTCTGGCTCCGCTGCCGATACCGGGAACGCAGACCCAGGCAGCGGGGCTGAATCTCCTACCGCCCATTCGAGATGTTCTGGACCTCTGTCTGATTCACTTTTCTTAAATTTCAGCAACAATCGTGGCCTTTTCTCAAATTTTTAATCTGTTGAACACCACCTCCTCCTCTAAACCTCATCTTCTTTGCCTCACTGAAACTCAGGTGTCTGGGACGACTGACAAGAACCCCTTTTCTGTCCCCTATTACTTTCTTTATACCCAATTTCACTTCAAAAGTGGATGTTGCGTATATGTACGCAATGACCAAACTTGTTCTCGTATTCTCGAACTTGAATCCTCCAAATTCTATACCCTCTGACTACGGCTTACATCCCAATTTCAAACTAAATACATGTGCGCCGTCTACCTTTCTCCTAATTCTACTGCTTATCCAAAATTCTTTGCCTACCTCACTTCCAAATTGGAATACATTCTATCTCCCTCTCCCTTTGCTGAAATTTCCATTTCATAGGAGATTTCAATGTACACCACCACCTTTGGCTTTCCTCCCATTTCACTAACATCCCTGGTGAACTAGCTTACAACTTTTCTATCCTGAATGACCTAGATCAGATTGTACAGCACCCTACTCGTATCCTCGATCGCATTGGAGATAGGCCCAACATTCTGGATTATGTTATTTCTTCTCATCCTTCTTCTTACAATGTCAAACTTTTTTCTCCGTTGGACTCCTCCGATCACAATCTTATATCTGTTTCCTGTCCTATCGCTCCAATCGGGCCGTTGGATCCTCCTAAAAGGAGGCGCCTTTGGCATCTTGATGCCCCAGATTGGGAGGACCTTAGGCAGGACTTCTGTGATTTCCCATGGAATGATTACTGTTTCCGTGGCCAGAGACCTTCCGATTGTGCTGAGCACATCACGGAGGTGATTCTCTCGGACATGGAGGCATACATTCCATATTCTATTCCCTACTAATACAAAAAAACTTCGATTTAACTTTACTTGTTCGAATGCTATTCGCAACAGAGGAGTCTTTCAGAAGGTGCCGTTGCCGTCAACTCTAGAAAGGCGTATGGTCCTGATGGTGTTCCTCCTGTTGTTCTTAAGAAATGTGCTTCTGTACTAACACCCTGCCCAGGCAAACTCTTTCGTCTTTGTCTCTCAACTGGAAGTTCGCTTTCATTTAACCTATCCCAAAGAAGGGTGAGCACTCTCAAACCTCCAATTGCTTTGGTTTCTTTCCTTTCCAAAGTTTTTGAATCTATCCTTAATAGGAAGATTCTTAAACACCTTTCTTCTCACAATAATTTTTCAGATCGTCAGTATGGATTCCGCAAAACACGCTCGACTGGCGATCTTCTTGCATATCTCTGACTCTTGGTCATCCTCCTTTCGGGATTTCGGCGAAACTTTTGCTATTGTGCTGCCAGATCAAAATCCTTTGATAGAGTCTGGCACAAATCTTTAATTTCCAAACTGCCCTCCTTAGGTTTCTATCCTTCTATTTGTGCCTTCATCTCTAACTTCCTTTCTGGCTGATCTTAGCTGCAGCTGTAGATGGCCACTGTTCTTCTCCTAAAGCTATTAACAGTGGTGTTCTTCAGGGTTCTGTCCTGTCACCCACTCGTTTCCTTTCATTTATTAATGATCTTTTAATTCGCACTTCCTGTCCTATTCACTCCTATGCCGATGATTCCACTCTTCACTTCTCCACCCACTTCCTGACACCTGACCTCTGAACTTTCTGCTACATCTGATTGGGGCAGAAAAAACCTTGTGGCTTTTAATGCCTTAAAAACTCAGTTCATTCATCTGTCTACTCGTCACAATCTTCCACACAACTATCCCCTTACCTTCAACAACACACAACTCAATCCTTTTTCTTCTCTTAACATTGTTGGCGTTTCCTTTTCTCGTGATCTTTCGTGGAAAGATCACATATACTCTCTTTCTAAAACTACTTCTAAGAAGTTAGGTGTGCTGTACCGCCTCCGCGGTTTCTTCACCCCCACTCAGTTGCTGTCTCTGTATAGGGGATTTTGTTCGCCCCTGTATGGCGTACGCTTCTCGTGTATGGAGTGGTTCAACCCACACAGCCGTACTTGACCGGGTGGAATGAAAGATTTTTCGTTTCATCAATTCCTCGTCTCTTACTGATTGTCTTCATTCTTTCTCTCTTCGCCGCATTGTTGCCTCACTCTCTCTTTACTGTCGCTATTATAACGGCCATTGCTCTTCAGAATTCTCTAACTGCATGCCTCCTTTAAGGAGAGCACGCAGTACCAGACTTTCCACACTGTCTCATTCCTTTTCTGTTCAACTATCTAACGCAAGAGTTAATCGGTATTTTCAATCTTTCATCAACTCAACCGGTCAACTCTGGAACAATCTTCCTCAGTCCATCTTTCCTCCTGTCTATAACCTCCCATCTTTCAAACACAGTGTCTAGGCATCTCGAAAACCCCGGACCTTGATTTTGGCTCTCTTCTTCTATGGCATTTGCCCTTGGCCCGCTTTCCTGCACAAAAAAAAGATAATTACAAGAAGCTACCAGAACAGGTAGGCAGAAAAGAATCGCTCTCGGAGGACCATAGGGCAACTAAACAAGCAATACCGGAGGAAAACGAACTTGAAATGCACAAGGGGCAATGCAAAACAAAGAACATAAATATTGTCCGGGCGAATATTCAAGGAATAAAACCAAATCAATCATTCAACAAAGTTTCGTACCTGAACGGTTTTATGGGCGAAACAAGGGCGGACATCGTGTGCCTCCCAGAACTTCATCTTAAGGATTGCCAAGGAAATTGTGAAAACTGCGAACATTGTATTGATAAGAAAGATATAAATAGAGAGGGTTTCAATATACTAAGAGCTGATAGAACAGCGAGACGTAAAGGTGGCTGTGTTATATGCATGTACATGAAGGTCATATGGCAGAGACGGTAATAAGTAAATGAAACAGCTTTGTGGAACTCCAATAGTGAAAATAGAAAAACTAAACGTGATGCTGACAGTCATCTATAGACCTCCAATCGAAACTTCTCAGACGCCACTGATGATATCAGAAACTTATTAAAGTCCATAAACCCTCCACCTCCCAATATCATGCTCTGTGGAAACTTTAATTTCCTATTTATAAAATACAAAAAGGTGGATAGGAATATATATATATATATATATATGAAAATTATTTCACGAAAGTAACACGTGAAAAATATTTATGATGAATAAAACCACGAAGGAAAGGAAACACAAAATGGTGCTCAAGCTCTTTCGTCTAATGACATCCTCAGGAACACTGAAGTACATAAAAAGGTTAAGCCTATATTTAGGTTACAGAAAGAAAAAAAGAAAAAATAAATAACATACATACACACACACACATATATTATATATATATATATACATACATATCTATATATACAAATACATACATACATACATACATATACAATAAACAGAGAAATAAAAATAAAAAATTAAAAATTAAAACCTTAAAGGATTACCAGTAAGGCGTACAGATTTGTAAGGAAAAATATCGATTTTTAGCACAAGATCAAATGGATTATAAAAATACAAATTTATACTGGAACTCTGCCCGGGTTTTAACACACTGCTGCCTATGGTCAGGTTTCGATATATATAAAAAAAAATAAAATGCAAATTAAAAGTTAATAAAGTAGAAGACAAGTTTACCAAAGATTTAATGTTTTACCCTTCTTATCTAAATCTGTTTTAAAGGAATTCAAAATAACAGGATCGAGTTGAAAAAGACCTTTGCTTATGTTGAAGTTATTTGAAAGTTGGATGATGGCAGACTCAAGAATATTTCTATTAACAATGTTGCTTGAATGGAATAAAACTGAAGCATTATTCCAATCAATACAGTGGTCTAACTCTGACAAATGGACAAAAAGGGCACTGGACAACTGTCCTATTCTAACGGAATATTGATGCTGTTTTATACGTGTGTGCAAATCCTTTCCCGTCTGACCTATGTAAAAGGAATCACATTGTTTACAACCAATTTTATAGATAATGCCTGAATTATTGGTAGGGCTATTTTTTACTATGATATTTTTCACAATATTGTTATATGAAAATACTACATTAATATCCAAAAGTTTAAGTACATTAGCAATGCCTAAAAAGCCCGGGAAAAATGGAAGTGCTAAAATATTTTTTGACAAAGTACGAGTGTTAATATTGACACGATAGAAAGTTCGTTTTGCCTTGTTGAGACAAGATTCCATAAACGCAGATGGATAACACAAATCACTTCCAATACCGTTGATTTTTTCCAATTCGGCATCGATGTATTCCGGACTGGCGATCCTAAGGGCGCGGAGAAACATTGATGAAAATATGGCCTTCTTAGTGGGGGTATCATGTCCCGAGTAAAAGTGTACGTAGGACAAATTGTTTGTCGTTTTCCGATAGATACTAAACTTAAAACCTGGGCTTTCCCTATGTACACGCACATCCAAAAATGGGATTGAATTGTCTTGCTCAACTTCTAAAGTGAACTTAATGGAGGGGACTTGATCATTTAACTGAAGGAGGAAGCTATCCAGGTCACGATTCATGGGCCAGATACACAAAATATCGTCGACGTACCGCAACCAAGGGATGCCAACCCCCGGGATTCTCGGAATATAGGTAATTTCGAAAAACTCCATATAAATATTGGAGAGGAGGGGCGATAAAGGGTTGCCCATAGCCATCCCAAAAACTTGTTGATAATACTCGTTATTGAAAGTGAATTTACAGTCTTTGATGCAAAGCTTAATGAGTTCCAAAACAATGTGTGAAGGTAGTGGCAGGTCATACTTATGTAATTCTTGGGAGAGAAAGTCAAGCATATCGTCAATCGGCACTTTTGTAAACAATGAACAAACATCAAAACTGATCAATTTATCGTTAGTTTCAGTACGTGCATTATTCAATTTTTCCGTAAGATCCATGGAATTTTTTACATGTGAATCAGAGATAGTTCCGAGAATGGGGGACAAGACTTTGACAAGCCATTTGGAGAGTTTATAAGTAATAGAGCCCACCGAGCTAATAATAGGGCGCATAGGGTTACCAGGTTTGTGGGTTTTAATAAGACCGTAAAGGTAGGGCAGAGCAGGTGAAGTGGACATGAAAAGCGGAATTAAGTCCTTATGATCTTTGAGAAGGCGTTTCAAGCCACTATTAAATGATTTGATGACGTCATCCTGCGGGTTCTTCCTAAGTTTGGTGTATGTGGCGGGGTCCTGGAGAAGCTCGTTCATCTTTCCGATGTAGTCCACTTTGTCCATAATAACTATGGTGTTAGCCTTGTCTGCTTTAGTAATATGGAGCTCCCCATCTTTTTTTAATTGTGAGAGGCTATTGCGAAAACGTTTAGGAAAGTTATCTTCGTAATTACCATTCGCCGCACTATAAACGAGGCCTTTAACTATGTTAAACAAATACTGAGGGAGATTACACTGTTTTTCAAAACACGCGAGACTGTAACAAATTTGTAAAGCCGAAGGTTTTTTAACAATAAAAAAGGACATACCATATCCAAGGGCACTTTTTGCATCGTCACTAATGTTTTTCGAAGAAAGGTTCAAAACACACTTTGAGCTTGCTTTTTTACTCCACTGACTATCACGAATGAGACTTTTAATTTTTCGATCCAAAATGTTACGAAGTGAAGTAGTTCTCCGACGCAACTCGTTGTAAATTTCATCAAACAAAGGTTGGATCCACGGTTGGGGAATAACGGTTACAAAATTATGTTTGGCGATGTTTAAATTTTTGAAGGCGGACCACTCATTTTGTCTGGTGACTTCAATATGTTTCTTTAAAATTAATCTGCTGAAGTTGTTGAACGGATGGTCGTCAATTTGTCTGAGGCGAATCGGAAGCAGGGATTTGGGAAGAACTTGCTCCTCCAGACACTTAGTAAGAAACTTCCGTCGGATACGAATTGCATGCCCCTTCATTAATGTAGAAGAAAACACAGACACAAACGGAGACAAGAGAGGGAACAGCAAGCCGAAGGAACGCGTGGTGTTCATTATATGAAAATTATTTCACGAAAGTAACACATTGTTTTGGAACTCATTAAGCTTTGCATCAAAGACTGTAAATTCACTTTCAATAACGAGTATTATCAACAAGTTTTTGGGATGGCTATGGGCAACCCCTTATCGCCCCTCCTCTCCAATATTTATATGGAGTTTTTCGAAATTACCTATATTCCGAGAATCCTGGGGGTTGGCATCCGTTGGTTGCGGTACGTCGACGATATTTTGTGTATCTGGCCCATGAATCGTGACCTGGATAGCTTCCTCCTTCAGTTAAATGATCAAGTCCCCTCCATTAAGTTTACTTTAGAAGTTGAGCAAGACAATTCAATCCCATTTTTGGATGTGCGTGTACATAGGGAAAGCCCAGGTTTTAAGTTTAGTATCTATCGGAAAACGACAAACAATTTGTCCTACGTACACTTTTACTCGGGACATGATACCCCCACTAAGAAGGCCATATTTTCATCAATGTTTCTCAGCGCCCTTAGGATCGCCAGTCCGGAATACATCGATGCCGAATTGGAAAAAATCAACGGTATTGGAAGTGATTTGTGTTATCCATCTGCGTTTATGGAATCTTGTCTAAAACAAGGCAAAACGAACTTTCTATCGTGTCAATATTAACACTCGTACTTTGTCAAAAAATATTTTAGTACTTCCATTTTTCCCTGGCTTTTTAGGCATTGCTAATGTACTTAAACTTTTGGATATTAATGTAGTATTTTCATATAACAATATTGTGAAAA
Organism: Bathynomus jamesi; assembly: GCA_023014485.1. NCBI lineage: Eukaryota > Metazoa > Arthropoda > Malacostraca > Isopoda > Cirolanidae > Bathynomus > Bathynomus jamesi. Next base: position 543,997 of record JAJOZX010001914.1, on the reverse strand, counting down.
ATATCATAGTAAAAAATAGCCCTACCAATAATTCAGGCATTATCTATAAAATTGGTTGTAAACAATGAGATTCCTTTTACATAGGTCAGACGGGAAAGGATTTGCACACACGTATAAAACAGCATCAATATTCCGTTAGAACAGGACAGTTGTCCAGTGCCCTTTTTGTCCATTTGTCAGAGTTAGCCCACTGTATTGATTGGAATAATGCTTCAGTTTTATTCCATTCAAGCAACATTGTTAATAGAAATATTCTTGAGTCTGCCATCATCCAACTTTCAAATAACTTCAACATAAGCAAAGGTCTTTTTCAACTCGATCCTGTTATTTTGAATTCCTTTAAAACAGATTTAGATAAGAATGGTAAAACATTAAATCTTTGGTAAACTTGTCTTCTACTTTATTAACTTTTAATTTTCATTTTTTTTTTTTATATATATCGAAACCTGACCATAGGCAGCAGTGTGTTAAAACCCGGGCAGAGTTCCAGTATAAATTTGTATTTTTATAATCCATTTGATCTTGTGCTAAAAATCGATATTTTTCCTTACAAATCTGTACGCCTCAATGGTAATCCTTTAAGGTTTTAATTTTTAATTTTTAATTTTTATTTCTCTGTTTATTGTATATGTATGTATGTATGTATGTATTTGTATATATAGATATGTATGTATATATATATATATATATATATATATGTGTGTGTGTGTGTATGTTATTTATTTTTTCTTTTTTTCTTTCTGTAACCTATATATAGGCTTAACCTTTTTATGTACTTCAGTGTTCCTGAGGATGTCATTAGACGAAAGCGCTTGAGCACCATTTTGTGTTTCCTTTCCTTCGTGGTTTCATTCATCATATATATATATATATATATATATATATATATATATATATATATGTACACCAGGACAACGGGGGGCACAAGAGAAGACCAGGAGCAAGCAAAAATGTTGACGGCTTTCACAAATGAAAATACCAGAAAAAGTAACTGCCTAGATCTGGTATTCACGAATAACATGAACTTGATTGCTAATATAAAAATAACCCCAACTCTTATTTCAGACTACAACTTAATCGAGATACAGTATCAACAAATATGACGACATCATTAAAAAACAATACACATATTGAAGAAAAGAAAATTTGGGGCCTTTAACTTAAACTCCAAGACTATAAATTGGGAAGCAATCAGATCACACATGGCCCAAACATAGTGGAGAAGAGTTTCAGAGAATAAAACAACTGAAGAAAGAAAGGCTAACGACCTTGGAAGAAAAGACGCTGAGAATTTTAGAAAAATATTCTCCGAAATCACAGCCAAAAGGAAAGAAGAACTGGCTAGAGGGGCAAAAGAGAAGAATATTCCGCAAAAGAAAGAGGATGGAGGCGAAGTTAGTTAACTGCGGAGAAAACAATGCCAGGAAAGTAATAAAAGGAAAACTGGAGAGTATCGATAGGGAAATACAAACCCTGATTAAGGACCATACAGAGAGGGACGAGGAAAAGGCGGGAGAAGCAATAAAGGAAAATCCAAAATACTTCTATAGCTATGCGAAAAGGAAAACAAAAACGCGCGCCACACTCGGGCACTTAGGGAAAGGAAATAACGAATTAACGGCCGATCTAAAAGAAATATCTGAAACTTTAAGAGCCCTGTATGAATTAGTCTTCAGTACCCCAAAAAGTGACAAAGCGATACCTGACATAGATGCATTCTTTGAAGAGAAATTGCAAGGAGAGTGTACAACACTTTGATTTTACCCCAGAAGATGTAGCGAGAGCTATAAGACAAATGAAATCACATTCAGCTGCAGGTCTGGACAATTGGAACGCAGTGTTGATTAAAAACTGAAAAAATTAAATAGCTACACTCTTATACTGGATATGAAGAAGATTCCAAGACACTGGGGAAATACCGAGCATCTTGAAAAGAGCCAACATTGTCCCTATATATAAAGGAGGGGATAGATCTCAAGCAAAAGACTACAGACCAGTGTCAGTGACGTTCCACCTCACCAAATATTTGAAAAAATAGTTCGAGAGAAAAATCTATGATTTCTTGGAGACGCTGGAAAGATTCAACGAAAATCCGCACGGATTCCGATCAGGAAGATCACGCCTATCACAACTTACAGAGCACTATAACAATATCCTAGATGCACTGGAAGGCAATGACAACTACGATATCATATACACAGATTTTGCTAAAGCTTTCGACAAATGTGATAATGGTATAATTGCACATAAAATGAAATATATGGGAATAACAGGCAAAGTGGGAAAATGGATCTACAACTTCCTCAGAAAACATCTACAGGTCATCAAAATTCAAGGTATATCATCATCAAAATAAGAAGTACGCAGCTCAGTCCCACAAGGTACAGTATTTACCCCCACTCCTGGTTATTATTATGCTAACAAACATAGACAGTGGAGTAAACAGCAACAGCAGAGTAATATCCTTTGCAGGCGATACAAAGATCAGCAGAAAAATCAGCGATGCAAATTTTGTGGAGGCATTGCAGAAAGACACGAACAAAATATACAAATGGTCAGAAGACAACAGCATGACATTTAACACCGAGAAATTTCAGCTGTTGAGATATAGTAGAAGTCAGGAATTTCAACAGACTGCATATTATGGTCCAGATAGACAGGAAATTCAGAGAAGTACGAAAGCGATCGATTTGGGGGTAATGATGACCGATGATGCGAAATTCAAAACACAAGATCAGATAGCGATAAACAAAGCAAAAAGAGTCGCGAGACAGGTACTAAGAACTTTCAAAAGAAGGGACAAGACAGTCATGATTCCCCTGCTGAAAACACTGATCATACCAAAATTTGAATACTGCTCAGTCTTGACGTCCCAATATAAAAAGGAAGAAACTAATGAACTGAAAGAAACTCAGACATTTCACAGCTAAGATTGATGGCTGCAAAGAACTCAGCTACTGGGAAAGACTACGTAAACTAAATCTGTACTCCCTGCAAAGAAGGAGAGGTATACCATAATCTACATATGGAAAATGGTCGAAAAACTGGTACTAAACCTCAAACTAAACCCAATTACCATCCAAACAACGCTGGGAAATAGGGAAGGCAGAATGTATAGTGTTCCGAAATTAAAGACCCGACAAAGGACCTCTTCAACACTGAAGGAAAATAGCTTGGTTGTCAGGGGGCCAAGACTTTTTAATCAGCTTCCAAAGGACCTCAGAAACGTTACAGGGGTCAAAGTTGAAGTCTTCAAAAGAAGACTAGATGCCTGGCTCAGGACGGTATAAGATGATCCGGATGTACCTGGCTTCCACCAAGCCAGGCCTAGATGCGGGGCCACCAGCTTAGCCTTCGTGTGAAGTGAGACCAACACACGGAACATCAACGAGGTTAACGAGGGTGTATTTTTTATGCAGGAAGAAGGGGCCAAGAGCGAATACCCGCAAAAATGCCCCTCCTCTAAAGGAGAAGACAGCCAAACTCAAGCTCCAGGGATTTTCAAAATCCCTGGACACTTTGCGTTTGAAAGATTGGAGGTCATAGACAGGGGGAAAGATGGATTCAGGAAGATTGTTCCAGAGTTGACCGGTTGAATAGATGAAAGATTGAAAATACCGGTTAACCATTGGGTTACAGAATTGGCCAGAAAAAGGAATGAGAATGTGTCGAAAGTCTGGTGCTGCCTGCTATCCATATAGGAGGAGGCATGCAGTTAGAGAGCTCAGAAGAGCAATGTCCGTTATAATAGCGATAGTAAAGACAGAGTGAGGCAACATTGCGGCGAAGGGAGAGGGATTGAAGACAGTAAGAGGCGAAAAGCCTGATGGGACGAAAAGCTTTTGATTTCATCCGGTCAAGTAGAGCTCTGTGGGTTCAGTCACCCGACACATGAGAAGCTTACTCCATACAGGGGCAAACAAGACCCCCTGTACAGAGACATCAACTGAGTTAGAGTAAAGAACCTGCGTAGCCGGTACAGCACACCTAACCTATTACAAGCTGTTTTGGAAAGAGAATGTATGTGATGTTTTCAGGAAAGATCATGAGAAAGGGAAACACCAAAAATGTTGTGAGAAGAGGAAGGAGTGAGTTGCGTATTGTTGGCGGTTGGTGCGTCGCCAAACAATATAAATGACATGGTGCTAATAAGGATAAGTAATTAGGCGAACCAAGGGTCCTAAGACGATCTGGTCTGTCTCCGGGCGCCTCTGGATGTGACTAAACTTCACTCAACACGAAAGAAACTGCAGAACGTGCAGTGACCCTGCAATTTGACTCACTCATTCCCTTAGACTCACTTCAAGTATTAATGAGGACCCACTCCAGTGAAATGAACAATCGTAAACGACGCACTTATGCTAATTATTATATTAAATAAATACAAAATTCACGTACAAAAAACGAGATAAATTTCTACAATCTGAGAACACTAATGCCCCCATATAATAAGCCTAACGTATCCCTAATTAAACGGGGCAGGGACAATTCGACGTGGCCAACTCGATGCGACCCAACTCGATGTGGCCGACTCGATGTCAGGACAACTCGATGTCAAGCCAAGTCGATGCCAGGCCAAGTCGATTTCATTTTCTTTATATATTTAATGTAGGTTAACTGAATGCCCGGTTAGGTCAACTGTACGCCCTTGACGATTGGTTAGGTTAAGTTGTGATATTTTCGTTAAAACTAACGAAAATATCCCTTAGGGATATCACATCGAGTTGTCCTGACATCGAGTCGGCCACATCGAGTTGGGTCGCATCGAGTCGGCCACATCGAGTTGGGTCGCATCGAGTCGGCCACATCGAATCGTACCCAACCCAATTAAACAAGTTTACTATTCAGCCTTCGGGGAGGAAATGAAAAACATGCCTAAGCCTCGGTCAAACCCTTCGTTGTGTGAGGAACACATCCTATCAGTATCACAAGTGTGTCGATTCCCGGATCCGAAGCCTGCAATTATCATGAATAGCAATTTGAAACTTATCTTTAGAATTTAACTGAAATTTACACAAAAAAAAGAATATTTATGACACATAAAACTGAATTTAAGTTTATATACATTATATAATAATTCTTATTTTCTTACCTACCTACCTTCGTGCGTTCCTTCCTTCCTTCCTTCTCTCCTTCTTTCCTAATGACCCGATCACTACATTTTATAACTTTATTAATATAGGCGCAACGCATTAGGTACATACTATACACTACTACAGTACTGTTGAAGGCAAAGAGAAGATTGTGACGAAGAGAAAGATGGAGAAACTTTTTTTGAGGCATTGGTTTCTCTGCCCGTCAGAGGTAGTAGAAAAATCAGAGCTCAGGTGCACCATAGCCGCCCTACGCGAATCATGGAGTGACTGTTGAGAGGGACGCTTTGTAAAGTGGGTGGAGAAGTGAACAGTAGAATTATTGGCATAAGAGTGGATAGTACAAGAAGTGCGACTTAATAGCTCATTGATAAATAAAAGGAAAACAGTGGGTGAGAGGACGAAGCCCTGAGGAACACCACTGTTAATATCTTTAGAAGAACAGTGGCCATCTACAACCGCAGCTATAGATCAGTCAGAAAGGAAATCAGAGATGAAGGCACAAATAGAAGGGTAGAAACCGAATGAAGGCAGTTTGGAAATTAAAGATTTGTGCCAGACTATCTAAAGTTTTATCTATATATATATGAAAAAGAGACCAGGTTCTTAATTAATTTAAGATTGGAATTTAAAAATTACACTTAGTGGTTAGGATGAAGAAAATATACAAAAAGAAATTTAAATTATATTTATAATGAAAACTAAGTTACTAAATTAAATGGGTATGACATCAAATATATAATTAAACTATAAGGACATTAACTTAAATGAAGGGTTAAAGTGACTAAATGAAATGGACAAAAAATAAATGACAAAGAAAAGATAAGTGATATATATATATATAACTATGGGCAGGAAAGCTTATTGCTCAAGCTAGGAATCTGGTGGATGCCGAGATGTATCCGACAGCCTTCAAGTGTCTCTCTCTTAGTGAATTATTAACAAAACGTTTTTTTTATCTTCGCCAATGTGGTATCGGAGAGTACCAGCATTCAGGAAGAACCTTTTTAAGAATAATACGAATTATGAATATAGGATATATACTAAAATTGAAGACATTTACATTACATAATTAAACAAAAAAAAAAAAGAATCGCAATAATACAAATATTAAAACAACTTCTAAACAATATATTCTAAACAATATAATAAAAAAATAAAAGTTACAAGACAAGTCGGGTTGTACTCACCACGACGTAATGTATCTCTAACAGAAGTGAGGTTAGAGACGACTTGTTATAGAAATCACATCGCTTTTTAGGAAATGAACGTATGAACACATTCTGATCGTTTAGAAAGGGTCAGTGTGAATGTAGACTTTTAATTTTATAAGGAGTAATCCTAATCAAGAAGAGTATCTTCTTGACAATATATATATTGGGGTGCAACTCCTTTTTCGATTGCACTTATTGCGCGCGCGCGTTCGTTTATTTCAGGATGACTCTGCCTATCCACTCGGATTGGCCTTTCAATTTTATACGAGTAGTTTCTCTCGGCTTACTTGAAGCCCACATTGAACTTCAAACTTTCAATGTTAATTTACCCTCAGCTTACAAGAGAGGCCTATTGCAAGGTAGCATAAAACAACACCCTCCCTTATGCAAAGTTTATTTTATTTCACTCAAAATTGGACATAAATTGAAAAGAAATATCGGATGTGCGACTACAAATTTTGTTTCAAAAAAATTTAATTCTCAATTTAAAGAAAATGTTTGCAAGTACAGTATTTAAGTCTCAAAAAGCATTTGATACAGAGGGTTTTTTCATTTGCTTGTAACTCTATTTCGAAATAGCACTACTGTAAATTCAAATTCCGAAATGTAAGAATACGTGTACAGAAGTAGTTTACGGACAAAAAATTTAAGAAATTTACTCACAAAAGTTCTAGCAAATTCTGCAGGTTTTCCTGGAAAAAAGTCTGTCAATTAGATCAAATAAATTTCACAAAGGCTTTAAATGGTCATGCACTAATTTCACGGGTTTCCTCAGGAAACGAGATCACCACAAGAGATTTACTCTCCCCTGAGGGAACATAATATTTCGCAAACTTACAAGTTTAACATTTAATGTGAAAAAAAATTTAATTAAAGAGATTTCACAAAATTCTTTTTCTGTCGGTAACAATAAGCGATTCCAGTTAAGTCCGGGTGAAAGAAAGACAATTCAGATTTACGTACAACGTGAAACAGTTTTTAACTCAACTTAGAAATTTTAAATCATGCTACAGAGTTTAAAGATTTATTGATTTACAAGCCACTTTAACATCTGAGGACAGAACTACAACTGACTTAGAACTCCAAGTTACACCTTAAAATTACAAGGACCCCGCCTTACAGTACTCTGAATGATGTATCAAAACCATTTTCATTTCATTAGGTCATCCCTACGAAAGCTTCCATCCGTACATAAGGGGAAGAAAGAGTTTCCCTTTTTCCTCACTAGTGTTACAAGAATCATTGTCCTTTGATTGGACATTGACATTCCCTTCAAAGGAAAGCTCCTCCTTTTCCTTAAAAATCAACTTAAAATAAAGTCCTTTCTTCGAAGTCACTTGTTTCTCAAATTTATTACCAACTTTATGGCTGAATTTAACAAGTGGGCTCAAAGTCAGTTTCCAAAAGTTTAACCACGAAACGAAAGAAAACAAATTATATTACAGCGGAACCAGGGACAAAAATAAAAATCGAACGAATTTTAAACAATTTGAAACATTTTTATTTTTTAACCCTGTAGTAAGAAACCAATTGATATTCTTCAATAACAGTAATCTAAACTACTTTGCTTTAGAGATTTAAACAACAAAATCTTAGAACTAAAATTTTTGTTCCTATTTTAGTAAGAGATTTAGGCACACAAATTTGCCGTCACAACAATATATATGGTATAATTACACAAGAGGTGGTTTGTGTGTGCATTCAGGGAAAATCGCTCTCATGCGTCAGGCAAAAAAAAAGGGAAACCTCGAACTTTGGCTGTAAAATCCAAAGTTATGGTCAGATTTCAATATTTTTTTCAAACCCCACAACTATGTAAATTTTCTATACGGTGAGCGGATTTCAAAGAAAACTAATGAAAATTAAGGATTTATTGAACATTTCATTTTGCCACTGGAAATTCTCCATTTACACTACTACTGCATTGTATGTGCAGATAAAAAGTTACAAAGTACTCATATATGGTGCTACCTTGATGTTAAAAAAACTGCTCGATATGTTTACCACGCACTTCTACAACCTTTTTCAGTCTAGGACAGAACTCATCTATGGCTTTATTGATTTGTTCTTGTGGTAGCTCATCCCACTTTTCCAGAAGCTGTCGTAAATGAGCGACATTTCTTACTTTGACCTGATAAATTCTCTGTGACAAATTTTCCCAAAGGCCGTAATCGACAGGATTTAAACCAGGACTGTTTGGTGGCAAAATTTAATACCGCTACCTGGTATTCTTTGGATATCTCCTGTTTTATCAGTTTTCTTGAGAAGCTTGTTCAAACCTCCTGCAGTTGGCTTACGTTAATTAAAATAGCTTTAATTAAATTATTAACTTGAACCTATGATTAGGAAGATTTTTCTGGAATATTCGCCATAAATCCAATTTCTCAGCTAAAATACTAAAAGATAGCATACAAACCATAAAATTACCTTGTACTAACATACTAAAATTTCATGGTTCTATGTACCGTATTTGCCGAGATATGAAGGATTTAAAAGTCTCCCTTTTGTTTGCCGACCCGACAATGCAGTTGTAGTTTAAATGGAGAATTTCCAGTGGCATAAAGAAATGTTCAATAAATCCGTAATTTTCATTAGTTTTCTTTGAAATCCGCTCACCGTATAGGAAATTGACTTAGTTGTGGGGTGTGAAAAAAATTATTGAAATCTGACCATAACTTTGGATTTTACAGCCAAAGTTCGAGGTCTCCCTTTTTTTTTTGCCCACCCGATATATATATATATATATATATATATATATCGGGTCCTGTGCCAAAGCTGGATTCTATCTGCTTGGCAGATAGCTGGTGAAGGAAGGTATATTTTGGGGCCTCTTTGCGAGTGACCCGTTACCCACGTCGGGCTGACATCATGAAAAAGAAAAACCTATAGCGTTTGTCATTTACCATTACTTATTACTTATTCAATCAATTTTAATCAATCCAAAAATTGCTTATATTTCCGTTAATATCAATTTGCACAAGAAATACCATAGAAGAAAATAGATTCAGACTTAAATTCTACATAAGAAAAACCGGATCTTGTGGGTTGTTGTATTTTATGAAAAAATGAAGTAAATGATGAGTTATAACCCACAAGATCCATAATTTTTTACTCAACCAAATACTTTTTCTAGTTTTGGGTTTAAATAATGTAAACTACAATTAATTAATGGGGTCTTTTAATGCAATACGTTATTTAAACTAAAACGTACGAATTATAATTTGAAAAACTACTCTAAGGTTATAGTGGGAATGTTCCCATTTTACAAAGTAGGTAGGTTAAAAACAGTAAAATTACACGACCATTTAACATTATCAGAATGTGAATATTTTCTTTAAAAAATAATTAGTTTGCGTTAAAATTAGTGGGACTGAGAAACTGGATAACGATTCTCCTCAGCTCCATTTAAAGTGGATAAACCCAATATAGTTCATTTACCAAATATGTATATAAGTATCTGCATATTCCATAAAATATTCAAAATGCAAATAACAAGAAAAAAGTAAAAAATAGGGATCTTTTCCGTTTGACTGCCGCCATTGAAACATAATTAAACTTTTTGTATTCTTTATAAGGCTAACTAACAAAAATATCACGACCTAACCTAACCAATCGTCAAGGTCGTACAGTTGACCTAACGATTGGTTAGGTTCGGTCGTGATATTTTCGTTAGTTAGCCTTATAAGGCTAAGTAAAGAAGGCTGGGGGCACTCACCTCTTATGTTTCAATGGCGGCAGTCAAACGGAAAAGATCCAAAAATAGTATAATAAAGAATGCCACACCATCTTCCATCCTTTACAAATTACACGAAGAATAAAACAGAGACATTCTACATTTAAGTGGGCTTGATTAATTTCGGAATATGTGAATGCCTTCTTGGTGCGTTGTAAATTCTTAAAACTGAGAATCAAAGGATATCTTGTGTAATCTAGATATCGTGTGCAGGGAACTAACTACTCGTCTTATAAGTAGTGATAGAACATATTCAGGACTGTTTTTCTTAAATTGTAAAAACACGTACAAAACAATAGAAAGAGGAAGAAGTGTTATAAAGTACTATGCGTAACAAATAAGCTGTACTGGGTTCTTTAGTTTGAATCTCTGTCTTCCACAAAGCAGTCGCGGGTGTTACAATATCATTAAATTTGTAGTTTTCTAAACAGATTCAACACTGAGCGGTTCCTTATCACTTACCATCAAGCAATGTCTTATACGTGGGATGCTGTTTTCGAATCGTAATCCCTAAACTTTGCGCAAAACAGGTTTAGTTTAACTGAACAATGCTGCCGTTCTTTTCTATCACTTCAAATCTGAAAGTAGCTTTCTACCCCAAAAGGTAGTGGTGTACCGATTACTCTGCATCGGCAGAATCAGCCATTTTTTTGGCATCAGCATCGGCAAAACTTAGCCGATTCTCTCACCGATTCTTTGAAATTTTAAAAATGTTATTCCATAACAAACTTTATTTATGGAAAAGTGAAAAGACAAAAAAACACTGTTTATGATAATTTATACTCATTTCAAAGTGTAAATATATAAAAATATTTTACATTCACGAAAAAGGCAAAGCTTAATAAGTTAAGTTGCCCATTAATTTACATTTCTCTAACTAGCTAATCTCTAAATATTATAAACTATTGTAATCTCCTACTGTATATTAATAATAATTCTATATTAAGTTCTAATTTATAATTTATATATCAAACCATCTTATTATGTTGATTTTATTTTAAGTATTTTAATAATTTTATAGGACTATATACATTTCGTTTTATTCAAATTGGGCACCAGGGACTTGAATTTTAACGACAATTTTTGTTGTTGACATTGTTGAAGAAAGAAAATACGTTCAACATAAGGAAAAATGGTGCTCTTCCAATATGTGCTCTACCTTAAAATTTACATTCCAATACGTGATCTACCTTAGATTATTCGGATTAGCAGCAGGTACGTTAGTTAGCCTTATAAGGCTAACTAACGAAAATATCACGACTTAACTTAACCAATCGTCAAGGGCGTATAGTTGACCTAACGATTGGTTAGGTTAAGTCATGATATTTTCGTTAGTTAGCCTTATAAGGCTAGTTTCACGGTAGAGCACGTATTGGAATACAGGGTGTCCCAGAATTAACTATCTATTTCAATGAAATCGGACAAATTTTTTAAAAACACACTTTTATTTATGTTTATCATGTTTAATATGTGTTAAAAATGTATAAATTTCTAAATTTTTTTCATAATTTTATTTTCATAATTTTTTCATTATCTGGTCCAATGAAAGACCGTCTGAAGTCATAGAATGGCAAAGAGACTCTCCAAAATTTAACGTGTGGCTTGGAATGACCAAATCCAAAATTTATGGCCCATTCTTCTTTGCGGCAGCAACTGTAACAGGTACCGTCTACCTTCATATGCTTCAGCAGTTTCTCGAACCACAGCTTCTTGATGATGGCATTCTTGATAATGTTGTGTTTCAACAAGATGGAGCACCATAAATTTTGGATTTGGTCATTCCAAGCCACAGTTAACTTTTGGAGAGTCTCTTTGCCATTCTATGACTTCAGACGGTCTTTCATTGGACCAGATAATGAAAAAATTATGAAAATAAAATTATTAAAAAAATTTAGAAATTTATACATTTTTAACACATATTAAACATGATAAACATAAATAAAAGTGTGTTTTTAAAAAATTTGTCCGATTTCATTGAAATAGATAGTTAATTCTGGGACACCCTGCATGGTAGATCACAGTTTCGCGGTAGAGCACATATTGGAAGAGCACCGGAAAAACAATTACTTTAAATATTGGTATTCAATTTATGAAACTAAAAAATAAAATTATTTTATCATTTTACTGAGTAATAAAAATAAAACTATTTAACATCAGTTTAGCTACGGTATATGAGTAAAAATTCTGGTACTGTACTGTATATTGTGAAATGAGCTAAGGAAAAGCATTTAAACAAGTTTGAAATGTAAAAATATGAAAATTTAGTTTTCACATTAGATTAGTAAAATTTATGAAGGAAATTGATTTTTTAAAATATAGCAAAGAATCGGCATCGGTAAAATTTCGGAATTAGTACATCATTACTGAAAGAGCAGTACAACCAACATTTATACTTCTTAATCTCACGCTCTCATTTAGCTATTTTATTCTCCATAATTGAAATCTCCTTTATACTTTTGAAGATTTCAGGGAATTTGTACAAAGTAAAGCAACATTCCTCAAAACTACAAAACATTTACTCCCTTTTTGAGTTCTGAGTCACAATCCATCATTTGTTGTATGATATATTTAATCTTGTAGATTCGTTTGGGAGCATTGAATCTAATTTAGGGTCACGGATTTTTTTCACCTTTTTCATTAAGAGTCTTAATGAACCTTGCCTTACGTTGAAAACCCTGTCACTGTATTAGTTTCACAAACTCGAACTACAAATCATTTATCGAAAATATCATTAGCGATGCAAGCAACGTAAAGACCCTTGCTCCAAGTTAATTCACAACATTCAGCAGAGAATGTAAAGTGCCCTGAAAAGCACGTCTACTTTCCTTGATGTCTCAACCAATTAGATTATAAACAGAAGTATTTTTCAAGCAGTGTACAAAATACGGAATTATTTTAGTAAGTAATAAATAAAGACAAAATGTATCCCTTTAAAACTATAAATGTAAAAAAAAAAAAACATAGTAAGTATGATTTACACAGTTTAAATATTTCGTAATCTTTAACGTTATTTGAAAATTCTCTAAACACAAATTTCTATAAAAATTTAAATAAATTTTCCCTTCATACAAATGAATCTTTCCTGTTATCCCTTTTAATCGTATTATTGCCATAGCAATGGAAGAGTATATATTCGTCATTCGTTAGCTGACCAGACTTATTCTAAATTAATCTTTCAATTGAAAGTAGAATCCAAAACTATTTGTACAGTATGTAAAGTGATAATAATCATATCAGTTTTCAATCCATTTATATTGATACAGAAATTGCTTTCATCTCTCTCTCTCTCTCTCTGCATTCACTGTTTCTCCACCACTATCCGCTGATTCAATTAAAGTAACATATTGTATTATTTAAAAGTAACGTATCGTATTATTTAAAAGTAACATATTGTACTATTTAAAAGTAACGTATCGTATTAATTAAAGTAACATACTGTATTAGTTAAAAGTAACGTATCGTCAAAAAAACAGACAAAATATAACTAGGCCAGTAGTATGGGTGCAAAAAGGGAGAGTGCAATTGCAATGCTGCAAATACTGATCAATGTTGCAAGGCCCCTTCTCTCTTTCTTGCAAGACCCACTCTCTCTTCCCCCTTTTGTTGATACACCCACCCCCACCCCAGGGTGTTAAAAAAAAGAAAAAAGAAGCAAGGTGGATTCTCCCCAGCTGCCACATGCTGTGGGGAATCAACCTAACCTATGAGAGAGAGAGAGAGAGAGAGAGAGAGAGAGAGAGAGAGAGAAAAGCTCTTGGTCTTTGCACTTGGCTTAAAAGGTCCTAATCAGCCAGTTGGCTTAGAAGGCTTAATGTAGCTTAGAAGGCGTAAATAGCTTGTTCAGGTGCACATTACACAGGCCTGCAAAATTGAGGGTCCTAAAAACTTTTTTGAAATTGTATGCTGGTTTTATAGGAATTTGGGGTGCTAAATCCAAAAACGGCCTCAGATTTGCTCCATCACGTATAGTTTTTTCACAATTTGCTATGACGTTTTTATGTTGTAATATGTTACTGAATAAAATAAGTAGTGAAGAATTACCACATGAAACCTATTTTCTGACCATTTCTGAATATATTTATTTTAAAAAACTATAAAACTTGGATACTTACATCTTTACTTAGTGGAATGGCTTAGTAGTCCCGTTTTCTTTTGCCAGTGAAGCTGCGCCGGTTGCATTTCCTTTTGTGAGCTGCTTCCAGATTTTCACGATGCAGCATCCAGCAATAATCCCCCATCATATTAACGTTCCACCGGCCTTGGTATCTCTTTTCCATCTCCTTAATGTCTTGATGGAAACGTTCTCCCTGTTCCTCACTTACTGCACCTAGATTTTCTGGGAGGAAGTCCAAGTGTGCATTCAAGAAATGAATTTTGATACTCATTGAGCATCCCAAAGCTTTGAATTTCTCCAGCATGTTTTCAACAATGAGTGCATATTCAGGGTCCTTATTATTCCCAAGGAACTTAGTAACCACACTTTTGAAGGAATTCCAAGCCTCTTTTTCTACTTCAGTCATCGTAGACAAGAAGTTTTCATCTGACAGCAGTCTTCTAATATCTGGGCCTACAAAAATACCTTCTCTTAATTTTGCTTCTGATAGGTTAGGGAACTTCTTGCAGAGGTACTTAAAGCATTCTCCACTTTTTTCTAATGCCTTAACAAACTGTTTCATAAGGCCTAGTTTTATATGAAGAGGTGGTAGAAGTACTTTCTTTGGGTCAACAAGATTTTCACGCAAAATATTCTTGCTTCCAGGTTCTAGAGATCTTCTTTGTGGCCAGTGTTTTTGCTCCCAGTGTTGACTCTTTGCTCTGCTATCCCATTCACAAAGGAAACATGGGAACTTAGTATATCCTCCCTGCTGCCCCAGAAGCATGCACAATACCTTATGGTCTCCACAAATCATCCAGTGATGATCATAATATTTTATCTTTGTAAGAACCAATTCCAAATTCTCATAACTTTCTTGGAGATGTACCGAGTGACCAACAGGTGCAGAGGCATACTTGTTCCCATTGTGTAAAAGAACAGCTTTTAGACTTCTTTTAGAAGAGTCGATGAAAAGTCTCCATTCATCCGCTTTGTACTCAATGCCAAATGCCTGTACCAAACCATCAATATCACTACAGTAAACTAAATTGCCCTCATGTGAAAAGTAGTGAATAAACTCCTTTTCTCTTTTTCTATACAAATATATCGATGTTCCAGCTGATAATAAATTTCTTTCTTTTAATCTGGAACCTAAGAGTTCAGCAGATTCCTTGGATAATCCCAAATCTCTCACTAAATCGTTTAGTTCAGATTGAGTGAACAACTGGGGGTCTTGACTGCCTATATCACACTGAAATTCTTCATGATCAGTATCTGAACCAGAATTACTAGGCAAATCTTCCAATGTTTCTGGTGGAAGCGGAACTGGAACTTCTGGCCCATGTGGAACAGGTCGAAAAGCTGATGGAAGATTTGGATAGAATATGGCTTTCTTATTTTTTGAGTTATAGCCTTTAACATCACAAGAGCAAAAATAGCAGTCATCACAGTGATTTTTTGGCTCCCTCCATACCATTGGCACACCAAATCTGAATGCTTTCTTTTTGCCTTTACACCATTTCCTTAGATCCTCTACGCAAATAAAACAAACTTTGTGTGGTGCCCATGGTTTGTCTTGGTCTCCTAGTTTCATTCCAAAGTAGGCATGGTACACTTGCCTAATAAAATTTGTTACGTTTCTTTGATGTTTCTTGATCACAAATTCCCCGCATATGTAGCAGAAGCTGTCGGGACTGTTGACACATCCACGGCTAGCCATGATTCACAACTTACTACAGTACCCAGAACAAAATAAGAGTCTTGAATTTAATTTAATAAAGGCTAAATAAGGCTTTCTTAACACTATCAAAACACGCTAGTTCGCTGATATAAAACACAAAAACAACTCCAAATCACTGGAAAAATTCGCTTCGGATGAATCATTGTGCGCACGTCATGAAATCTGAGTAACAACTGACTCATACGGCTTGGCAACCCAGTATTTATAGTCTCAGAAGTTTCTAGTAATTTCCGGAAATCTGACATTTTCTCGAAGTCGCTTCACAAAAAAATCGAATTTGTGAAATAACTTTGTGTCGTATGACATTTTTATTGTGTTTTTCGAATTCAGCACACAAAAATACATTGTAAACAGCTAAAATTATGAAAAAAGTTTTTCCATCGCAGGCCTGTGTTATTATTTTGAGTTGCCAGATTGCACTATTTATTTAATTAAACATATATTCTTGACAGTTGACTTAGAAGTCTTAAGCAGCCGGTCGGTTTAGAAGGCATAACCTGCCATTTTTATACATATATATATATTTATTTAATTACACTAAATAATATCGTTTATATATACAACCAAAAGAATTAAATAAAACACCATTACTTCATTTTGTTTATATAGATACATTATTGGAAATAAAAGATTCATGTGAATATTTGTTCCCATTTTACTGGGTAGGTGTTTTGAGAAATTTTACAGCCGCGATACATGAAACAATACCGGTTTTAGTGTTTCATCACTCCCATTCCCCAGAATACGCACCAGACATTTTCGTTCAGGGGGATTTTCACGAACTAAACACATTTTATTCATACTCCGACGCACTAATTGAGAGAAACATTCCCATATTTTTCCATTTTGCTTAGCAGACAATACTCTTCTCTAAATTCTATTAAAAACTCACGCAAGCCTTTAGCCACAACCTCACTACAAACCTCGTCATGATATATATTAATGTAGTGGTAAAAGTACTTCAGATTCTCCATTATGAAAAGATTTACATTCTCAGCCGCAGGGTACGAGTACTCGGTATGATGCAACATGTCATAATACCGCTTGTCATACCACTCATCAACAAGACTCACTAACCATACCCGTTGCTTCTCTTCTGCACGTGCTGTTTCTTCCACTTTACGGTATATGTAAGCTTTTATAAAGTTTAGTCCTACAACATAGTTCAATACATCTTGTGTACCACGAAATCCTACAATGCTTTCGCCAGAATAGCTGTGGAGTATTTGTACCTCTTGTTCCTCAAGCTTCGCACGATTCAATGTAGCCTTGAAAGTATCAAAGGAGGGTGGAGTAGGAAATCTTTCAGGATCCACCAAATCTTCACACTTTGCCGAATACCACTTCACAAACGTCGAACACGCAATATTAAAGGTAGCCATTACTATTTTTCGTCGACGTGGGATTTATCCAAATGCACGTCTGAGCTCCAGGGCTTGAAGCGGTTAACCGTGCACGCAGGGGTAGAGATATCCCCAGGTAGTAGCACGAGTCACGTAACCACTGATCGATCATACTGGGGGCGGAGCTTAGAATTTTCTCCTGTACATACGCGCACACACACACACACACACACACACACACACACACAACACACACAAAGGAGAAAGTGAAACGCTAATTGAAACAAGATTTATTTAATAAACATATCCAATTATTCAAGGTATATATTTACAAATACGTGTAATAAATAAATGAAACATATCCTTAACAAGTAAATATATATACATATATATATATATGTAGCGGACCGACAAGAAATAGACAAACAAGTAGACAGACAAATTCTTCCTTCCACGCCATCATCAAACTTTCTACGAAGACACACGTGTGGTCGAGGAATAAAACTCAGAAGACACGCGGTTTCAAGCAATAAAAGAAGAACAATGACTCTAGCCTCAAACCGCGGGATTTCGAATGTTCCTAAGGTTATATAAGGCGCAGTCAGCTTATATTCACCCTCACTCCGTTCGTGCGTTCATCTCGTAAATTCATCCTTCACGTCGTTACAGCGTCAGCTTTAGCCGGCTCCCTTCAAGGCCCACTTCCACAAAAACGCATCATCACTCGAAGTAAGCTAAGTTTTCCCGCTGTTGGCGTTTTCATTGGCCTCTTACATCACACCTAAACTGGTTTACAATCATCCTCGGGACACATTACGTGACTTGACGGCACAGCTACAAACCCAAATCACTTTTTCCGGCATCTCAAGAGGCAACAACACCAAGACCTACGTCTGCAAGATCATCTTCCGGCATCCGGCATCTCAAGATGCGACAACCCACAGGCCTACGTATGCAAGATCACCTTCAGACCATCCTGCATCTCAAGAGGCAACAACACTATCAACACTAGTCAACCAACTTCAATAGGACGGTCAACGACACGCGAGCCTACGGTAACTCATATTCTACAGAGGTTTTCATCGTCCCGGTAAGCTAAGTGCATCTTTTCGAAGTAACTCTCGAAAAGCCTACACCAGCCTATCGCCGAACGGTAGGCTATACTCCCAAAGTGTGTAATTAAACGTTCCATCTGATTCGTTAAAGAGCGCAGTAGGCTTTCCCAATTCAAGTGTCATACTAAAACCGTAATCGCGTAGTGTCAGCTATTGTTTCATTCGTACAAATACTGTACATCCGTTTATTTTACGTGATAGATTTGAGTATCTTCTTACCGAAGGCCTAATTCACTTAGCATCATATTATTGCCTTTATACAAATGATATTCGTGTAAGTCTTTAAATAAATGATACTCGTGTAATCATTGTAACAGCATTTCTTCCAATTAGTATTAGGCTACAGCATCTTGTCTAGTAGGCCACTTATGCGCAATTCTAGTCTACCTAATCCATTTACAGTGTACCAATTTAACATGCATATTTTTCATTATCATTTACCTGCATCATTTATTCAAAGTTCATTCATGCATAACCTTTAGCCTACTTAATCAGAGGGTTACGCATTCTATTGAGTGTACTAAACGCACGTGCATTCTGTGTCATTACTAGGCCCATTCAATGTTCATTCATGCATAACCTTTAGCCTACTTAATCAGTGTGTTACTCATTATATTCAGTGTACTAAACGCACGTGCATTCTGTACATTACTAGGCCCATTCAATGTTCATTCATGCATAACCTTTAGCGTTCATAATCAGCGTGTTACATAATCTATCTGTTGTATTATAACGGACACGCATAATTTCTGTGACCATTAAGTTTCATATTTCATGCTGTGTCCCATTTTTTGTATACCGTTAGCCTCTCATAAACGAGCGTATTTCTTAACAATTGATCTGTATAATTCCTTTTCTTTACTAATCCTCAGACTTTTTTTCATAATATAAATGCCGTTATATAATTGTTAAGCCCTATAACTATTGTTTGCCATTATTATTCACTGTGAACAAATAACCGATTTATTTTCTTAATTAAAATACAAAACAAATAAGGTATTTTTATAACCTAACATTGATTTGTTCAGGAGTAATCTGAACTGGTGATCCCGAAGCAATTCGAATCACTCGGTATTATTATTATAGTAGGCCTACGCCTTAGCCACTTCCAACTGGTGATACTTTACGACATCATAAATTATTAACCCAGCCTATCATTAATAAACAATCAATTTGCATAAATTGAGCACAAGCATACATTTAAATCACTATCACCTTAAACGGCTAAAAACTAGGTCCACTATATATATATATATAAATCAAGGATTATGGTATCCAAAGGGTACGGTATCACAGGTACCAGGCACCTGGTAACGTTTTCTATAGGTGTTACGGCATACCTTCGTACCCCTAAGTTCCTTCACACCACCCAGCTTCTGCGACCGAAAATTATGTGTCCCCACAGTCAGTTGGGGCGGCTGGTCGCCCTGATCTTCCAAGAACAATAGAGCCTTCAACGATTCAAAGTTAACGACCCGCCGATTCGCCTGGTTCAGTGTGATACCCTAGCCTTCACGATATATTTCATATCCTCCCCCACCCTCACCCGTACCCCATAAGGTTTTGGCCCTGTTGATAAAAAGAAGCCAGCGTATGCGATGTCTCCATTGTAGTAATCAAACGTTTTTCATTATATTTTAATTACTTATTTTGTTATAATTTCTTACTTTCCTCTTTACTCTCATTAATCAATTTCTTTTCTACCATTTATCATTCTCTTTACACGCTTTTCACTCGCTTTTCGCTATACTTTATGACTATGGTAGACGTGGCCGACCAGAAAGCCGTTACAATACAAAGGGGGAAGGGAGGTTGAAGTACACTCTAATTTCCGTTTTTTCTAACTTTTATTTATGGCCAAAATCACTTAGGTAAAGGGGTAATGTGAGTGGGAGTTAATTTTTATTCTTAAGTCGGAGAGAGAGACACAAAAGAATAATCTTAAATTTACACAATTACATCCTACATTCAAAAGACACAAAGGCCGCCCAATGACTGGGGTTTTTTGGGGGGGGATTTCTCTCTCGTCCCTAGACCCATTTCGGGCTGTTACCAATTCGTATTTTACAATTTCAATATTAACTTAATTACATTTGTTAAACATCTTTATACTCTCTATTAATTCTTATTATATCAGATCATTTATTTAAACATTCTTTAATTCTTATAAACAAACATTTAATTCTTAATTAGACATTACTATACCATACTCATCCTGGATCTCATCCGTCAACTCTCCGAGGAATTCACCAATAGGCGGCATGTATTCACCCTCCCTCGCTGTAAATATCACACTATCTGTATCGGCGTACAGAACCCTCTACCCAAGAGAATGCAATAGACTCCAAGTTATGATGAGTGCGTAGGCCGTTGTGAAGCTGGCTAAAGGTATGTTTGTAACACACGATGTGTCTGTGGCCAATTCTGTAATGTTGTACTCTATTATATACGCATTACCTACATTCACACTCTCCATTTCCTCTTTATCGGGAGCGTTGGCATAATCCCAGACTTCACTATAACCTTGGGCCAAATGAACGTTCCCCTTGCCTGTATTCTGTGCAAATTTTCCCCAAAGCCTGTTTAAACACAACTTTGCACAAAAGCGCTTGCCTGGGTTCTTTACAATTTGTGAACGGTCAAGCTATATCCCTTCACGGTCACGGTAACGCTGAATATATGCCGATTTTTCATCTTCGGTATCAACTCCTCGTGGATAACCTGATGCCTCTACCTTGTCCTTCAAAAAAGTGTTTATATATGGCGTGAAAAAGTTGGCTAGCTTCTGAAACCTCCACAGCTCATATATCTTCAATATTCTGTAGCCATGGCGAACGGCTAGGGACACCTCAGGGCTTGTATATACGCCTCTGATCTTACGCTGGTTGGTTGTGTGATTACAATCCCCATTTGTTCTCATCTGCACACTTCACGCACAGGGAAAACATGAGCTTGTGATCTATAACGACGGGTAAGATCGGCAGCCATAAATCGTGAGGGCGGGGGAGCACATCTACGAAAGAGAGACCTAAATAGTACCCGTTCAAATTTGTTGAGAACACCTCGATGGTGGGCAGGTCAGGCCCCACCAGTTTTTCTGATGCACCCAGGGGGTACGGATTGTTCTTCATCACGTAGGGGTATAAAGAACAGAAGTCGTAGTAATGGAGTTTCACGCCCTCCGTAGGCGGAAAGTATAGCTTCAAGGGATTTGTACGCCCTCCGAACAAGCTATCACTGCATTTGAGAGGATCCAGCACCATTGAACGCTTGATCGTGTTTATTTCTTCACGGTACTGTCCATCTGTTTCCATCCGTGCATCATATTCATGCTCCCACAAAACCTTGTGAGTGAACTGGGCGCCTATATGCTGATCACGGGTGCGGGTCCATGCAAGACTGTCGCCTGGAGATCTACCGTGAATATCTCCTAAGATTCCACACTCAGGACGGGGGCATCCGTACCACAACATCCGTTAAAGAAGTACGCTGTCTTCTCACCAGTGGCGGGTCATCGCTTAGACCATCCACCCAAAAAACACGACCACTGACCTTAATGTCAACTTCTCCCGTGTTGCGGGCATGTTTTATATATACACCTGTCTGCTGCTGTATGTGTATGAGCCAGTAAAGAGACTTGTGCCCATAACTGCAGGGATTGTTTTTGTGAATGACGGCTAAGGTGTCTTTAGGCATGAAATTGTTCTTGAACACCGTAATGCACAATGAGGCGATAGTGGTTGCTACTTGCAACGGATCGCATTTGGTATATGTACATCCTTCTAAAGGCATGGAAACATATTCTAAGCACGCGCACATCATTTACCCAGTGACGCTCATATTCACCAGCTATATTGTAAGGATTAGATTAATTTGAAACTGTTGTACAGTAGTAGTTGTCAAAATCTTCACGTTCACCTGTACTTATACATTCATTAGTTAAATTAATGTTTGGGTGGAGGTAATCCTATATAACTTAATGTTTCGCTAGTGAGGAATGTGCAAGGGAAATATCCTTTTGAAACTTCGGCGGCTACGCTCATTACCTTGGGTAGCTTTGCTAATTTACAAGGTGTGAATAATAAAGTGTCTTTAAACTGTACATTACCTCTTATTTGCATCTGTATAAGTTTGTTTTCTCTTTCCAAGGGATCACCTGTAAATATTTCAGATGACTCTTGCTCAAGCAACTCCTTATAAAGGAACTGTGTGTCAAATTTTGCCCCGTTATGGGCAAGAATATGCACAGTCATTTTTTTTTAATTTGTCCCTTAAGTTGACAAGATAGGACACAACGAGTTTCATGGGACTGTCGTGTGCAATCGTTTTAAAAACGTTTGTCCGTTTACCACATTTGTGACACTCATCACACTCGAACTCCATGCACTCATCACAGATAGTCTGGCTTACAAGTAGATGTGGGATAACCTCTTTGGTTTCAGCAATCGTATATCTTTCTATATCGTAGTACACATTTATACAAGTCTGTTTTTAGGCTTAGCGTCTTTCATATAACATACATGCCTTTCTCCAACAGCCTTATATTTTTCATAGCTTGTAGAACAATGAATTTCATCACATTTATGCTTGAAATTCTCCCAATTATCCATCATATGAAACATACCACATTCACAGATTCTCATTTTCCTGCACGTGCCAATTGACTTATGGAGCTCAAAACAGTTATTATTGAAAAATGTGCGTCTGCTTATATCACAGTCCCTCTCCTCAGCTTCACCCACACGACTTTCACATTTGGATCTTTTACAATGCTCACATAACATGTGGCAATCCTGACAATGTTTCACTATATCATCCGCAAACTCGAGACACCCCTTACACAAATCATGATGCCTTCCATATTTTCGACATTTATCATAACTCGCGTAAAGAGCCCTTATACAGGGTGTTCGGAAAGTCACTGTGCACTTATATTTATTTAATAGCATACAATAGTATAACATTGCATATATGATAGAGGTTATGGATGGGACCATCAGAACTTATAAAAGGTGTTGAAAGTGATGTCCTTTAACAGCAATACAGGCCTGGACCCGTCTTATTTTATTTTGAAACACCTTTGTCAGTTCTTCTTTTGAAATGGACCTCATGTACGCAGTTATTGCAGTTTTCAGGTCGTCAAGCGTGAGTGGACGATCTCGATTATATAAGTGCACAGTGACTTCCCGAACACCCTGTATTACGGATGGGGAGATACGTTGAACCTGACAATCCTAAAATAAGTACGGGTCTTGTACGATCTCTCACACTGTTTTTAAAAACATACACTGTCCTACGACGATCATCAAATCCAAATACAACTATACGAACATTCATTTCCCGCTCTACCCATCTCAGCTCTTCAGGACCTATATTACACTTAAACTCAAGCTTGCAATCTGAAGCCAGTCTACCAGCACGCTGCACAACCATAGGCAACCAAATTTTTTGCGTCCGTGTATTTAGTACAATAAACATACGGGCCAAGACTATTGTTATAAAGCCGCAACCACGATCGGCGTTGATATGCCCCCCGTAGATAGCCTGAGAATTGAAGTGAAGAGTATAAGGTGTAGCACTATGACCCGCAACACGGAACACACAATCAATATCTACCGTGAAGTTGTCCATATTGAAGCTGTACTACTTTGAGAGGCCAGCATTAAATGGCCTAATATATACTCTATATCTACAACTGCCAAGCGTCTGAATGGGATAACTACCCCAAAATTATCTACGTTCGTCGCGGTTCTGAAGGGCAAACTCCACATTACGTTCAACTACGCGCCGTAGTCTTTGTTCAACACCATTGCTATACAAGGATCCAGGGTCAACCCTGACTCTATACCGATTTCTAGTCAGGGCTGGGGTGAGGGTGGCAGTGCGCACCAACTCGAATGTTATACCTTCCTCTACAGCACGAGTAGGTGCTGCTGCTGCTGTTGTGTAGGATGTACCCAGAATCGAACAGGAATAAGGGTACATTTTTATTTGAGGAAGGTACAATTATGGGGTTGTGGCTCTATTACTGGGGGCCTAACAACCGGCGCACTCCTGGCACGCTTTATACCTGACGTGGAAGGCTCTTCTTCATACCTCCGCTTTGAATTGGTGCGTTGTGGTGTTACAGATATCGCTGGTGTGGGCTCGTCAGCGGGGATGTAGTCTGCGACAACAACAACACTGTCATCGGTGTCGTCTGTAATATCGATGATAGGGACATGATGCTGTACCTCATTGTCATTCACGGTTCTGTGGAAGAAGAGGAAAAACAAGACTATATAATATGAGGAACACCACTTAAATTTTTATATTTTGTAAATGACCCACTCAGGAGTGTGACGTGTTAGAGATGTATTCTGTAGAAAAATTCAGGTTCACGAGGTTCATATTATATCTGGCCCTACAGGATGTGGTGAAACTGTGTTTATGCTTAAAATCATTAAAGAAAAGGGAGAGATGTTCTCAAAATTTGTGCATAAAGAAATATGGTGATATTCGAAGTATCAAGCAGTGTTTAACGAGTACCAAGATGATATTTTGTTCTACAAAAGTGTATATGACGTTAATTCGTTAAAGGGAAATGAACATACAGTCATTGTAATTGACAATCTCATGTTAGAAATGGATAAAACGTTTGCCGACACATTTACAGTGTTCTCCCACCGTCTTAACATAAGCGTGTTCTTCATCAATCACAATCTATTTTTGAAAAATAGATACATGCGCGATGTGCCGTTAAATATACAATATCTAATCTTATTCGCGCAACGTAGAGATGCGTTACAATTTGGGGTATTAGCCAGTCAAATGTTCCCGAATCAGCGTAAGAAGTTTTTGGAAGTTTATAAAGAAGCTACAAATCAACATTACAGATATTTGCCTTCTGACCTTCATCCTCGAAACACGCTTAGGGTGCTTCTAAGAACAAATATATTTCCAAACGAATCTGAAACGGTGTATATTCCAGAATGACAAAGAGGCTAAAGAAATACCATGGATTAATAAAAATCTATCATCGACTGCCCCGGGCAATGCAACAGATGTTTGCTAAAAATATCGACTCCGACTTTTTAAGATGCATCTGTGAAATCTGTCTTAACGTTATAAATTGCAATGTATCAATGAAACCCCCTCAGAAGGCTCGCCTACGCCGTTCCAAGAACATAATACGTACACTCACTCGTAAAAGTCAAACTGTGGGGAAGAAAAAACGAATTATTGTACAAAGAGGAGGGTCATTCCTCCCCATCTTATTTTCAGTTTTGGGTCCTTTACTGACTAGATTAATATAATGAAAAAAGTGGTAGTGATTCCACACGAGGTGTATGCTTCACTGCAAAGTTCAAAGATTCCAGACACAGTTCTAGAACCCCGTAAAACAGGCTTAAAAGAATGGAAAGCGAATTGTTAGCCCTATTAAAGAGTGAAAAAATATCTGATGAGAAAAGAATCTTATACCAAAAAGCTCTGCAGAAATTTCTTCACGAGTACGAAAATTATATGAATCCGACAGAGCTCCCCGTGGTTATTAGCCACAGCACGGACAACGATGACCATGGCGACATAGAACCTGTGTCATACGTTAATGATGACCAACCAAAGAATAACGAGTCGGCTCCACAACATATCGAGCATATATTAAAAAGCACCCTCCCACATACATTGAGGAATAAAGGTTTAAGTCTTTATAATTTATTGAATGAGGATTCCAACATAGGACCGATACAGGTGAGATCATTGTGGAATGAGCAAAGGTACAGGGTTCGAATATCGTAGACATCGTCCATGATCTGGTGAGAAAGTGGGATAGTCCCTGACATCAGGATGGAAGCATATTAAAGCAAGACTACAACATATAAATGTCCCCAAAACATTGATAGGAAATCTGAACATGTTAAAAGACTTGGAACATGTCTCGTATGTGCCACAACTGAGACGCCATCAACCCTAGCGGTAGCACCTCTGAAGAGGAGAAAGAAGAGGTCAAACAACAACAACGGTCAACCCTATCCACGTGCCTGTAAAATACGCAAATGGCTAACATATTTAAAAGACGTTTTTATGTCATTTGTAGCCCAGCCTCTTTCGGAAACGTAGACTGTACAGAAGTGTTTACAATGATGGAGTAGGGAAAAAAGATGTTGAGAGGTTTCTGTCGGAGCAGGATGCTTATACACTTCATAAGCCTGTGAGGAAAAGGTTTAAAACAGCCAAGACAACAGCGGCATCGACTGACTCTATTTGGCAAGTAGATTTGACAGACATGCAAAGATATTCAGTGTACAACGATGGTTAGCGCTACATCCTATTCATAATAGATGTATTCTCCCGATATCTATGGCCAATTCCTCTGAAAAATAAATCGCCTGAAACAGTTGCTAAAGCCACCGAAATGTTGATGTTGAAAGAAAACAGGGTTCCTGGCTATTTTTGTAATGATATGGGGAAAGAATTTATAGGACGAGCTTTCCAGAACATGTTGATAGTTTAATATCCGCTACTACACTAGCAATTCTATACATAAGCCCTCTTTAGCTGAAAGAGTTCAACGTACTCTAGAGAAAAGCATGCACCGCTATTTTACACATCAAAATACATAAGATTTATAAACATTCTGGAATCATTGGCCTCATTATACAACTGCTCACACTATCGCACGAGATTTTAGAAAGAGGTTTGCGCACAGAGCCTGATGTGAGAAGAGATGGAGCATCACCACACTCTGCACGTTTCAAAATCAATGATTATGTAAGGCTGTTGCGTTCGGGGAATAAATTCTGTAAGGGATTTGAGGAAGGATGGACACATGAGATTTATAAAGTTAGGGCTATGAGACCTAAAGGCAAGATAATGCTGTATTACTTTGAAGATTTGAATGGGGAAGAAATCGCAGGAGGCTTTTACCTCGAGGAGTTGCAGAAAGTGACATTTAATTTAGGAAAAAATGTGTTTAAAATTGAAAAAAATTTGGAAGCGAAGGATCAGAAAAGAGCAAAATTTACCTTGTGAAATGGCTAGGGTACCCAGAAAGCTTCAATACCTATTAAAAGCTGATGCAATAATGAAGCTTAAACAGTATTCAACATGGCGCCTAACCATTTCTACGTCACACTCACGTCCTCTTCTTCCCTGTCTGTACACCCTAACAACACACTAGCCAACTTTGTAACAGAACCCCATGGACCCATTGAATTGGGTCGTGATACGTATGAGGTTGGAATATGCGAAATTCAGTTGGATACCCTTTATTAAGTATTGATTATAAAGAACCCGTGTTTACCGTTCTTAGAGACTGTAACGAGTGTGAAAAGGCAGGGGTAACTTGGGATGAAACCATGCGTATCGCCCTGAGTGAGGTTGCAATGTGTTACACTACAGTAGTAACACTAGGCCTGGGTCGCTATGGTGCGGCCGAGGATGTTGTGAGAGACTTAAATGTAAGCTTAAAAAGCTAAAATCTTACGGCTGATTTAGTATACGAAATTTTAAACAATGATCCCCATGTATATACTGTGAACCTAAAATCACAGGCTAACAGAAATATTAAAGACAAAGGAGTGTTCAAAATTATAACCGATGGGCGACATGGATCAGTCATTCAAAGAGATACATTTCACGAGGCACAACATAACTTGTCCAGCCTAATGTTGAAATTGGAGCAATTGAGTGATGGATATACGCCTCCAGACGTGCTATATTTACAGCAATATAGCGGAGCATCTGTTTGTTGGGGATACCCAGACACGCCTGCTGCGTATTGCTCACATCCCCATTCATAGAGGTAAGAGCATGAGTATTATATATGACAGCCCCTATTATGTGAATGTCGTAACTAATCTATCAGGTCATCCCATAAGTAATGTTTTTTAGATCGGAATTTGAAGGACAAAAAACACTCAATTGAAACTTTTTAATCTAGTATATATTTTCCATCGGAATCAATGACACTCTGCCAACGTCCTACAAGCTTTTCAATGCCATGTTTATAAAATTCAGGCGGTTTTGAGGCAAAAAACTTACAAAGACTGGTGTGCAGGTCATCTAAAGAAGTATACTGTTTCTCGTCAAGATAGTTTTGCAGACTCCTGAAGAGATGATAATCTGAAGGCGCAAGGTCTGGAGAATATGGAGGATGTGGAAGTTTTTCCCACCCAAGCTCCTCAATTTTTGCAGAAGTGATCCGAGCGGTATGAGGACGTGCGTTGTCGTGGTGGAACATGATTCCTTTCTGATTAACCAAAGAAGGTCTCTTTTCTTTTAGTGCAGTGTTCAATCGATCCAGTTGTTGACAGTAGACTTGAGCGGTGATTGCTTGGTTGTGTGGTAAGGTTTCAAAGTGTATTACACCACCTTTATCCCACCAAACACTAAGCAACACCTTCCGAGGGTGAAGATTTGGTTTTGGCTGTGGTGTCGCTGGTTCTTCGGCACAAACCCACTGTCGAAGGCTCTTAACATTCTGGTAGAGTATCCACTTTTCATCACCAGTCACTAAACGGTGCGAAAACGGATCTTGGAGTTCACGGGAATGAAGAGCTGTGCTAATGTTTACCCGCACCCTCAGACTGTCGACCGACAATTCATGTGGCACCCATTTTCCTAACTTAGGCACTTTCCTGAGTTGTTGCAAATGTCGATGGATGGTGGACGGGGATGAATTGAGTTTCTGGGCCAATTCTTCGACAGTTGTTCAACAGTCTTCTTCAAGTGCGGCTAACAGCAGGTCATCATCAAACTCAGCAGGGCGTCCAGGGCGTGCTGCATCTGTCAAACAGCAGTCACCATTCCTAAACTTTTGAAACCATCTTTGACATTTCCTCATATGCAGAATATCGTTGCCATAAACGTCCTGAATGTTTCGCTTTGTTTCAGTAGCACTATTCCCTTTTTTGAACTCGTAAAGCATTATATGCCTGATATGCTCTTCTGATACTGCCATGTTTATGAGGGGGTTCACATAAAGAAAAACACACGTCTTCACTGGTCAAGGTCTGTAAAGTATGCAGCGAAACACGATAGATCTCCTCTTAGATATAACCTTCGGAAAATTTATGCTTAAACCGAGTAGGACTAGTTTAAACTTAATCTATCGTAAAAAACGACATTACTTATGGGATGACCTGATAATAACCAATATCTTAATATATATAAGAATGATTGAGGGAAAAATTTCCCATTCGGCGATGGGTGCTTAACAGTGAAGCTGCACTTTGAAGCACTGAGTTATAACGAACAGAAAGCCTTTCACAGTCTATCGAGGTGTGAGATATCAGCGTGGTAGTGGGCTTGGAACCATGTTTTCAACCATACTACGTACGGCTGTCCCCTTGCTGAAGAGGGGTGTCAGATACGTCGAGAGGAAAGCGCTACAATCAGGTTTTAACACGGCAGTAGACATAATGCCTGGGGCTAAACCTAAAGAAGCTCTAAAGTAACACTTAAAGCGTACACGGGACGAAGTCATCAAAGATGCGAAGAGAAAAATGTGTGGTGGTGGGAAGAAGAAGAGGGCTGTTCGGAAGGGATTGCCAGCTCGTGCCGTTAAACGAAAAGGATATAAAAAAAGAAGAAGTGTTCTCAGCGAATAAAACCTATGGTTGATCATTTTTTTAACTGATATAAGCTAAGGATATTGCTCTAATGAATCATAGATTGTTTACTACTTGTCGAGAGAGGTGGTACTATTCCTTACTCGTCATGGCACGCTTCATCCATCCGTGTAGTTCACAATGTTGTAAATCGGAGCTGTCCCTCTTTGACATGCCCCCAACTCAAGTTTCTATTGAACACAGTGACTTTACTACAATTAACCTGTTAAACACAATTAGTTCCCCGAGTGCTCCAATAGAATTCGTAATACCCACTCAGACCCTTACATTTTTTACCCAAGCTGTGTGCACATGTACGCTAAACTACGTATAACCCATTCTGATGGAACAGACTGCGATGACAAATATGCTGTATACCCTGAAACAAACTTTCTGCACTCCATATTCAACCAATTTGATGTACATTTAAATCAGTTCAACATATCAGCAGGAACAGGTTACTATCAACAACGAGCCTATCTGGAAAATGTGCTGCACTTTTCCAGAGGCGAAGGATACCTTTTTAAGTGCCGAGGGCTATTATCAGATTAAAGACGAAATTAGTATAAAGGATAAATTTAAAAATTCTAAAAAGATGTACGAGTGTTTTCGACGCCTGCATACAGACTTCACATTCCAGAAGTTGTTTGTGAATGGGGTTGATATGAAAATAAAGCTCACCCGCACGAATCCTGAGATCTGTTTAAATCTGGGTGTTGATCAAGAAGAGGGTGCAAAGCCCGTTGTGATCCATATTATGGAAACATACCTTCGCGTACGGCGTGTGAAATTAAGTTCGCCTAAACAAATAGAAATTGAGAAAAATTTACTACATGCTACAGTAAAATCCTGAATTAACAGAGTACAGATCAAGCTATACACAGTGCCAGCAGGGTTCGCATCGAAACAGATAGAAAACATCGCTCTTGGAGTTCTACCTGAAAAGATATTAATTGGATTGCAGGAACACGCTTCGGTGACTAGAAAATATAAAAAGTGTGCCTTTAAATTCGAGAATTTCGGCCTTAAAATATAACTCTATATGTCAATGGCGTTGCATTGGGCGGGGCAATGGATACGGATTATTCATCAGACGCTGGGTTCCCGCTTTGCGCGAGAGCATACAGTAATCTGGCCCATATTATCGGGGCTTGTGATGAGCTCGGGATTGGGGTAACGCAGAAAGAACTCATCGATCAATTTAACCTTTATCCGTTTGACAGAAGTTGACAGATTTAGGGGCGTTGTCACTGACTTTTAAAATGGACGCGAATACAATTCAGAGAGTAATGAATAGTGAACGAATCATGCGCTCCAAATATATCGGTGTGTATGCAAAGAATGACACATTGAAATTGCCAACTACGAGAGATTGCGGTGGTCTTATTGTGAATACCGATGGATAGCTATCTATTTTAAAAATAGGGACCGCTTGTACTATTTTAATTCACTCGGGACTCATCCATGGAATTATGTTATTATTTTAAAATTTGTCGAACAGCTACACATTCCCAAAATTGTATGGAATCCCTATCGATTCCAGGGATACTTTAGTAACGTATGTGGTATGTATTGCCTTTCATTTCTCATGCGTATGTCACGTGGTAAGGAATTTATAAGTTTTTAAAAATAATTCGACCCGTGTCACACTTAGCGGAAGAACCAAATGATATGCAGAGAGATAAAATAAGGTACCCGTTTGTGCGCACTCGATATGTTGTATGATGTTTTGATCGTATATATAAAATGAATATGTGCCGCAATGTCGTCTCCAATAATGTTAGTTTGTGTATCCCGGAGCTTATTTAAAATGTAATGGAAACTAATTCTGCTGCTTTTTTAAGATGGTTATAAAAAATTATAGTATTTCATAAAACATGATTTCTGTTATTTAATAAATTGATGAAAATACATTGAGTCTTCTTCTTCTTATCCGAAACACATGTGAAAGAAAAAAGATCTTACTCGAAACATAAGAAAAAGAAAAAAGCTTACATTATTTCGTTGATGGTGTGGTAATCGCTATGTTGAATGCGTATTAAAACTTCTACTTCCGTATTGAAGTCCACGACATGCGTTTCTTCAAAACTATCACGAAAAGAATGTATAACACGAGTCAGTTCCTCATCGGACCTTTAAAGAGAAAGGATAATTTGAAATTAATTTGATTAGTTCATACATTTTTCTGAATCTTTTTTAATAAAAACCCATCTGCTTTTCATAAAATACACATGCAAAGTATATAAAGTACTGGCCAAATTATTAGGAATTTTTTAAAAATTTCATTTTTTGGTATAAAATGTTAAATTAAACCAATTTTAAACGTTGAAAAGTTATTTATTTCTACACAAGAATACATGGTCATTATTTAGCAATAGTTTAGTACTTAGTTTGACCCCCCTTAGCTGCCTTAAGGGCTGCGACACGCTTCGGCATGCCATGAATCAATTTTTTGCATAATTCCTTAATACGTGTAGAGTGAAACCAGACTTGAATAAGTCGCTCTATGAGTTGGTGTTTTGTTGTTATCGGCGTTTCATGGATTACGTCCTTTAAAATACACCATAAACTTTCGATTGGGTTCATGTCTGGAGAATTTCCAGCCATGGGAGCAACCGAACACTATTTTCATGACACCATTTTTTAACCGACTTTGCCGTGTGGCATGGAGCTGAGTCTTGTTGAAAAATCCAACGTCTATTACCATACCATTCCCTTATTTGAGGCAGTAGACGTCTTCTTAGTACTTCTATATAC
Source organism: Bathynomus jamesi (assembly GCA_023014485.1). Classification (NCBI taxonomy): domain Eukaryota; kingdom Metazoa; phylum Arthropoda; class Malacostraca; order Isopoda; family Cirolanidae; genus Bathynomus; species Bathynomus jamesi. The sequence continues at coordinate 511,317 of JAJOZX010001914.1, read as the reverse complement.
TTGACTTGGTTCATATTCCCCTCAACAATGCTCAAACGACTAGTTCCATGCACAGAAATTGCTCCCCAAACCATGATCTTTTGTGGAAATTTCACCGTTTTCATCAGACACTCAGGCAAAAATTCTTCTCCAGGCCTCCTTCTTACACTTTGAACACGATCGTCAAGCACGGCAATCGTTGACTCATCGGAGAACACCATCTGCAATCAAAGAAAGCCCTGTGAAAGAGTCAGTGCATAGCGTATGAAGTACAGCTAAAACGAAGTACAGTATGACTTGCTGCTTTACAGATATTTTTACTGCAGTTTTATCACGTACTGTAAATACACTTCTATGCATACTGTATTTACTGTATTAACATTCTATTTAATGTTAAATATTATTCTTACCTGTTCCCAATCCTCACTAGTCCAGTTAATGTGTTCCTTTGCCCATGCAAAACGTGCCTTCTTCATAGCCTCAGTGAGCCTGGGCTTCTTCCTTGGGCGGTAGGCTTTGAAGCCGGCAGTTAGAAGCCTCCTGTTGACTGTTCTACGACTAATATTGATGCCATCAGCCGCTAGACTACTGGAAATGTTTTTGCAAGTAGCTCTTCTATTTCTAAGAGACAAAATTGCAATCTGTCTATCAGTTCTTGGAGTCGTTACCCTTTTTCTGCCGCATCTTCCAACCCTTTTGGGGCCTACATTTTCTCCAAATACCATTTTTTTCTTAATACGAAGTACTGACTGTGGTGAAACATGGAGTTTGGCAGCGATTTCCTTTTGTTTAAATGTAGAAGAAGTTAATAAAACCTGTATTTGCCCAACTTTCCGTGGACTCAAGTCATTCTTTCGCCCCATTTTCAAATTCACTTAAAAACTGTAACAAATAATTGCCGAATTGGGTAAATACACTATTTAAATTAAACGGTAGTTACAATGACACGTAAAAGAAAGAGAAACACACCCGCATCGCACGACAACCAAACGACAACTGACGACAACTGACGCTCTCGTTCGACTAAAGAATTATGCAAAAAATTGATTCATGGCATGCTGAAGCGTGTCGCAGCCATTATGGCAGCTAAGGTGGGTCAAACTAAGTACTAAACTATTGCTAAATAATGACCATGTATTCTTGTGTAGAAATAAATAACTTTTCAACGTTTAAAATTGGTTTAATTTAACATTTTATACCAAAAAATGAAATTTTAAAAAAATTCCTAATAATTTGGCCAGTACTGTATATATATATATGAAAAGAGTTACAATGTAAAGTATCAAATATCTTCGATCCGCTTAGAGAAGTTTGTGACCCTTTAAGAGAAAATGTTGAATAACTTCACATTTCAAATGAATTTATTATTGAAGTTTACAAAATTATTTAAAATTTGCAAAGGAGGATTGATTGGTATAAGTTAAAAAAAATTCAACGAATTTTGATGAAGAGAATTATCAAAACAGGACTTTACCGTAATATTAATTATTTAATTATTAATTACTAATGCAAACTAATCTATAATTAGAAATTGAGGATATCTACTATTTTGATGAATCATTTTACAATAAAAATGCAATGAGATGAAAATAATTTACTACAACCCTCCCTCCTCATCTTGTGCGGAACGCTCTTCTACACAAGCGTCGTTCTTTACATTAATTATACTGGGTGTTGTTTGAAGTTAAAATATATATATATAACAGCATAAATATGGGTGTAGAACAGCTCATAATTCCAATGCTTTGTTTAAAAATATGTATAGATGTAATCATAGCATTTAGTGGAATAGTTCTAAAGCGCTTGTTGAAAACAGAGATATAATAGAAAGAAATATGCTAGAATGTGCATTTATCCATTATAAAAACAATTTCAATAACAGTGCGGGAATGTATAAAATTGACATCTTGTTAAAATTCCTTTTGCCTCTCATTAACTCTTGTTAAGTATGTGCTAATTGTTTTCGTTTCCGCTATGTTGTATATATTTATGAGCATCTTGCCTTCTCTTTTCATTCCCTGACGAGGTGTAGCTCTGAATACATGAAAGGCCTTGGAATTGTTTTTCTTTTTCCTTGTGGGTCTGCAGCACATATATATATATATATATATATATATATATATATATATATATATATATTATATATATGTGTATATATATATATATATATATATATATATATATTATGTGTGTATATATATATATATATATATAAAGAAATAATCGAAACACAGAGCAGTGATCAATAGCATTCGCCTTATGACATCTTCAGGAACGCTAAAATAAATAACACGTTCGCGACTAAATATAGGTCACAAAAAATGAAATTACAGGCACATAAATTTTTATACTTACATTTCAACTGCGATCACTTGTGCCGGATCGTAAGGAGCGTCATTGCAAATATCACCACCGGTTTGCCTTGGAAATAATTCGCCCAGATCGGTTGCGTTAAAAAGATTAATTGTAGACTCAGCGGCCGTGTCTCTTTCTTCAAATAAAGCCGGTAAACTGTAAAGTTGATTGACTCATGACGGATGGAATGTGTTTGTTTATTCACTGGTGAAAATAGCTGCTGTGAGTTCCAGTTGAAAATACTCACTTTTATATGCATGATCCCCAATTGTAAGCACGATCTCCAAAAGAGTAATAGGCGGTTCCTAAGTTTGCTGAATGTTTGTCAATATAACTGGGCGGGCTGTGTTAAATTTGTGTATCAATCAGATGTCGTAACACCGCAATAACGGACCCACGCTTTGGGTATTGAAGTCCTGATTGGTCACCTTCACGAATAATGAAGGTGTCTTTATCCAATTTGGCTTATTTTCTCCGCAGATTTATTTTCAATTTTTAAATCTCAAAGTAAATGAGTGATTTGCCCACTAGCACTCTCTCTCACGGTGTCTTCAAGTATTTTGCATTATTATATATTTGCACGCATACTACTCACAGCTTGATCCTCAACTTCCCCCATTTTATACATGGGTTGGGTTAGGTTAAGTTACATTGGTTTTGGAATCTTAACCATGGGTCGCTACATCATCTGAACACGGTACCCCGGCCCAAGCGTTCGATAAATGTGACTATGGAATCATAATACATAAACTGAAATGTTTCAGAATAACAGGAAAAGTAGGGAAATGGATATATAATTTCCTTAGTGAGTGGCGAAAAGTCGTTACAGTACAAAGAATATCTTCATTAGAATCAGAAGTCCTCAGCTCAGTACCACAAGGAACAGTATTAGCGCCACTACTCTTCATAATTATGCTAACTGACATAGATGACGACGTTACCAGAGACAGCACAGTAACATCCTTTACCGATGACACAAAGATCAGTAGAAAAATAAGAAACCTAGAGGATATAGGATCACTACAAACCGACATGAACAGAATCTACAAGTGGACGGAAGACAAGAATATGAAGTTTAACACTGAGAAATTTCAACTTTTACGGTACAGAAAAAGTGAGGACCTAAAATCCATGGAATATAAAAGGAGATTAGACGCCTGGCACAGAAAAATCCCAGATGAGCCGGGTGTACCTGGCTATGTGAAGTGGAGAGTACAAGAAGCCAACTCATTACTTCACCAAGCCAACTCGAGAGGAGGCGTGACAAGCTTGACCTTCGTGAAATGAGGAATCATCGCACAATACCAGTGTGACCACTGTATGGGGGCATATATAATAAAACTAAAAGACACTTAAAATTCCGTATTTACGAAAATCTCGGTAAATCGGTCCGTACAAATTTACCTCTTGGCAAACCACCTAATTCTCTCATACGTAACCATTCACACAACAATAACCACCCAATTTCACAGTCTAATTTCGCCGTACTTGCTGCCTGAAGCTCTGACCTCAAGCTCAAAATTATGGAATCTTTGTTTATTTATAAATTAAAACCAGACCTAAATTCTGATGATTCATCGGTAGATCTGCTATGTTTTGGTTAAGGCACTACTCTATTTTATTTATTTGCCTTTTAGTTTTAATGCTTTTATATTTTTTGTAGCTACATTTTATAATTGTAACTTTTTAATTTCATTTATTTACCTTTTAGTTTTAATGTTTTACATTTTATTAATTACTTTTCATAATTTTTAATTTTGTTATTTTAAATTGTTATTAAGCAATTTGTATTTTGTATGTGATTTGGCATTTTATTGTTTTAGCCCTGAAGATGGAATTAGTGCATTCCGTAACGTTGGTACTGATTAAATCTTGAAGGATGTTTATTTTTTCTCTGGTGTTGCTGTTTATTATATATATATATATATATATATGTATATATATATATATATATATATATATATATATATATATATGCAGAAAAGAGTGCCCACCCTCATAGAAAAAAAGAAGCCGAAATTAAGGTCCAGAAAAATAATGCTTTTTTCTTTTAATTTTCAAAAAATTGTGTAACGTGTAAGGTGCCTGTATAATATATCTATATATATTACAAACAAGATGCAGTTAAAACCATACAGAAAGTGGGACAGTCAGATTTGTTACCATTCCGATGTGTCTGTTGCTTGAGGTAAATTATAAAATAAAGTAAATGTGTATATATATTTCTGTAATTTATGTAATTTGATTTTATTATTAAATAAAAACAAACGTCTATAGATGTTTTATTACACAAATATTTCTATGCTTATTTAATAATACAATAAAAGTTAGATATACGAGATTAAGGTGTGTGTGTGTGTGGTGTGTGTGTGTGTGTGTGTGTACTGTTGTGTTGGTATCGCCTCCGGTTAACAACTACCCATATTTGTGATGTAGGTCAGCTCGAATACTCGCATATGTATACACTTTCTTTTTTATTCAATATGAGACGAGAAATCCAATTTACGTACGTACACATCTCTGGGAAAGTAACGAAAATTAGACTCAAAATCTGTTATTTACTTATATATATATATATATATATATATATATATATATATATATATATATTCTGTTCTTTTTGTATAGAGTTTCTGAAACATCAGCTGCGCTATTTAGAATAGTTTTCTTTTATTTATCATCAAACACTTTGTGTTGTATGCATTGCTTACCTTGGTAGCAGCAATCATTAAAATGACACACATCGAGATTAGTTGAAAGTTGCGTTTTTTTCATTGTTTTCTGATCTTTGTACGAGGCTGTCAAGTTTAGAGATTTAAAATGCTATATGAATTAAAATTTTTAGTTTTTAAATAATTATTTAGTATGATTCTTCTTTTTTTCTTTTTGTTTTGTATTCACATTTCCACCATAAATATATGAATTTAAATTAGCTTAATAAGAGTATAAAGGTTAGTTGATGAATGTAATTTTACTTATTAATTATTATTATTGAAAAATTATTTGTTTTACGTCAAATATATTATAAAGCCTTTGTTTCACGTCATCAATCAGTTTGATTTAATCAATGTAGAGACTTGCAAGTTTTCTTTTAAATATTAATGTACACCATAAAGAGTCCTGTGCATGTCATATATTATTAGTTTTTTATTAAATAAGTGGGATTCGTTTTGCGTCTAAATAAACAAAAATAATAATGTATTGGAGTTTCATTTATTTCTTTTGCTAAGCCAATTAAGGAAAACATCACCCTCTCTCTTGCCTTTAATGAAGACATTTTATATATACAGAGATTGACAAAAGTAAATAGACACTTTCGGGCTGCAATTTCGCCTCGGCTAAGGCTAAGATTTCCGTAATCGAGGTATGTACACATTTTTTTATTCAAGAGGAGAGGAGAAATCCATTTTAGTTACGTACACATCTAAGAGAAACTAACGTACACGCACACACACCCATCACACACATCCTCATGAGAAATCCTCCGTGGTACGGTTGAATGGAGAGAGAATGGGTACAAATTAAATGAAGTGTTTAGAAAGATAATCAGTGCATTATTGTGACTAGACTTGTGATATTCAGTTTGGCTTTAGAGTGAAACACTGTACTGACATGTGTAGTTATATGCTAAAGGAAGCTGTCCTAAAGTACAAGATGTCAAGTAGCAATGTACATTCCTGTTTTTGAACCACCTTAGACCTACAGTTTAACATGGAATCCGAAACACGTTTGTTAATTTTTTTAAGAACATAACCCTCTCTCTTGCCTTTAATAAATAAATAATTAAAATAAATAGTGGTATCTGGTACCCGTTCCATATATAAATAAACAAATTCAATAAATGGCAACCCACTCTAAGCACTGAGAGCATCTTTCCTTACCTTTAATAAATAATTAAAATAGTGCTCTCTGGCAACAGCTCCATATAATTAAAATAAATAGTGTTCTCTGGCAACTCCCCACCTTCTATATAAGATGTTGGAACCCTGAACTCGCATTATGCGTCTGGCTGGAGCCAGGCGAACACATGTGTTCTCCTCTCTCCTTCTTAGGTTAAGGCTTACCTTCTTAGGATACCCCTTTGGGGGTAAGGCCATCCCACCTTCTTCCCCAAAGACTCTCCTCCTCCTTTATCTCTCTTAGGTTAGGTATACCCCTTTGGGGGGTGAGGCCGTCCCCCCTTCTGCCCCCCCCTTCATGCAACTTCGGGGTTTCCCCTACCCCTTGTTGCAATACCCCATTCCCATTTTCAACATTACCCCCCTTTGCAACATTATCCTCCTTTTTGTACATCACCCCTCCCCATTTGCAACATTACCCCCTCCCTCTTTTGCAGCAGTGATCAATATTTGCGACATTGCAGTTGCAATTGCACTCTCCCTTTTTTTACCTATACTACTTAAGCCGGCCAAACTGAAAGCCGAATGCTTTAAATGTAAAGTTCATCACTGGTGTGTCGACTTCCCCGTAGGTAATTTCAGCGACATTACATCCCTGAGTATATGTTTGTTTTGTAAACTTAGAGAAAACCATAAAATGGAAGTTAAAGTGCTATAAAAATTAGTAAAAAAGCTTGAAGCTCGGGTCGTGACACTGGAAATCCAACCCAGTGGACAAGACCAGAATGAAAACGCATCAGCAGATATAGACTCTAAGGTTAAACGTTTAGAACAAAGCGTGGTCCAGTGGGAAAATACAGAGAGTATTTCAGAAAGTAGGACGAAGGAACAAGAATTCCAAGTGGTGAAAAATAAAAGACCCTCGAAACCAAAATGCAATGTTACAGAACCCATTACCCTAAAAAATAGGTTTCACGTAGTAGAATATATCGGGCGAGTGTTTACAAGCTCTAGTTGCCACTCTCTTTACCAATCTGTACTACATTAATCATAACCTGCAGATATAGAGAGAAGAGTTATTAAATCTGCAACAGATTACAGATTCCAGAAAAAGATGTATTCACAACACTGAAATAATGTTCGCAATAAAAAAGGATCGATAACACTCAAATCGTCAGCACGGAGAAGCACAGAAACACAGTACCTCAGTGCTGGTAACCATCAGACAAACAACCTGCTTTCTTTGTGTGCTCACAGTTACTGACTTCTCAGACTCTGCGCTCTTCTTTATATAGCACAGTGGACGTTTCAGGCAATTTCTAGAGCAAGAAACTGTCAACGAACATCCGGATTGTTCTCAACAATTCCTGATTATTCTGATATTGCTGCGCCCATAATAACATTATACTGGTAAAACATGAAAAATGGATTATCTCTGAAACCATTGATGAGACACACAAACCAAGGCCAGATTTGGACTCAGCGCTCACAAATGCATATAAAAACATAAGAAATCCTATATAAACAGAATCAGTGTTACACAGTGTTATTGGCGTTTCCTTTTCTCGTGATCTTTCCTGGAAAGATCACATATACTCTCTTTCTAAAACTACTTCTAAGAGGTTAGGTGTGTTGTACCGCCTTTATAGTTTCTTCACCCCCACTCAGTTGCTGTCTCTGTACAGGGGTCTTCTTTGCCGCTGTATAGAGTATGTTTCTCATGTATGGGGTAGTTCAACCCACACAGCCGTACTTGAACCGGGTGGAATCAATTTCCCGCCTCTTACTGATTGTCTTCAATCTCTCTCTCTTCGTCGCAATGTTGCCTCACTCTATCTTTACTATCGCTATCATAACGGACATAACGGACAAACTACTTCCCCTTTTGATTAAAATGTATACCGTCCGAGCCAAAGTATTCCCCGTTTCCGAAGAATGTAGGCCAAAAAATAAACAAACTTTAGTCCTTTTTCCTCATACATGCGTTTAACTCTATTATTTATGTTAATGGCTTTGCTTAAGGTATAGTCACTAGCACACATTATTGGGAGAATTCCTACAACCATTTCCATATTTGTCTTTTCCCTAACTTTGTCGGTTAGGATCTTCAACTCCTTTACAATGGTCTCTGTCTTCCCTCTCCCTCCCTCCCTGAAAAACGTCATTGCCACCAACATGTACAATGAAGGGGCAACTTTTATTCTTGATATTAATTTTGACTAATTCCCTATTTATTATCTAACTCGTGGCACCTGGAAAACATCGGAGTTTTCTCTTGGTCACGTGTCTTGCTCCGAAAAAGTCCCCTTGATTACTAACCAGAGAATCCCCAGTGAAAAAGGATACCCCCTCTTCGTCAGCAAGCACGTTTGTGGGTATTACATAGGCCCCAAGCAAGTAGCGCACAAGATTGTGAGAGGCACCAAGTTCTGGATCGCGTATCGGCTCTATTTTGGTATGCCTATGGGTGACCAAGATAAGCCCTGGGCACCCATGTGATCTGTGGAAGCTGCCCCTCCACACTTGAAGGGTGGCTGCGGGGAGTACGCAAGGCAATGCCCTTTGCGGTACCCAGAATATGGAGAGAACCAAAGAGCCACCACGACGATTGCTACTACTGCATGGTAGATGTTTCTAAGTACAGGAAAGTTATAGGAAGGCAGACTCTTCAGTATCCAAGCATAGCGTCGTCCATAGCTCCTGTACCACATGGCGAAGGTCTTCCAATACCACGTCCACCAGAACAGGTATCTATCCACTACTTTACCTTCTGTATTTACAGACTGTGGGTCATTATGTGTCGATTTTTCTTAGTGCTGATGCTCTTCTACATATATAGCTATGCCTATATTTTGTTTCTTTGCTTTGCAGGTTCAAAATGAGGATGCAGCTAGCTCATCTGAGATGTCGGCTGGTGAGGACAGTCATGATGAAGAATATACAATAACTTTCAGTACAAACCCTCACTTTCCAAATCAGAGGGAATTGGACGACTTAATTAGAGATTTGGGTCTGATGAAATCAGGGTCTGAGCTTCTGACCTCCAGACTCAAAGAGTGGAATTTGCTTGGAGAAGACTGCAAGAGCACTGTATACCGAAAGCGGCATGAAGAGTTTGCAAGGTTCTACAATGTCAATGGCTCTCTCTGTTATTGCAGCGAGGTTAATGGTCTATTCACAGCTATTAGGTTAACACATATACCCTCAGAGTGGCGCCTGTTTATTGACAGTTCAACTCGGCGTTTAAAAGCTGTTCTACTCCACAATGGGAACAAATATCCATCTATACCAGTTGCACATTCTGTTCAAATGAAAGAGGACTATGAAAATGTCAAACAACTGCTCACTCAAATCAGGTATGAACAATCAATATAACTGGGACGTGTGTGGTGATTTCAAAATGATTGGTTTCCTGTTAGGTTTACAAGGAGGGTTTACTAAATATTCATGTTTTCTTTGCCTGTGGGATAGCAGGGCTTCAACTGAGCACTATAAAACAGTTCAGTGGCCTCCACGTGAAGGACTGCAACCAGGAGAATACAATGTACTCAGGGAACCTCTTGTGAAGCCTGACATAGTTCTGCTACCACCTCTCCATATTAAGTTGGGTCTAATTAAGCAGTTTGTAACTGCGTTAGATTTTGGAGGGGAAGTTTTCCAACAGATTTGGGTCATATTCCCTAAACATTCTGAGGCCAAAGTCAAGGCTGGCATCTTTGTAGGACCACAAGTCAAGGCGCTGTTGAATTCAAAGAACCTTGAAGCCAAGATGACTCCGATCGAAAAAGAGGCTTGGTGTGCTTTCCGTGATGTGGTTCGTGGGTTTTTAGGCAACCATAAAGCACCAAACTATAAGGAGTTAGTGTCAAACTTGATTAAGTGCTATGGCAAAATGGGGTGCCGTATGTCTCTAAAATTACACTATCTGCATTCACATCTAGACTTTTTCCGTGATAACCTGGGCGATGTGAGTGAACATGGCGAAAGATTCCATGAAGATATTCAAACGATGGAGAAAAGGTACCAGGGCCATTGGGATGCTTCCATGATGGGAGACTACGTATGGTCGCTGATCAGAAAGGATAAGAATGTTCATACGCGGAAGTTGCGTTCTTCAGTGCATTTTTAAGAAACGCACACTGCATAACGAGGCTTGTTATTCTCTTATCGGTTCTCCTCATGATATATATTATATCCTTTGCACCATTTTGGGTTTGTCAAACAATTTTGGCTCAATAAACTTTAATTTCCATTAGTGTTTTTATTTTCAGAAAATATTTGTTAGCCTTCTTTATATACTTTGCCATATGAAAAGTGTGATAACCTATATTTTTGAAACGGTTGATGATAGAGCAAAACCAATATCATTTTTGGAATCAGCGCCCCGAAATCATTAAGAAACGACAGAAATATCACAATAAACAGAAATTTTTTCAAATTTTGTTACCCAGTGTAATGTTAAGAGAAGAGAAAGGATTGAGTTGTGTGTTGTTGAAGGTAAGGGGATAGTCGTGTGTAAGATTGTGACGAGAAGACAGATGAAGGAACTGAGGTTTTGAGGTACTGAAAGCCACGAGGTTTTCTCTGCACCAATTAGATATAGCAGAAAGTTCCGAGGTCAGGTGCTCCATAGCCGTACTACGCGAATCATGGAGTGACTGTTGAGAGGGAAGCTTTGGGAAGCGGGTGGAGAAGGGAAGAGTGGAATCATCGGCATACGAGTGAATAGGACAGGAAGTGCGAATTAAAAGAGCACTAATAAATAAAAGGAAAAGAGTCCTTGACAGGACAGAACCCTGAGGAACAGTGGCCATCTACAGCTGCAGCTATAGATCGGCTAGAAAGGAAATTAGAGATGAAGGCACAGATAGAAGGATAGAAACCGAAGGAGGATGACCAACAGTTAGAGAAATATGCGAGAAGATCACCAGTAGAACGTGTCTTGCGGAATCCATACTGATGATCTGAAAGATGATTTTGAGAAGAAAGATGTTTAAGAATCTTCCAATTAAGGATAGATTCATAAACTTTCGAAATGAAAGAAATCAAAGCAATTGGACGATAGTTGGAGGGTTGAGAGCGGTCCCACTTCTTTGGGACAGGCTGAATGAAAGCGAACTTCCAGCAGGAAGGAAAAGTTCCAGATGACAGATAAAGACGAGAGTTTGCCTAGGCAGGGTGTCAGTACAGAAGCACAGTTCTTAATTAACCCTTAACTGGTAATGTAGGGTGCTGCTGAATCCCGCTCATCATTGAAACTAAATGTTTGTAGTCTTCACAACAACGTATGTGGTTGAAACTTCATGTACCTTCAGTGTCCCTTGACCCGTCACAGAGGTCGGGTGCGCAAGTGTGCTCTCTGGGCTGTGTGCAGTCAGACAGTATGCGTGGGGTGTGGCGCCACCCCGCATTACCTAATGTGTGATAGTCCTTGTGTTTGAGTATTTTGTGTTTTATGACATTTGTCATTCCTTTGTGGACGAATCTTACTTGTTGCTGAAAAACCCATGTGCTAAATTGTGGTGGATTATAATGAAATTTAATATTTATTTTGCATTTTTCAGGTAAATATATAATTTGCAGGGTAAAAAAAGACAAAATAAGTTACAGTATGGCTTGTAATATCGAAGACAAAGACATTGACGTTGATGAGCCAGAAGTGTCTGATGTGGATACTGATAAAGAAGACAGTGTTGAAGTAATTACTATGTATAATAGTAGTGAAGGTGAAGAATATATGCCACAACCAAACGAGGATGATGATGATACTGACAGTGGAGAGGAGATCGTGAGACACCGCTGCCCCAGACACAGCCACACACCTGCTGCCGCTGTTGCTACACCTGCTACCGCTGTTGCTACACCTGCGACCAAGAGGCGGCACCACGATGAAGGAGTGCTCCACCGCTTTCAAAGGACATCAATCCAAGGCAAGAATGGGCACCGCTGGAGCACTAAGCCATCTACAAGAGCACATTTCCGGACTCCCCAGCACAACATCATCCCACTCATGAAGCCCAGCCCCACTCATAGAGCTGCAGTTGCTATGAATCCCCTTGCATGTCTGGAACTGTTCCTGACCGAATTTATCCTTGACCACATTCTCGACTGTACCAATGACACCATCAGGTCTTTGGCTCAAAAGTATCAGAAACAGCCGGCAAAAGTGGACCGTGCGACAGAACCTGAGATGAGGGCTCTCTTGGGAGTACTTATATTCTCCGGAATGAATCATGATAACTACAAAACAGCCGTTGACATGTGCAGGCCACAATTTGGTCCTGCAATATACAGGGCTGCAATGAGTGAGAGGTGCTTTTGCTTTCTCCTCAGGTGCCTCCGCTTTGATGATAAAAATACTAGGGGTGAGAGGCCACTATTTGTATATAGCTACATGTGTTATATGATGTATATCAGTATTTGAGAATAAATAATTCGCATATACAGGGTTCATTTAGGTAATAAATGTGGCCTGTGGAACTTGCGCCATAAAATCATAACCAAAATTAAGCAACATTTTACTCGTCTCTTCTACAGCTGTGTGTGCATTAACGGGCCTGCCACTCCTTCCATGTCTTCCTCCACTATCCTACAGTCAGTGGTTGTCCAGGGATCTCCAGGAAACTAATTTTTTTTATTATAATTTTTTTGGTTTGTTGGTCTTTTTTTTACGGGAAATAAGCAAATATTTTTTCTGTTCATTTATTTCAAATACATATTATACTTATACTGTCATTATTTTGTGATTAAGAGTTAGTTAATACATGGAATAATTAATTTATAACACCTTTTTTCATTAAATTCATAAACTGGTTTTTGGCTAATATTTTTCTTTTGGGATGTGGTAGCACCCCGCATTACCTAACGCGTTCCTCTGGCTGAGGATTACCAATTAAGGGTTAAGAACAACAGGAGGAACACCATCAGGACCAGACGCCTTCTTACAGTTGAGCCCAGATAGGACAGAAAAAACATCTTTAGAAGCGATTCTAATTTCAGACATAATAAAGTCAGAGGGGGGAGGGGATGGAGGAACAGCACCGGAATCGTCCAGGGTTGAATTGTAAGCAAATGTTTGAGCGAAGAGTCTAGCTTTGTCAGGAGAAGAGACAGCAACTGTGCCGTCGGAATGGAAAAGAGCAGGGAAAGAAGAAGTAAAGTTGTTGAAGAGTTTCTTAGCTAGATGCCAGAAAGAGCGAGAATAATTAGAATTGGATATATTTTCACATTTTTGTCGGATGAAGGAATTTTTGGCGAGTCGGAGAACTGACTTTGCACAATTCCGGGCAGAAATATAAGCTGAGTGAGAGTCAGGGGTTGGAGAGCGACGGTACCTTCTGAAAGCCTCCTCTCTGTTGCGGATAGCATTAGACAAGTAAAGTTAAACCAAGTTTTTTTCCATTAGTTGTGGGAATAGAATATGGAATGTACGCCTCTATGCCCGAGCGAATCACCTCCGTGATGCGCTCAGTACACCCAGAAGGGCCCCGGACACCGAAGCAGTAATCATTCCATGGGAAATCACAGAAGTACTGCCTAAGGGCTTCTCAATCAGCGGCGCCGAAGTGCCAAAGGCCAAATTGGAGTGATAGGACTGGAAACAGATATAAGATTGTGATCGGAGGAGCCCAACGGAGAGAAAAGTTTCACAGAGTAAGAAGAAGGATGAAAGGTAAGAAATAAATCCAGAATGTTGGGCCTATCTCCAAGGCGATCGGGAATACGAGTAGAGTGCTGTACAATCTGATCTAGGTCATTTAGGATAGAAAAGTTGTAAGCTAGTTCACCAGGGATGTTAGTGAAATGAGAGGAAAGTCAGAGGTGGTGGTGTACATTGAAATCTCTTAAAATGGAAATTTCAGCAAAAGGAGAGCGGGATAGAATGTATTTCACTTTGGAATGAGGTAGTCAAAGAATTTTGGATAGTCAGTAGAATTAGGAGAAGGGTAAACAGCGCAGCTGTATTAGTTTGAGATTGGCATGTAAGCCGTAACCAGAAGGTACAGAATTCGGAAGATTCGAGTTTGGGAATACAAGAACAAGTCATGTCATTGCATACATATACGCAGCATCAACCTTTGGAGTGAAATTGAGTATAGAAAAAGTAAGAGGGTACAGTAAAGGGGTCAGTCGTCCCACACATCTGAGTTTCAGCGAGAAAAAGAAGATGAGGTTTAGAGGAGGAGAGGTGACGTTTAACAGATTGAAAATTTGAGAGAAGGCCACGAATGTTGCAGAAGTTTATGAAAAGTGGATCAGACAGAGGTCCAAAACATCTCGAATGGGCGGTAGGAGATTCAGCCCCGCTGCCCGGGTCTGCGTTCCCGGTGTCGGCAGGGGGGAGCCAGAAGGTGGGACATTTATGGTCCCCTCCCCAGGGTACTCCGAGGCTCTTGAAATTGATGCCATTTTTTTTTTAAATTTTGAAAAGATTATGTAGTGTGTCAGATGTATGTGTGTGTGGTGAGGAATAGGGAGAGAAGTGTGTGTTTGAGAGCATGCTGGACTGCTCACAGGGTAGATGAGACACGGAAAAAGATCTGCTAAGGAGGACAGTGACAGGAGAAACGGGAGTTCCAGCATTCCCTGTCTTCTGTTTAACGCCCCTCCCCCCTGAGTACTTCCCTGGTCGATTGATGTCTACAATCTCCTCCTTAGTCCTACTCCCCTAGCAGTTAGTCCTGCTCCCACAGTAGTCAGTCCTCCTACCCAGCAGTCGTCCTCCTCCGACAGTAGTTCATCCTACTCCTCCGATAGTTAATCCAGAGAGTCCTGTCCCGTCAGCAGTCAGTCCTCCGCCAGTAGTTCATCCTACTCCCTGAGTAGTTGATTCACCTGCTTCGGAAAACGACTCAGGCCAGTTAGGAGAAACAACAACTTAAAATTTCTTAAAACTGTGCTCTTCAATGCTAGGTCAATTAGAAACAAACTAATGGAATTTATAGCTCTAGTCAAAACTGAGAACTTCGATATCATAGGAATAACGGAATCCTGGATTCATTCTGAATCAGGGGACTTTGTAGGAGAATTTGAAATGGTAGGTTACAAAATGTTTCACAAGGATAGGAACTGAAGGTAAGGCGGCGATGTACTTTTGTATGCTCGTGACTTCCTGCACCCGGTAAACAGTAATATTGTATCTGCTCATGAAATGTTGGGAATTGATCTAAACTGAAATAATAAAGTAGTGCATCTACTTCTAGTATATAAGCCACCTCACTACCCCATTGATAAGGATATAAACTTGTATAACCTATTAAGAAGATTAGTGAATAATAAGATTAGTGTGATATTTAGTGATTTTAATTGTGGTAATATAAATTGTGAAAACAAAACAGCTGTTGCTGAGGGCTCAAGCCTGTTGGAATTTGCGGATGATAATTTATTAAGTCAATGGGTTGATGGTCCTACAAGGGGTAATAGTAAACTAGACCTCATATTCACGAACGAAGACGATCTAGTCTCTAACCTGACTATTGGTGAAAATTTGAGTGACACGATCACAATTTGATTAGGTTTCACTTCAGGGTTCCAATTAATACACGCGAAAAGACTCTTGAAAGACTGAATTTCTTCAGAGCAAATTTTGAAAGCTCCCGAAGTAGTTCAGGCACACCTGAAGTTCTAAAAAGTGAGGACGTCACTGTCACCTGGAGCATCATTTTAAAATATTACAGAACACTTTTATACCCACTAAAATAGTTTCTTTGTCAACAAAGTCGCCGAAATGGTTTAGCAACGAAATTAGCAATGCTATTACGGAAAGAAATAAAGCCTACAAACTACTTAAGTCACATCTCAACCAGACTAAATCAGAAAACTATATAAACCTACGTCGGATGGTTAAGCCCTTAATTAGTTCAGCCAAACATGGTGAAGAAGCTAGAGTTGCCTCATTCTATAAAGTTAACCCTAAAGAGCTTTTTGCCTATGTTAATAGCAGAAAGTCAATTAAAAATTCTGTCGGTTCCTCTAAAAGATAGGAATGGCGTACTGAAATTCAGTGATAAAGAAATAACTAATACGTTAAACGAGTTCTTCGTTACAGTCTTCACGGAGGAAGACTCATTTGAAGTGCCAAAGCTTCGGATTACGTGTGACGGTGACCAGCCAGTAGAGACCATAAGTTTTCCGAGAGATGAGGTACAGCAATTAATTGACAAGATGAATAAATACAAATCACCTGGTATTAAAGAGGTATTAAAAGAGGTTAGCCACAATGTTGTTGACGACTTAGTAAACATATTCAAACAATCAATCGAGTTACGGAAAGTTCCAACCGACTGGAAGTTAGCAGATGTAACACAAGTCTTTAAAAAAGGTGATAGAGAAAATCCTTGCAATTACTGCCCGATCAGTTTAATATCAATTGTCGGTAAACTGTTGGAATCCATCATTACAGAATGTATTGTGTATCACCTTGAATCTAACAATCTAATTTTTTATTCTCAACATGGATTTAAGCGACATACATCCTGTCTGACAAACATGTTAGAGTTTTTCCATAATATGCATACTCTATACGATGCAAGCAGGGCATTGATGGCTAAAGTCAGAGGACGAGGAATCACAGGACTCGTTTCCAACTGGATTGAAGATTGGTTAAATGATAGAAAGCAGAGAGTGGTAATAAATGGAGTGGGTTCGGAGTGGGCGCCTGTCACCAGTGGTGTCCCACAGCGTTCCGTTCTGGGTCCTTTACATTTTATCATCTATATCAACGATATAGACGTCGGGCTCCTAAGTACAATTTCCAAGTTTGCAGGCGATACGAAATTAGGAAGTAGTATAGGTACTGACGAGGGCGTAAGAACGCTTCAAAATGATCTTGATAGGTTGGACGAATGGTCTGCTACTTGGCAGATGCCATTCAACTTGGACAAATGTAAGGTAATGCACATTAAGTTATAAAAACCCGAAAACTCTCTTGGGAAGGAACTTGAGTGAGACCGATCTAGAGAAAGACTTAGAAATCTATATCAGTAATGATCTTAAACCGTCGAAGTAGTGTGCAGAAGTCGAAAAGAAGGCCTTAAAAATATTAGCTTATATTAAAAGACAGTTCCAGTTTAGGAACAAGGAGACTGTAATATCTCTTTATAATTCACTAGTCAGACCTCAACTCGAATATTGTGCGCGGTTTTGGTGTCCGTCTCTTAGGAAGGATATAGAAAGGTTAGAAAGGGTACAAGCAAGGCCTACAAAACTGATCCCTTCAATGAGAATGCAAAACCACCAACGGAAATTGGAGCGCCTAAATCAGTTTACCTTAGAGACGAGGAGGTTGCGCGGTCAGCTTATTCAAGTCTTCAAGATGCTCAGTGGAATAGACCAGGTAGCCTACAAGAACCTATTCTCACTTAATGCCAGTCGGACAAGAAATAACGGATTTAAACTGGAACTAAAGACATTTAGGACCTCTGTCTGCGGCAGTTTCTTTTCCTGTAGAATAGATAGTTAATATCTGGAACCAACTTCCCTCAGAGGTTGTTTCAAGCCAAAGTGTAAATGTGTTTAAAAATAGGCTAGATAAAGTACTGAATACTCTCATGGTTTAAGACTAAAATATAACGTAACTCTGCAGGAGTTCACCTGCGCGGTGTCTATGTGTGGCATGCGTAATTATAGAGCTATCTTATACAGGGTGAGCCACGACGAAATGTCATAACTTCGGGAGCTTATGGCTGAGGTAATTCCCAGTCAAAAACTCCATATGAACATAGGTCCGATTCTCAACGGTTATGGAGCTATGAATGTTTGAATGTTTAAAAATAAGAATAAGCGGACAAATAGCTGCTAAATTTTTTATACACGAATTTACAATAACTGTTCAAAATGTCTACCCTCGGCCTCAATACACATCGCGGCTCGTCTGTAAATTGCGCGTGTAGATCGCATTAGTTCATTACGATTGTCCTTTATGAGGGCTGCAACATTCAAAATGCGACGGAGCAAGGCATCTCGTGTTTCCACTTTTCTCTGGGATACGAGCTCTTTCATGCGCCCTTACAGATAAAAATCCAGAGGGGTTAGGTCAGGAGACCTGGGTGACCAATTTTGTGCAGCACAACCACGACCGATCCGTCGACCAGGGAAGCGATCATCGAGATGCGTTCTCACTGCACGGCTGAAATGGGGAGGAGCTCCGTCTTGTTGGAAATACATACGCAATCGTGTTGCCAAAGGTACATCTTCTAATAGTGGCGGCAGTGCGTCTTGCAGAAATCGTAGATAAATGTCACCTGTAAGCTACTTTCGAAGATAACGGACCAATCAGCTAACCATAGAGAATACCACACCTCACATTTCTGACCACACATGTGAATTGCGAGTGTTGTTGACACCGTCGCGGGTAAATTGAGCCTCATCACAGAACAAGACGTATCGATGCAATTGTCGATCGGCATTGAGCCAATTACAAAATTCCAGCCGTTGGGCGCGATCCCCAGGTTGGAGTTGTTGTTGTTGTTGTTTAGCCGATCAGCCCACCCTGATCGAGCAAGCCGGCGGCACGCAGGTAACCGATCGCCCTCTCCGGAGTGGACCAGAGGTTCAGCGCACTAGTGATGTTGTGTTGCGTTCGTTGTTGTGCTAGAGCGGTACAGTCTGTCATAATGTGTTCAATTGTTTGTGGTGTGTCCTGGCACAGGTGGCAGGTGTCGTCTGTGGAGTTGTCTAGTCTGTGTTTATATGTCCGTAAGTTGGGGTGATGTCCACATCGGAATCGTGCTAAGTTAACTCGATCCGATTTGCTCAAGCTGATCTCTGACCTGTTAATGGGTGGCGGCTTCGCCCTAGGACTGTATTCGGACCGAGTCGTGTCAGTGCTTTGTGGGTTAGGTGTGTGTGTATGTGTTTTCTGTACTGTGTGATGTCTGTGGGGCGTGGTATGGAATGGAGTATTTGGTTATAATGTCTCTCTGGTGTTACCTTAATGGTGCGAGGTGTCGGTGCATAATTGTACATGTAGTGGCAAGAGTGTTGTGGGTTAGTTGTCGCTGCTGCCATGAACTGTGTTCCCCCTCATGTCTAAATGTTCCCTAACTTTCAGTATTTTTGTTTCTGTGTGCAAGTGTTCTATTGGTGTTGTTTGAGTGCATCCTGTAATGATACGAAGTGCGTTGTTTTGTATTGTCTGTAAGATGTTTATGTGTGTGTTTGAGATAATGGGTGCCCAGCATGGGCTAGCACAGTCCATAAGTGAGCGAATATATTGTTTGTATATGAGTGATGTTGTTTCCTGCTGGTGTCCAAAGTTTGTGCCTGTTAGTACCCTAAGCGTATTAAGTTTTGACGTACATTTGTTTTTAATGTCCTGAATGTAGTTTGCAAAAGATAATGATGTGTTGTATGTGACCCCAAGTATTTTGGTCCTGTGAGTGTGTGGAATGTTGATGTTGTTTAGTGTAAGCTGTGGAGTTATCTGGTGTTCTTTTGTATTGCATGAAAGGAAGGTGATGGTTGATTTTGTGGGCGCTACTTTGAGTCTATTGTGTGTGAGCCAGTCTTGTATACTGTTTATGTATGTTTGTAGGTTACTTGTAGCGGTGTCGATATTGTTGTGGGTGGATGTTGGAGTGATGTCATCTGCATATGATAATAAGGTAAGCTTGTTATCTATGGGTTTTGGAATATCATGAATGTATAAGTTGAACAGTGTTGGTGAGAGAACAGAGCCTTGAGGGACCCCGTTCGGAAAAAGCTTCTTTTGGGATGAATTGCCATTAAATGTGAAATGTGAGTGTCTTCCTGAAAGATAGTTGCTCAGCCATCTGTTAGTGTTATTGTGCATGTTTGTGTTGAGTATTTTGTTTATGAGAGGAAAGAGTGGGATATCATCAAATGCTTTACTAATGTCTATTGTTGCTAATAGTGTACGTTGAGGTGGTCGTCTGGAGTTGATGCCAACCATGATGTGCTGCGTGACGTTAGTGAGTAATGTCGTGGTTGAGTGGTGAGGTCTGAATCCATGTTGAGTAGGCGATAGTGGTATGTGTGGGTTGGTGATTTGTAAGACTAGTCTTTCTGTTACTTTGGAAGGTGTGCATTAGGGTGCCACACTCTATAGGGGCAGTTTTTAGAATTTGGAAATTTCGAATGGCCCTTAGTCATATTGTTTGGTTTGATGAGAAAACCCTAAATATGAAGTTTGAGCCCGATCGAAGTACATTTAGAGGTTCCGCATCTACCGTTTCTGTTGTACCGTGTGTTCGAAATAATGGATTTATCTGGGAAACCTGTAACCATGGCACTATTACATATATACAGGGTTGAAAAAACCATGTTTAAAAAAAAAAAAAAAAAACTTAACTCAGATAACTCAATTAGGTACTGGTACTCAGAAATTAGAATTGCTGACTGTCTCATTTTTTAATTGGAAGATGTTAGATGTAAGAAGTGCTAACTTCACAAAAATGAAAATAAACCTAATAACAACATTTATATTTGTAGCTACATGCGTTTATAATGTAATTGATACAGGTAACTTCAATCCTTTTATGTGCAATGCCACTATTAAATAGGCCTGCTAGTGCAAGGTAGCTATATTATATACTACCGTACATACTAGGCTACCCTGAACTGATGGTTTTTAGGTCTTATCAATATAAATATAAGTTTTAGTTTTTGAGCTATTAGTTTATGAATTAAATAATTTGTGTTGTAAAAATTGAAATTATAAAAAAACAAAAAACCCCAGAAAAACATGTTTTTTTTAAATGGTTTAAACCATGGTTTAAACCAGGTTTAAACCATTTGGGTTAAACCAGCCAACCCTGCATATATATTGCTATAATTTATGCATTTCATAAATTTAAATATTTATAATTAATATTTGCTTCTCATTGTATATATTTTCACTACTTTTCAGCATTGAGATCTGGCAACAGCGCAACGCCGGGTTAGTGTGGTGAGTCACACTGTCACATTCTTCAGTCAATCACTCTCCTTCACGCATTCAACGCGTGATCATCTCGTGCTGCACTATTACATATATACAGGGTTGAAAAAACCATGGTTTAAAAAAAAAAAAAAAAAACTTAACTCAGATAACTCAATTAGTACTGGTACTCAGAAATTAGAATTGCTGACTGTCTCATTTTTTAATTGGAAGATGTTAGATGTAAGAAGTGCTAACTTCACAAAAATGAAAATAAACCTAATAACAACATTTATATTTGTAGCTACATGCGTTTATAATGTAATTGATACAGGTAACTTCAATCCTTTTATGTGCAATGCCACTATTAAATAGGCCTGCTAGTGCAAGGTAGCTATATTATATATACCGTACAACTAGGCTACCCTGAACTGATGGTTTTTAGGTCTTATCAATATAAATATAAGTTTTAGTTTTAGAGCTATTAGTTTATGAATTAAATAATTTGTGTTGTAAAAATTGAAATTATAAAAAAACAAAAAACCCAGAAAAACATGTTTTTTTTTAAATGGTTTAAACCATTTGGGTTAAACCAGCCAACCCTGCATATATATTGCTATAATTTATGCATTTCATAAATTTAAATATTTATAATTAATATTTGCTTCTCATTGTATATATTTTCACTACTTTTCAGCATTGAGATCTGGCAACAGCGCAACGCTGGGTTAGTGTGGTGAGTCACACTGTCACATTCTTCAGTCAATCACTCTCCTTCACGCATTCAACGCGTGATCATCTCGTGATGGCTACCGCAAGCTCACTGAGATCCAAGACCGAGATATGGCTAATCGGACACGCCAACCCAAGCCCCCTAACGGGAAACAGGTTACCTTCAAATGGTGAAGTGCTTCGCCGGTTATACAGTTTCATAAGGTGCAAAAACAACTTCTAGCCGAGGCGGCGCGTAATGTGATCGTCGAGGTGTATACTTTCTGGGCTATGGCCAGAATCCCGACCATGACCTCCAAAAGCGCCGCGCGAAAACTGCTTAGACTTTACGACAATTGGCAGGCACTGCAGCGCAGCCGGAAGCGGTCCGGCGCCACAGGTGAGGCAGCCAGGGCGGCCTTCACCGAGGGACTCGATGACATTTTTGACGTGGCTCTCGACAACGCCCTCTCCGTCATCACCATCCAGGAGGATCGCGACTTCCTTCTTGCTCAACGCGAAAAGGGTCGCCGTGGTGTCATGTCCGGGGTGGACAAAATCCTCACTGGAATTGAGCAACGTGCATCCGCGCGTGAAGCTGCCAAAGAAAGGCAACGCCAAAAGCAATCAGAGCAATCACTGGCAAAAGCAACCCTTACATCATCAAACTCGTCGTCGTCGCCTAATTGCTCGACAGAAGAGGAAACCAATACACCTACAAAGCGCCGTCGCAAAAAGAACATTATCACTCAAGACCTAGCGTCGGCACTGGACCGGACCAAAACAAGCAACCGTGGAGCCGTTCAACTCATGAAAGCAGCTGCTTCCATTCTGGATATTCAAGACACAGATGAACTGGCTCTCAGTCACGAGACGATTCGGCGTTGGCGATTGCGTCATCGAGGGGAAATCGCCAAAGAAGTGAAGATGACGTTCGATCCCAGTGTCCCGCTCATCGTTCACTGGGACGGGAAGATGGTCTCCGACTTCAGCGGCAAGAAGGTCGATCGCCTCGCCATAGTCGTGTCCGGCGACGGCGTCGACAAACTTCTCTCCGTGCCGAAGCTGCCTGCTGGAACTGGTCGCGCCCAAGCAGGTGCTGTGCTAACTCGTTGGATGACTGGGGAATCGCTGATCGTGTCGTCGGGCTCTCCTTTGACACGACAGCTGCCAACACGGGCGTCGTTTCGGGCGCTTGCGTCCTCATCGAGCAGGGCCTTCACCGCCAGCTGCTGAACCTGGCCTGTCGGCACCACATGCTAGAATTGGTGGCAGAGAAAGTCTTCATCGAGTGCATGGGCCCCTCCTCTGGTCCTGACATTAAACTGTTCTCGCGACTGAAGGAGCGCTGGCAATCCGTCTGCACCGACCAATTCAGCGCCATCTAAGGAAGACCTTACTAAGCCGCTGCTCAAGGCGCGAGACGATCTGATCGCGCGTTTCAAGGGTCACATCACCAAGGGCCAGCCGCGGGACGACTACCGAGAGCTCCTGGAGCTGGCGATCATAGCGCTTGGAGGCGTCCCCCAGCGAGGTGTGTGCTTCATGCGACCGGGCGCACTCCACCGCGCCCGGTGGATGGCCAAAGTGATATACGCCATCAAGCTCCACCTCTTCCGGCAGCAGCTCCCCATTAAGGCTCGCGAGGCCCGGGGCATCCTGCGCTCGTAAACTTTGCGCTGCTGGTTTACATTCCGGCCTGGTTTACGGCGCCCCTTCCCGCCGCTGCCCCTCGAACTGACCTGGCGATGCTCAAGGCGCTGGTTGACTACGACAAGGTGGACAAGGACGTGTCCAAGCTACCTCCTCTGTGTTTCGACGACATCTCTGGTACCTGAGTGAACACCTGGCCGCCCTCGCTCTCTTCGATGACGACACTCCGCTGGAGGAGAAGAGTCGAATTGCGACGACCATCAAGGATGTCGAGGGCACCGAGGAGCCACCCAAGCGCATTGCCCTGGACGTCTGCCCGGAGGAGCTCAGCGAAAGACAGTCGCAGACTTTTGCCGACATCCAGCACGCTTCTTTTCGAGCGGCTCGCGATCAATACTTCTTTCCTAGAGTTGGAGCCGGCTACCTGGTCGAACAATGCGTCCTACCTGGCGGGGAAACGCCGTGTCTCTACGTTGAGCGTTGTCAATGTCCGGGCGGAGCGAGGGGTCGCGCTGATGCAGAACTACAATCTCGCACTCACCAAGGACGAGGAGCAACGGCAGTACTTGATGCAAGTCGTTGAGAAGCACCGCAAAGAGCACCCGAGCGCCCGCAGCGGAAATCCTTAACGGGTTTGGGAGTACTTTATGGTATATTTGAATTTGCTTCATTTTTATAGGGTGTTACTCCTATTAATCCTGTATAACAATGTATAATCGTATATACTTTATTTCTGTTATTATTTTGATTTATATGGCCAGTAGGCTCAGTATATTACTATGATTAATACGGAATAAAATGTTTTTTATTTTAATAATATTAAGTTGTTTTGTTGCAATAAAATTGAAATTGATTTAATGATTTTGTATTATTAATAACATTACACACAGAGAATAGTATCCTGCTACCCAGGCATGGTGGGACAAGTTTATTCCAATTAATTATGAAATAATGTTGAACAATATTGTTAAGGTGTTTGCACTGTTTGCTAGTTGCGTATTGTGTTGTTATAAGCTGGTTGCCGGTTGGTGTGGTTTGGATTACAAAGCATAAACGTATTAAGGTGAAACTTTGAAAAAAACTTTTGAACCGCGACAAAAATATTAATATAAAAAAAATATTGAGGATGGAATAAACTTAATGCTATGGAAATATAGCTGTGACTGTCCTCTACGCCATGGTATATGATAGCATTTATATTGACATTGTACAAGTTACTTTACCCCTTGGAGCTGGAGCAATTTCTTGGAGAAACTCATTACTTCTGACACGTGGTACGCCAGAGATGGTCGATGCGGAACCCCTAAATATCCTTCAATTTGGCTAAAATTTCATATTCAGGGCTTTTTCACCCAACCTAACAATCCCACAAAGGGCCGTCCTAAAAATCAAAAAATGATTTTTATGTGGCACCCTAGACTGTGCATAGTAAAGTAATGGGTCTATAGGAAGCTGGTTCTGATGGATTTTGTTTGGTTTGAGTAGTGTAATAATTTTACTTGTTTCATATGTCAGGAATATAGTGTTGGTATGAATATGTGCTGATATTTGTGAGAGCGAGTATTCCCTCTGGGCTCAAGTGTTTAAAGTGTATGTTAGATATGTTGTCTGGTCCAGTAGCCTTCGAATTCTTAATGTTTTTGATGATCTTGGTGTCTGGTCTGTATTGAAGGTGTAATGTCGTGTCGAGTCTGTAAGTTTTCTGTGTCTGGCTGTTTGTCTGTCTGCGTGTTTCTGTTGTTGTCTCTGTTTAAGTGACTTATCTTTGCGTAGTATTAACTACAATGTTAGCTTGTTGTGTATATGTTGGGATATTATTTTGGCTGCGACAGATAGCCGCGTGTGAGGTGTGAATGTCGCTGTTAGAGTGGGTAATGCTGTTTATAGTCTTTATAGCCTGGATGGATGTATATGTGGAGTGGTTTAGTGTTGTTATGAATTCCCTAAATGTTTCTGTTTGTTTTTCTTTAAGTTTGTTGTTTATTTCTGTTGAGCTGTTGTATCTGCTGTTTTATGGTTCTGTGTGTGGTGTTTGTGTGTTATGTTTGAGGTTGTTACGTTGCCTTATGAGGTGGGCTATTTCTCTAGTGTAATTTGGGTTGTATTTCCTAATGTTGCCCTCGGGTATGTATTTGTTTGCATTATTGAGTGTTGAGTCTTGAGTGTTGTATTGATGTTTATGATGGGTGTGCTGTTTAATAGTGCCAAACTTCCTCAAATCTCCGTGCAGCGGGCTGTGTACGATTGGCCGGACTGGCAGTCGACGGCCTGTTGCGTGGCACGGTCAAGGTGCCGATCGGCTCCCGGGGCCGGACCTATTCCCAGGTTGGATTTGCTGAAAGCTCTGTACGTGGTATAGATACATACCTTCTTCGTGTAACGTTCTACATACTCTCGTTTGAGGAACTCTAACACGTGTGGAAATCCATCGCGTACTAACATGAGGACTCCGCTGTACCATTTGAATAATGTTTTCTTGTTCAGCCACATCTTGTTGTACCGGACGCTCAGATAAAACAGTAACGCTAGGAAATGAACCTCTCTCTGGCAATCTCCGGAAAACGTTGCTAAACACTCGTCGAGCTGGAATTCTTTGATTTAGAAAACGTCGCTGGCATTCAGCGACAGCAGCAGTAGTATTTTCATTGCAATATCTGTAAACATACGGCATATTCGGCATTTAAAAACGTAACAGGCATACTGAACGCACAAAACATCAACTGCATGCTCTGAAACACAACACTCTACTGCGTAGTTAGTTCTGTTCGATAAGTAACTGTCAATTCAGTTCAAAGTCACGCATGCACGTGCTTGAAATTCAAACATCCATAGCTCCATAACTGTTAAGTATCGGACTTATGTTCATATGAAGTTTTTGACTGGGAATGACCTCAGCTATAAGCTCCCGAAGTTATGACATTTCGTCGTGACTCACCCTGTATATTCTCAACTTTCCTGTAAAATTTATTTGTCTACTTTTCCAGGGTCAAGGTATTTTCTTCATCCTTTTTCCGAACCTGCCATGGAGGGAGCAGAGGGTGGGGAGAGAACCTTATACTTTTCTATCCAGTTTTCTACTACTGTTAGAATAGTTGAAAGAAAAATACTGTAAACTTGTTTAATAACAGGAACCTCCCAGAGTCGACCGGAAGCCAGAGTGGACACATAACAGCAACTTTTGCGCTTCTTTCACTTATTTGTTATTAAGATATTAAAACGCTATCGTATACTGAATAAGATTAAAGAACAGAAATGGAGTCGAGTAAAAAATAGCTCTGTAAGGAAGATCCTTCAGGATGATTTTTTTTTACACTAAAAAGTATAATAATGTTAATAGGTATGACCACTGCTCTGCTGTACAGAATATTTGTATAACATTCCGTACAAAAGGTTTTGATGATGAATGTATTGATTTGTTTCGAAAATTTTCAATTGTGAAGGCAGGTATGGGGTGATGTTCGGGATGGGTGTTGAGGAGCTGAACGTTACTATATGCCTTCTAAATTATCTTTTTTTATTAATAAAAGGATATGTGTAAGATACTTTATATGGATCGGAGAATACGATATACCTTTACTATTATTATTATTATTATTGATAATAATGGGTTTGAGTCTCGGAATGGATTTCAGACTTCAGTGATTTAGATGCTTCTCCTGTTTTTCCTCGGTTAGGGTCCCACGAAGAGCTGTAGGTTTCCTTCGTCACATGACCTTAGATGTTACGAGGATGGTTAAACAACTTCAAATGTTGTTATTATTATTATTATTATTATTATTATTATTATTATTATTATTATTGAGAGGGTTCGAATGAATAGATGTCGAATTGAATGACAATCGATACTAAAATATTTCGCACTTTAATAAAACCTTTAAATTTTATGCTCTCTACACTGTTCACACATGTAGTATATGGCAATGAAAGACGAAAGAGGAAGCAATTAAGAAATCTGTATGCTAATAAATAATGTAAGTACCGCACTCCTTTAAAGAATATTAGTACGACTCCCTAGAAAAGTATATTAGATATTAAATATATTGATTTCTCCTAAGAATTTTCAGTTTTGGAGATTTGAGGGAATAGAATAGGATGGTGGTTTGGTGAACATAGCGTGACAGTATAGGTTAACAGTTACCTTTGTTTATTAATAAAAGTAAGCATGGAATGAAAGTTATATCTATTCAGAATATTGAAAATTATTTGCAGCTTTATTTCGTTGGTACCATCGGCTACGGGGGTAGATACCTTTGTAACCTTTGTAACTTTTATTCCTTCCCTTCCAACATCGTTTATAATATTAACTATGCAAGGAGTGAAGGATTGGGTACAGTTTATTTGATTTTAATTTTTTATGTATACTTTGAAAAGAAGTGTATTTTCAAAACAACTAACATCGTTTGGAAAGACAGTGTATTTTCCACCCTGTCCTAAAAAGCGTTTTTTTTCCATAGATTCTGATCTTGGGTGAAATTTTTCCCAGAACTGCACATTAAATAAAATTTCATTGAACAGATGGGGCCGTCCCATGACCACGAATTACTTTTTTATGTTTTTATTTATTTTTTTCATACAAATATATCAGATATATTTTGTGAAATTTCTTCGCATTTTTGTCACTGAAATTAATTAAAAAACTAGCCGTATGTTAACAAGATCCCTGTTTTGTTTAAATTTAAAATTATGCATAAATCTGATGCTATTTCTTTTACTAATTTTAATTATTTCCTTTTAATTTTATTTTTATTATTTTATTTTAATATATCCTACTCCTGACATCTGTCATGTGTTCTCTACAAGTATATTTCCATTATAAGAGTAGGGAAATATAAAGAAGCAGCCTTCCTAAAATGTATGAACTTAAAAAGACTAGTAGAATGGTGGCTTTTAGGGAGAGTGGGAAGGGGGGAGTGCCAGCCAGTGACAAAAAGGGCGAGGGGAGTGTCAGTGCCAAAGAGGGGTAGGAGTCCCCCTTAAAACTAACCTAACCTAACGTAGAGAGGGCAATTTCTACAAAAATAATATCAGGTTGAGGGAAAAGTATTGTCGGTTGTAGAACAGTGAAATTAAAAGGTGTACACATTTTTTTTAGTTGTATCATTATACATTAAACTAAGATAGGTTATAATTACTTTAATTTGTTATATTATAAATATATATATATAGAAGTATGTTAAACTGATCAAGGGGATGTACAGGGGAGTAACAACTAAGGTGAGGAGTAGCGTGGGTGTGTCAGAGAGCTTTGGGGTGGAAGTTGGTCTGCACCAAGGATCAGCTTTGAGCCCCTTCCTTTTCAATGTGGTATTCGATGTGTTGACGGACAGGATTAGAGGGGAGGCGCCGTGGTGCATGATGTATGCAGACGATGTTGTGTTGAGTGGGGAGACGAAAGAGGAGGTGGAGCAGCAGTTGGAAAATTGGAGAGAGGCGTTGGAAAGTAGGGGGATGAGAATTAGCCGAAAGAAGACCGAATATATGAGATGTGATGTGCAGCAGGACCGAGGAGGGGAAGTGACATTGAGTGGAGAGCGTGTTAAGACGGTGGAGTATTTTAAATACTTTGGGTCAACAGTGGATGCAGAGGGGGGAGCAGAGAGATAAAATGTAGAATACAGTCGGGGTGGAAGAACTGGAGAGACGTATCAGGGGTGCTCTGTGATAAGAAGGTCCCAGTGAAACTGAAGGGAAAGGTATTCAAAACAGTGGTGACGCCGGCAATGTTGTATGGAATGGAGACTGTGCCAATGAAGAAGAGCAATGAAAGAAAAATCGATGTGGCTGAAATGAAGATGTTGAGATGGATGTGTGGAGTGACGAGGAGGGATAGGGTCAGAAATGAGCATATAAGAGGAACAGTGAAGGTGGCGGAAGCATCTAAGAAGGTGCAGGAGGCCAGGCTGAGGTGGTATGGACACGTCAGGAGAAGAGAGGAGGAGTATGTGGGGCGCAGAGTGCTGGAGATGGAGTTGCCGGGACGGAGAAGAAGAGGAAGACTGAAGACGAGATGGAGGGACTGTGTGGTGGCGGACATCAGGGAGAAGGACTTGGAGGAGGACGTGGTATACGACAGAGGAGAGTGGAGAAGACGAACCAAAAACAGCGACCCCATGTAAAGATGGGATAATAAGCTGCGGAAGAAGATTATATAAATATATTATATATATATATATATATATATTAGGGTGATGCAAAATAACTTATCATTTCAAAAACTTGAAGACACCCTCTAATTTTATTTAATTTAGTGTAAAAACTGAACATGCAAAATTTTAGCGCAATTGAAGACATTTTAGAGGTTGCTACCATCCATTGAACATTTTGTATATTGTTATTTTTCAGTTTGTATTTATTGTACATTTATTTATTTTGCAGATTTCATCAAAAATGGTAGTCAGCAACATATAGCAGTCATAACAGACTCTGAACCTCTTTCCGTAAACCTTCTCATCCCTTTCATTGCTATAGACGCCGTGGCCGAACATTCTAGAATCATTTCTTTGCTGTGACGTCACTGTGGCGGCCGCGTCAGTGTAAGTGCGGCGTCACTGACTCAGTATCTTTGCTGCCTTCGCTGAGAGTGGTTGTATAGCAGTTGCTGAGTTGCACTCATGGAGCGGCATACGCGTCACAAAACAGTTGTTTGGCTCATAGGACATCCTATAGAGTCCTTCAAAGAAACCCAGCTTCCATCTAAAAGGGAAACATTAGCATTGTTTATGAACTACAAGATCAATAAAAAGCAACAGGTGAAAACAGCGGCTTTGTTGACTGCTAGAGATGTTATGGATGTGTGGGAAAAGGCACGCATCCCAACAGTGTTGAAATGTCATGTCGTGGAGAGAGTAAAGAAACTTTTCAACGAGTGGGAGAAACTAAAGAAGAACAGAAATAATAAGAAGAAGCAATCACCTGCACTACTTCAAAAACAAGAGAGCTGGCAAAATGACTTGCAAGATCTGTTTGACATTGCACATGCAAGTGCTCTTGACATGATAAAGATAGATGAAGATCGTGAGTTTTTGATGCTGCAACGACAAAAAGGAAGAAAAGGCAAAATGTCTGGAGTGGATAAAGTTTTTTCACAAATGGAAGAGATTGCTAGAGAAAAGGAAACATTGCTTGAAAAGAAAAGAAAGAGGGAAACAGCCGTTTTCGAAGCAGCAGTGCTCTCAAGTTCAAGTCCTTCAAGTTTGAATGAAGATAGTTCAAAATCAGAAGAAGAATTTGTTGCTGACCCTCAGCAGCCATCAACTTCGAGACAAAGTAGATCAAAGTCTAAGAGTGCAAAGCTTATGGATTCTTCAATGCTTGTATCTCTTGATGCTGCAAAAGTAAGTGATAGAGCTGCTTCGGAAATCTTGATCCCAACAATCAATGCTCTTGGGCAAAACCCTGAAGAATACAGTGTTAGCTATTCATCGATACGGAGAGCAAGACAAAGGAACCGCAAGACAATGGCAGAAAATTTGAAGCAGGATTTCGAAACAAATTGCCCTCTCCAAATACATTGGGACGGCAAACTACTGGAAGATATTACTGGTCATGAAAATGTTGATCGACTGCCAGTTCTAATTTCCGGCCAAGGAGTTGATCAGCTTCTTGGTATTCCCAAACTTGCCAGAGGAACTGGTCAAAACATTGCAGATGCTGTCCATCAGTTAGTATTGGAGTGGAATATATCTGACCAAGTGAAGGGCATGTGTTTTGACACCACTGCCTCCAACACAGGTTCTAAGAGTGGTGCTTGTATGTTACTAGAGCAAAGATTGGATAAAGATATGCTGTGGCTGGCTTGCCGACATCATATTTTCGAAATAGTGTTAGACGCTGCAGTTTCTGTCTCCTTGCCATCTTCTAGTGGTCCTGACATACAACTGTTTAAGAGATTCAAAGCAAAGTGGGTGGAAATTGACAAGAACAATTACCAAACAGCAACAGATGACCCTAACATTGCAGAGAAAATCTCAGATGCTGAAGAACTCATTCAATTTGCTCAAGCTCAGCTTGATGAACAGCAGCCTCGTGATGACTACAAGGAATTGCTCGAGCTAACGCTCATTTTCATCGGTAGTGCCCCCAAGTCAGGAATCAGCTTTAAAGCACCCGGAGCTTATCACAGAGCACGATGGATGGGCAAGCTAATTTACTGCATTAAAATTTGGATGTTTAAATCTCAGTTTAAACTAACTGAGAGAGAGGAAAAAGGACTGAGAGATGTTTGCTGCTTTTCAGCTGCGATATACATCAGATCGTGGTACCTGGCACCCATACCCTCATGCGCCCCCCGTTCAGATTTGCATTTTGTGCAAAGTCTGCAGCTCTACAAGCAAAAGGATGACAAAATTGCAAGTGCTGCACTCAATAAGTTTTTGAGACATTTGTGGTACCTCTCTGAGGAGCTTGTGGCGCTTGCATTTTTTGATTCAGCTGTTTCGCATGAGACAAAAAACAAAATGAAGCATGCTCTGCAGAAACCAGTTGACTCAAAACCGAGCAAACGAGCATCAATAAATCCTGAATCAGCTGGGCAGAAACAACTGCAGGATTTCGTTACTGCGAACACAAAAAGATTCTTTGAAATCCTAGAGGTGCCTTGCACTTTTCTTGAAAAAGATGCTGAAGAATGGAATGATGATGAAAGTTATGCGAATGCAAGAGATATCGCATATGGACTCAAAGTGGTAAACGACATTGCGGAAAGAGGTGTACGACTGATGGAGGAATACAACAAACTGATAACCAATGATGAAGAGCAGAAACAATACCTTCTTCAAATTGTTAAAAGTTACAGGTCGTCACTCTCAAACAAAAACAAGAAAACATTACTCTTGCTTCACAAAAAACGAAAATAAACATACATAAGTGGTTATGATATGCCTACTGGGGAAACTTCCACATAAAAAAAAGTTAACGCGCTATACGCTGTACCTCAGAGGGTGGTGCGGAAATCAGCGTGCCTATTATTTACTATTTTATGAGCTCACTACGTACTATAGTCTAGAATGTCATCGTTTTTTTTCAAACTAGGTTAACTAGGTACATATCAAACCGGCTCCGGCGAAAATATCAACAAAACAATATTTTTGAGCACAAACTGATATACATTTATTTTTAAAGCTTGGTAGCAACCTCTAATTTTCTCTTTTTCAACCCCAAATTTCGCATACAATGCTTTCTTAGGAATATGAATAAAATAGGAGGGTGTCTCCATGAAAATTTAAAAAAAAAAAATTTGACCACTTTTTTGCATCACCCTAATATATATATATATATATATATTATATTTTATTCCTTTTTTATATTTTCGTATTTTTTCAGCATTCAGAAGAACAATGACATCGGAGCAAATTCGAGTGTGCCTTTTGTACGAGTTCAAACTTGGGAGTAGTGCAGGCTCTGACTTCGCGCAAAATTTGTCAAGCATGGGGAAAGGACC
Source organism: Bathynomus jamesi (assembly GCA_023014485.1). Lineage (NCBI taxonomy): Eukaryota > Metazoa > Arthropoda > Malacostraca > Isopoda > Cirolanidae > Bathynomus > Bathynomus jamesi. Next base: position 478,463 of record JAJOZX010001914.1, on the reverse strand, counting down.
CCGTCAGCAAACGTGATGCTCAACGATGGTTTCAGAAATTCCATTTCGGTGACACGATCCTTCAAGATAAACTTCGCTCGGGCCGTCTGGTGGCTATTGACAATAACATTTGAGATCGCTTGTCGAGTCAAACCCACGTCAAACCACACGAGAACTCGCACAGATACTCCAAGTGGATAACACAACTGTTTGCGATCATCTGCGGCAAATTGGAAAGGTGAGGAAGGTGGATAAATGGGTCCCCCACAAACTTAGAGAAAAGAACAAGACTCAGCGTCTGTCCATCTGCTCATCATCGCTGCTAAAAAATAACAATGAGCCATTTCTTGAAAGAATTGTAACGTGTGATGAAAAATGGTTCTTGTACAATAATGTGAAACGCTCCGGTCAATGGTTGAATAAGGATGCCCGTCCTGCAAAGATGCCTCAACGGGAACTCCATCCAAAGAATTTCAGAGCAAGGTTTATTTTGAAGGTTCATGTCACCGAAACGGAATTTCTAAAACCATCGTTGAGCATCATGTTCGCTGACGGAGTCCTCTCCCTATGCTTGACAAATTTTGCGCGAAGTCAGAACCGTACTACTCTCAAGTTTAAACTTGTACAAAAGGCACACCCGAATTTGCTCCGATGTCATTGATCTTCTGAATGCTGAAAAAATATGAAAAATATAAAAAAGGAATAAAATATATATATTTATAATACTGTACAATAAGCCCTTGTCCAACGCGGGGGTTGGGTTCCTCGAGAAAGGCGTGTTAGGTTCCGCGTTGGACAAACTTAATACCTTATGGGATAAATGGGGATACGTGAACGCGGCCGCGTAAAGTCTCCCATTAATACTTAGATACGTAGATTTTTTATTCACACATAAATGAATTTCCCTACCTATATTGTATATGAAATAAGAACATAATAAAATCATAAGCATAATGATATTTATATAATGAGGCGTTGCGTGGAAGAAGGGGGACCTAGCCATTTTTGGCGAACATGAATTATTGCTGATTTTCAGTAGCTTAATATAATATATTAAGCTACTGAAAACAGCAATAATTCGTTTTCGCCAAAAATGGCTAGGTCGCCCTTCTTCTACCTAATTGTCGATAAATACCTCTCCAACTTAAAATGCATTTTTCTCAAATATTTGATTTTGGCTAGGTCGCCCTTCTTCCACGCAACGCCTCATATGATAAATAAAAATATATTAAATGAAAATAGCACGTATCTTTTCTTCACTCTTTTGGATGGTGCGTATGGTAGACTCATTTACGTGATACTCGCGGCCAAGTGATGTTATGCTCATACCACCACGCAACTTATCTAGAATTTTTATTTTTTCGGCTAATGTCATAACCTTACGACTTTTCTTCTCTTCACTATCACTTGCAGATGCTTTACGTTTTGGTGCCATACTGCTGTCTATGGGTAATAGCAAACCAACGGCAAAATACGACAAAAACAATCCAACACAACTTCACTGAACTTAACGCGTTAGCGGGACTGAAACAAAGGGTGATACGAGGGGTGACGCGAGAGGGAGGTAGATGCGGGAGTGTTGGAGAGTGTAGGAGAAATCACCAGAGCGCGCATTGGTTGGCATGCGTACAGTACTACTGTATTATAGTGTGTTTTGCGGACCGTGTATAATAAAATTTTCCGCTTTCGGCAAATACGAGTATTTGTTCGCATTTATTTTTCTGTGTAGAAGCAAATTCGCGCTGGACAAACACGCGTTGGACGAGGGTTTACTGTATAACAAATGAAAGTAATTTTAACCTACCTTAGTTTAATGTACAGTATAGAGATACAACCAAAAAAAAGTGTGCACCTTTTAATTTCAATGTTCCAAAACCGATAATACTTTTCCATGAACCTGCTAATAATAATAATATAGGGTTTAGGGGCCACCTGATGCAGCACGAAGACACGTGCAAATACACATAAGGTCAATAGAACGGCGACACGCATACATACACGACCGATGTCTGCGAAAGAGCGACGAACTTATGCGTTGTTTTTCTTGGTAGGCAATTGTGGGCAGAGCCTGTTATTTGTGTCCAGATGTGAATGTTACAACGAGGTTATTCTTAATAATAATAATAATAATAATAATAATAATAATAATAATAATAATAATAATGATCACTGAGCGACGTTGTTTATTTAAATATTCTAATAAAATTTACCATACATATCCATTCTCTCATTATATATATATATATATATACACACACACACACACACACAGGAAGTCTGTTCAAAAAGTATCCGGACAAGGTGTTTATTTTTAGAACAAGGTTACGCTTGGAGTTTTGACTGTGCTAAACATGTCTGCATGTTGAGACAAGTTGACAGATACAGTTGCACTTCATTGTGTCGCGTCAGTCCACTGTGGTGAGCCGATAAAGTTAAACGTGTTTTGTTTCGCGGCTATTTCTTACGGTGTCGGAAGGTGTTGAAGATTGAAGATGTACACCATGAGTATGCTCCACAGGGACAAACACTCAGCAAGGAATTTTACATTGAAGTTTTGAGACGTCTACGTTACGTGAAGCAGTTCGGAGGAAACGGTCGCAGAAGTGGAAGGAGTCCGGAGACTGGATGCTTCATCACGATAACGCGCCATCTCACTCGTTGCAAATTGTCAAGCAATTTTTAGCTAAAAACGCTACCCCTTCCCCCAATTAAAACAGCCTCCATATTCGCCGGATTTGGCTCCATGCCATATGCGACTTTTTTTTTTGTTTCCGAAGCACAAACAAATCTTGAAAGGACACCGATTCGATGATGTTGAGACCATTAAAAAAATAAGACGGAGGATCAGCTTTTGGCCAGCCCGAAAGTGCTTTCGAAAAATGTTTTCAACAGTAGCAGGATCGTTGGGCAAGGTGTGTCGCTTCAGAAGGAGCGTACTTTGAGGGAGATTTAGCCGCAAAACCCTGTAAATACCATATTCTATCTATAATCGCATCAGTCCGGATACGTATATATATATATATATATATATATATATATATATATATATATATATATATATATATATACGTATATACACAGGGTGTCCCATAAGTCCGGCATCTATTTCTACAAACCATAATTCATATTTTTCTCTTTCCACAGGCCATAATGTCTGTGAGCAAGGAAGAACGAATCCAGGTAATTCTACTCATAGGAAATCGGAGTCAAAGAGAGGCCGCTGCTGAATTTAACAGACTGCATCCAGACCGCGAGCCAATAACACAGAGTTGTGTTAGCACACTTGTTGCAAAGTTTAAGGAAACAGGATCCATTGAAGATAAACCACGCAGTGGACCTTCAAGGAGGTCCACTGACGATGATACAGCGACTACTATCCTGGCTCATTTTAACAGAAGTCCCAATAAGTCTCTTCGGCGATTGTCAGCCGAGACAGGAGTGTCGAAAAGTAGCATCCATCGCATTCTTCAGGCTCACAAATGGCATCCATATAAATTTCAGATCCTACAGAAATTAAGCGAAGATGATCCCGACCGGCGGATGGAATTTTGTGAATGGGCTACGGAACAATACATATTGAGCACGTTCTGTAAATAAAAGCTTTTGTTTTGCCTTTTTTTATTATTTTTCCTATGATGCCGGACTTATGGGACACCCTGTATATATATGTATATTTATTTATTTATTTATGGATAGATTGAGGATTTACAAAATTCTAGATGTTACGTATAGTTCTGAATGAATATACAATCTATATACTTTGCAAGCCAAACAGATAACACCAAACCCACAATTCAGGGATCTTGGAGTAATAATGTTGTCGCATGCAGAATTCAGAGAGCACTATAACATTAAAATTACAACGGCTAGGAAAATAATGGAACCACTCTGGAGGAGCTTCCGCAGCAGAAAAGCAAACATCATGCTCAAATTATGGAAGAGTCTAGTCTACCGATAATTGAGTATGGCTCAATTGCGAACATAGAAACCATACAAAGGACTTTTACGTCTAAGATAGAGGAAACGAAAGGTGAAGACTATTTGGTCTGGATTACAATCCGTGAAACTCTACTCTCTGGAAAGAAGACGCGAGCGGTACACAATAATATACATATAGAAAATACTCGAGGGTTTTGTCCCTATCCTAATAAATTAAATAAAACCAAACTGGATTGAGAGAAAAGGCTGCGGTGGGACAGGGGGCCATTAAAACGAAGATGGAAAATACCCTCAGAATACGAGGCCCAAACTTTTTTAATGCCATGCCAAAAGAAGTGAGGAACTTCCAACACACCGACCTGAATAACTTCAAGAACCAGCTGGACAGGTTCCTCTGTAAAGTCCCTGATCAACCATGTGTGGCTGGCTACGAGGGCAGGAGAATGTCGGAAAGCAATTCCCTCCTTCATTAAATTCCGCAAATGAGGCAGGATGGTGTAAAGGGGTCGACCGCAGGTCGATCCTGAACCGTTGTTAAAACACTTATAAAGTATTAAGTATCATATATATATATATATATATATATATATATATATAATTATATATATATATATATATATATATATATATATATATATATATATATATATACACCGACCGTGCATGGAACAAGGAACTCTTCTGAGAAAATTAAATCCACTATAGTCCGAATAAGTAATGGTAAATGACAAACACTATAGTTTTTCTTTTTCATGATGTTAGCCCGACGTGAGCAACGGGTCACTCGCAAAGAGGCCCAAAAATATTACTTCCCTCACCAGCTATCTGCTAAGCAGATAGGATCCAACTTCGAGACAGGATCTAGGGGTTACAGATACACCTAGCCTACTATATCCAGAACCTCAATACAAGCAAAAGACTCGTTGCATTCGCTTCGGATTGAATACATCAAAGAAAACTATTGTAACCATTGTATTTTTAGCCAAAAACCAAAACTTAAACCTCAACTGGCAAAATTGAGCGTCCACTTTTCAAGGCACATAACATGTCCGTTTCATGATGGGATTGAACTCAAAATGGTCCCCTAAGGATTTTTCATAATACACACAGACCGTGCATGGAACAAGGAACTCTTCTGGGAAAATTAAATCCACTATAATCCGAATAAGTAATGGTTCCTATTATGAAACGGACATGTTGTCCAGGAGTTTGTCAATATTTCAGGAGATTATGTTTAAGGTTATTCCCAGTCAAAAATGTTTTATGAACATGGGTCCGATTCTCAATGTTTACAGAGTTATGGGTATTTGAAGTTAAAGAGTGGTTCGCACATAATAATCTGTTTTATTGAACAAGTGCTAAGTATGTACAGCCCAGTCTAAAATAAATGTTCAAATTGGCCACCTTCAGCTTGAATACACATTCTAACTGGTCGTGACATTGAACGAGTGGACAGGGTAGACTACAGGAAATTATTCTCCTTTAATACCAATTCGATAAGAAATAATGTTTTTAAATTGAAACTTAAAACATTTAGTACCTCCATCTGTGGTAATTTCTTCTATGAAATAGTTAGTATCTGGAAACAACTTCCCTCGGAGGTTGTTTCAAGCTAAGTGTAAACAGTTTTGAAAATACTGTTGGCTGAACAAAGTTCTGAATACTCTCAGGGTTTAAGATTCTCGCCTGTATTATAATTTAAGAAAATATTATTATAATGTAATCCTGCAGGAGTTTGTTTAAACGCTTCCTCCTGCACACAATTCTCCCCCACCCCCAGTTTAGAGAGACGTCTCTGGTTTACTGTGCCCCACACAGCATGATGAGCCATCGAGCAACTCATTTTTTTTCTCAAAGCCATATGTTCGAGGTTTTTGTGACGATACCAACTGGTTGATGTGCAATCGCCAGAAATATATTATTGGCTAGTTTATTCAGCGGTACTATCTCGTTTACGATCGCTGTGTGTGCATAGCGTAATTGTAGAGCTAACTTATATATTCTCTTTCCTGTAAAATTTCCTTGGCTACTTTTCACTAACAAGGTCATTTTCAACCTTTTTCCGTACCCGTCCCTGGAGGGAAGGGAGCGGGTGATGGAGAGAGAGCGTTATGCTATTTTATCCATTTTTCTACTACTGCTAGGTAGTATGGGCGCAAAATGGGAGAGTGCAATTGCAATATTGCAAATGTTGATCAATGTTGCAAAAGGGAGAGGGGTGTTGAAAAAGGGGAGGGGGTTATGTAACAAGGGTGATGGGTTATCCCCAAGTTGCAAAGAAGGGGAGCTTTGGGGAGAAGGGAGGATGACCTCCCCCCAAAGTGGTAACCTTAACCTAAGATAGAGAGAGAGAGAAAGGAGAAGGAGGAGAGTCTTTGGGGGAGAAGATGGGATGTCCTCACCCCCAAAGGGGAACCCTAACCTAAGCCTTAACCTAAGAAGGATAGAGTCATTCGCATAATGAGCGTCCAAGAGACCCGCACCTGTTATATACAGGTTTGGGAGTTGCCAGATACCTTTTATTTATATGGAGGGGGTTACCACGTGTTTATTTATTTATATATTAAAGGCATGGTTGCCAGAGAGCACTATTTATTTATTTAATTATATATAGATGAGTTGCTATTTATTGTTATTTTATTTATATATAGATGAGTTACCAGATACCACTTTTTATTTCTGGAACGGTTGCAAGTTATTGTTTTTATCTATTTATTTATATATGTAAGGTTGCCAGACAGCAACATTTATTTTAATTATATTATTTATTAAAAGCAGGATCGAGGGAGACGTTCTCTTTAATTTTCTCAGGAAAAGATTTAATTCAATACATTTAAACGCAAAACGATCCCCTATATTAACAATAAAAGAAATACACTTGACTCTTTATATTAATCCATGGCTTAGCAAAAGAAATAAATTAAACAATATTAATAATGAAAGAAATACACAGGCCTCTTTATATTGCACATTATTCCACTAACATATTCTATAAGAATAATATTTAATTTACCTATAATTCGAAAGACCAGAATCACTTTCATTTACTCGAAAGCCAAACCAAAAGTGTCTATTTACTTTTGTCAATCATCTCTTATATAAAATATCTTCAAAAACATTTCTTTTTATTCCAAGAAAGAAAAAATGACGGAATTGTTCATTCTCACGAAGGTCAAGCTTTTCACTAAACCCTAGACCTACAATTTAACGTGGATTCCGAACCACCAGCAACCCAGCGTCTAACCACTAGGTCACCCAGGGTACTCATTTATTTACCAACCAATTGTGCTGAAGGATGAACAGCTGGGTTTTACCGCGCGCCAGCTGCCATCGCCGGGTCTCGAACCCGGAACTGATGGATTTATAGTCAGCGATGCTAACCACCTAGGCGTGACATTGAATGAAAAACAATTGGCTGAAAATGCAAGCAATATAATATATCACACTTTATTTATATATATATATATATATATATATATATATATATATTTATATATATATATATATATATATATATATATATATATATATTTATATATATATATATATATATATATATATATATATATATATATATATATATACATTTTTAAATAACTACAGGAAAAATTTTATATTAAACAATAAAATTTTAACAAACTTTCCCGAAAGTGTCTATTTACTTTTCTCAATCCTTGTCAATGTTTTCAAAAATCAACTTTGCATCTCAACAAGAGGTAGAAGAGTGTAACGGTATGAATTCGATTCACTTTACACGCACGTGAATCACCCGAGGTACTCCAAAACTGCAAAAAGGTTAGAATGGAACGCGACTGACACGATTTCTTCCCAAAGACTCACATCTTCCTCCTTTCTCTCTCGTACGATGTTTTCCTGTTACTGTATTACTGTATATAAATGTTTTTATATTTTATTAACTTCGTTGTTTATATGTCTTATTTTTCTTTGCGTGTAATTTGCATGGTATCTTCTTTCTTCATAGTAGTGTTAATCCTTTACATCGTCTCTGTTATTGAAATGAAATGAATGAATGAAAATGAAAAAATGAAAAGGTTTATTATTATTATTATTATTACGTGCGATGATTCCTCATTTCACGAAGGTCAAGCTTGTCGCCCCTTCTTGTGTTAATCCTTTACACCGTCTCTGTTATTGAAATGAAATGAAATGAAAATTAAATGAATGAATGAAAATGAAAAAATGAAAAGGTTTATTATTATTATTATTATTATTATACAGGTATTTGCGCAATTTTTGGAAAAGAAAAAAGTATAATTTTTCTGTGCTTTAATTTCGGATTCTTTTTTTTTCTATGAGGGTGGGCACTTTTGCGGGCATTCTGTCTTGGCCCACCTTTCCAGCATATATATATATATATATACATTATGGTTCAGTGAAAAAAAAAATTTTAATTTCAAAATGCTTGGGGTCGGGAAAGTTGCGTATTTATGTGAAACGTTTTGTGTGAAATTTTTGTAATTTTGTAGTTTAATTTAAAAAACAAAATAAAAATGGCGAAGTTTTAGTAATTTTGCCAATTTTTAAAAACTTTGAGTTCAGTGTGCACAACTTAATTATAGCCGTACGATTACAAAAATTTCACACAGTACGTTTCACATAAATACGCAACTTTCCCGCCTCCAAGCATTTTGAAATTAAAAAATATATTTTTCACTCCACCCTAATATACATATACCTTTCAAACTTTCAAATGTTCCGTGCGATGATTCCTCATTTCACGAAGATCAAGCTTTTCGACCCTCCTCTCGAGTTGGCCTGAGTAGTGAGTTGGCTTCTTGTACTCTCCATCTCACATAACCAGGTACACCCGTCTCATCGGGGATTGTTCTGTACCATGCGTCTAATCTTCTTTTCGATTCCACGGAATTTTAGATCCTCTTTTTTTTCCGTACCGTAACAGTCGAAATTTCTCAGTGTTAGACTTCATATTGTTGTCTTCCGTCCAATTCTGATTGTAGAGATCCTACAACCTCTAGATTTCTTATTTGTTTACTGATTTTTGTGTTATCGGCAAAGGATGTTACTGTGCTGTCCCTGGCAATGTCCTCATCTATGTCACTTAATGTGATTATGAAGAGTAGTGGCGCTAGTACTGTTTCCTGTGGTACTCAGCTGAGGGGCTCTGATGAAGATATTCCTGTAACGACTTGCTGCCGCTTAAATTATATGTCAATTTCCCTATCCAAAATGTGGAAAGTTGAGGAGCAAGGTGAGAGTAGTATTCTTTCAAATATTTGAAAGCATCGTGACAGAGCGTGCAAGTGAGCAAGTCACTCATACACCTTCAGATGTGATCATTGAAATTAAATCTACGGAGAAAATGAATCGATAAAGACACCATTAGTCGTGAAGGCGACCAATCAGGACTTCAATTTCCAAAACGTGGGTCCGTTATATCGGTGTTACGACAACTGAGTGGCACACAAATTTAGCATAGACCTCCAGTTACACTGACAATCGTTCAGCAAACTTACGGACCCCTTATTAGTCTTTTGGGGTAGTGCTTGGAGATCACATATAAAAGTGAGTATTTTCAGCTGGAACTCAGCAGTTATTTTCTCCAGTGAATAAACAAACACATTCCCTCCGTCATGAGTCATTCACAAGAACTTTACAGTTTACCGGCTTTATATGAAGATGGAGACACTGCCGCGGTGTCTACAATTAATCTTTTTAACGCAGCCGAGCGGGACGGATTATTTCCAACGCAAACCGTTGATAATATTTGTAATGACGCTCCTTACGATCCGACACAAGGGATTGCCGTAGAAATGTAAGTATTTATGTGCCTGTAATTTTATTTTTTGTAGTCATTTATTCGCGAACTTGTTATTAATTTTAGTGTGCTTGTCACGAGGAGAAAGCTCTCGAACACCATCCTGTGTTTCGATTATTTCATCATATATATATATGGAGGGTTGCAGTAATTCATCTCATTACATTTTATTGTAAAAATGCTTCATTTAAACTGCAGGTATCCGCAATTTTTAATTATAGTTTAGTTTGCAATTAATATGCTAAAGTCCTGTTTTGATATTCATCAAAATTCGGTGAATTTTTTATAACATTCCTTTGCAAGTTTTAAGTAATTTTATAAATTCTATAATAAATGCTTTTGAAATGTTATTCGGTATTTTCTTTTAAGGGTCACAAACATATCTGAGCGGTTTGAAGATATTTCATACTTCACATTGTAACTCTCTTCCTATATATGTACTCTGCATATGTTTTAAAAAATTGAGTTTTTATTAAAATGATTCAGAAAATGTATGATCTAATGCAATTAATTATTTTTTCTCCATAAATGTCCGATGAGGATTTAACTCGTGTTATGCAGTCTTTTCGTTTTGAAGAAACGCATGTCGTGGACCTGAATACGGAGGTAGAAGTTTTACCGCGCAGTCAACCCAGTGATTGCCACGTCATTAACGAAATAATGTAAGTTTTTTTCTTTTTCTTATGTTTCGAGCTTTCTTTCGGGTAAGAAGAAGACGCAATGTATTTTCATTAATTTATTAAATGAAAGAAATCATGTTTTTAGTAAAATAACCAATTACTTTCCATTAAATAAACTACAGAATACACAGACTAATATTTTTGGATGCAATTATTCATTTTACATATATACGAACAAAACATCATACTAATCAACGAGTGCGGACAATCGAAAAACTTTTTATCTGTCTGCATACCATTTCGTCGTTTCATTGAGTGTGACACGGGTCAAATAGTTTTTAAAAAATTATAAATTCCTTACCACCTGACATGTGCATGAAAATTGAAAGGCAGTATAGCCCACAAGTATTACTAAAATTTCCTTGTAGCCGAAAGGGATTCCATACAACTTTAGGAATATGCAACTGCTCGAGAAATTTTATAATAATAAGGTCACTCCAGGGCTGAGTCCCGAGTGAATCCAAATAGTACATGCGGTCCCTATTTTTAAAATAGATTGCAAACCAATGAATCCCTTCACTACCAATAACATCTGTGTTCACAATAAGACTACCGCAATCTCTCGTAGTTGGCAATTTAAATGTTTCATTCTTCGCAAACACACCGATAAATTTTGAACGTGTGATTCGTTCACTATTCATTACTCTCTGAAGTGTATTCGCATCCATTTTAAAAGTCAGTGACAACGCTCCTAAATCTATCAACTTCTATTAGGGCTTGTGACTCGAGGTATATTAGTGCACTAATAGGAGCGTCTATCGGCTTGGCGAATTCCAATCTGACTGAAATGTTTCCACTCTGCTGTGAACTTAAGTGTGTATTTACTCTAGCACATAAGTCATGTGTGATGTCAAACGGATAAAGGTTAAATTGATCAATGAATTCTTTCTGCGTTACCCCAAACCCGAGCTCATCACAAGCATCTGCAATATGGGCCAGATTACTATATGCTCTCCCAAAAAGCGGGAACACAGCATCTGATGAATAATCCATATCCATAGCCCCGCCCAACGCAACGCTATTGACGTGTAGAATTATATTTTTAAGGCCGAAATTCTCGAATTGAAAGGCACTTTTTTATATTTTCCATTCACCGAAGCGTTTGCTGCATTCCAATTAATATCCTTTTAGGTAGAACTCAAAGGCAATATTTTCTGTTTCTAAGCCAACCCTGCTGGTACCATGTATAGTTTGGTCTGTGCTCTACTAATTGGGTATTTTACTGTGGCATGTAGTAAGTCTTTCTCAATTTCTATTTGTTTAGGCGAACTTAATTTCACTCGCCGTACGTGTAGGTATTCTCCATAATGTGAATCACAACGGGTTTTGCTCCCTCTTCTTGATCAGCTCCCAGATTTAAACATATCTCAGGATTCGTGCGGGTGAGCTTTATTTTCATATCAACCCAATTCACTTGCAACTTCTGGAATGTGAAATCTGTATGCAGGCGTCGAAAACATTCATATACCTTCTTTTCAGAATTTTTAAATTTATCCTTCATACTAGTTTCGTCTTCAGCTTGATAATATACCTCAGCACTTAAAAATGTATCCATCGCTTCTTTGGAAAAGTTCAGCACATTTTCCAGATAGGCTCGTAGGTGCTAGTACCCGGATCCTGCCGATATGTTGACCTGATTTAAATATACATCACACTGGTTGAATATGGAGTGCAGAAAGTTTGTTTCAGGGTATAGAGCATATTTGTCATCGCAGTCCGTTCCATCAGAATGGGATATACGTATTTTAGTGTACATGTGCACAAGCTTGTCCAAAAAAGCAAAAACCTGAGCTGGGTATCACGAATTATATTGGAGCACTCGGGGAACTAATTGTGTTTAAAGGGTTAATTGTAATAAAGTCGCTGTGTTCAATAGAAACTTGAGATGGGGGCATGTCAAAGAGGGAGAGCTCCGATTTACAACATTGTGAACTCCACGGATGGATGATGCGTGCCATGATGAGTCAGAAATGGTACCAACTATCTAGACAAGTAGTAAACAGTCTATGATTCATGAGATCAATGTCCTTAGTAATATTAATAAAAAAGATGGTCAACCATAGGTTTCATTCGCTTAGAACACTTATCTTTTGATATCCTTTTACGTTTAACGCCACGTGCTGGTAATCCCTTCTTCTGAACAGCCCTCTTCTTCTTCCCACCACCACGCATTTTTCTCTATACATCTTTGACGATTTCGTCCCCTGTACGATTTAAGTGTATTTTTAGAGCTTCTTTAGGTTTACCTCCAGCCAATATGTCTTCTGCCGTGTTAAGACCTGATTGTAGCTCTTTCCTCTCGAGGCATCTGGCTCCCTTCTTCAGCAAGAGGACAGCTGTACGTAGTATGGTTTAAAAAAAGGATCTAAGTCCACTACCACGCTACTATCTCGACCTCGATAGACTGTGAAAGGCTTTCTGTACATTATAACTCACTGCGTCGAAAGTGCAGCTTCACTGTTAAGCTCCCATCACCGAATGGGAAATTTTTTCCCTCAATCGTTCTTATATATATTGAGATGTTGGTCATTTGATTAGGCGTGACATTCACATAAGGGGGCCTATCATATGGAATACGCATGCTTTTTCCTCTATGGTTGGGAATGTGTGCAGTGCGCAGCAGGCGTGTCTGGGTATCCCCAACAAACTTGTGCTCTGCTATATTGCTGTAAATATAACACATGTCTGGGGGTGTATATCCATCTCTCAATTTCTCCAATTTCATCTGATACATTACGCTGGACAAGTCATGTTGTGCCTCGTGAAAGGTATCTCTTTGGAAGGCTGACCGATATCTTCCCTCGGTTATAATTATGAACAGTCCTTTGTCTTTAATATTTCTGTCAGCCTGTGATTTTAGGGTCAGTGTATGTACAGGGTTTTCTTTGTTTATGATTTCGTATACTAAATCATCCGTAAGATTTGAGTTTTTTAAACTTGCGTTTAAGACTCTCAAAACAACCTCAGCCGCAACATAGCAGCCCGGACCTAGTGTTACTACTCTACTGTAATACTGTGACTCCCCAATCCGGACGATACGTATGGTTTCATCCTGAGTTCCCCCTGCTTTTTCACACTCCTTACAGTCTCAAAGAATCGTAAAAACGGGTTCTTTGTAATTAATATTTAAAAAGAGGGTGTCCAGCTGAATCTCGCATATCCCCACCTCATACGAATCATGACCCAATTCAGTTGGTCCATTGAGTTCTCTTACAAAGTTGGCCAGGGTATTGTTAGGATTTACAGAGAGGGACGAGGAGAAGGGTAGTGTGACTTAGAAATGGTTAGGCGCCATGTTGCATACTATTTAAGCTTCATTACTGCATCAGCTTTTATGTAGGTGTTGAAGCTTTCTGGGTACCCTAGCATTTCACCAGGTACATTTTTCTCTTTCCTGAACCTTTGCTTCCTAAACATTTTTCAATTTTAAACACATATTTTCCTAAATTAAATGTAACTGTCTGCAATTCCTCGTGTTCAAAGCCTCCTGCGATTTCTTCTCCATTCAAATCTTCAACGTAATACAGCATTATCTCGCTTTAGGTCTCACAGCCCTAACTTTAAAAATCTCACGTGTCCAGCCTTGCTCAAATCCCTTCGCCAATTTATTCCCCGAACGCGACAGCCTTACGTAATCATTGATTTTGAAACGTGCAGTGTGGTGGTGCTCCATCTCTTCTCACATCAGGCTCTGTGCGCGTACCTCTTCTGTAAAATCTCGTTAGGTGTTGTCCCAATCGTGCGGTGGTGTGAGCGGTTGTATCATGAGGCCAATGACTCCAGAATGCCTATATATCTGTATGTGTTTTTATGTGTAAAATAGCGGTGCATGCGTTCCTTTACCGTACGTTGAACTCTTTCAGCTAAAGACGCCTTTTCTATAGCATTGCTAGTGTTGTAGCTAATATTAAACACTGTCAACATGTTCTGAAAATCTCAGCCTATAATTTCTTTCTCCATATTCATATAGGAACCCTGTTTTCTTTCAACATCAACGTTTCGGTGGCTTTAGCAACTGTTTCAGGCGATTTATTTTTCAGACGAAATAGCCACAGATATCTAGAGAATACATCTATTATGAATAGGATGTAGCGGTAACCACCGTTATACACTGAATAACTTTGCATGTGTGCAAAATCTGCTTGCCAAATAGAGTCAATCGATGCCGCTGTTGTCTTGGCTGTTTTAAACCTTTTTCCCACAGGTTTATGAAGTGTATAAGCATCCTGCTCCCGCGAAAACCTCTCAACATCTTTTTTCCCTACTCCATCATTGTAAACACTTCTGTACAGTCTATCTACGCCTCCGTAGGAGGCGGAGCTAGAAATGTCATAATAACGTCTTAATATGTTAGCATTTGCTTATTTTAGAGGCACGTCGGTAGGAATGACCGTTGTTCAGCCTCTTCTTTCTCCTCTTCAAAGTTGCTACCGCTGGGGGTGATAGCGTTTTCAATTGTGGCACATGCAATGTTCAGATTTCCAATCATTGTTTTGGCGACATTTATTTGTTGTAGTCTTGCTTTAATGTGCTTCCATCCTGATGGTGAGGGCTTTTCCCTCTTTCTCACCAGATCATGGACGATGTCTACGATATTCGATCCCTGTACCTTTGCTCCTTCCACAATGATCTCACCTGTATCGGTCCACTATATGTTGGGATCCTCATTTAATAGATTATAAAGACTTAAACCTTTATTCCTCAATGTATGTGAGAGGGTGCTTTTTAATACATGTTTCATATGTTGTGGGGACGACCCGTTATTCTTTGGTTGGTCAGTTCTATCGTCGGACACAGGTTCTATGTCACCATGCCTATCGTTTCCGCGCTGTGGCTAATAACCACGGGATCTCGATCGGATTCTTATAATTTTCGTACTCGTGAAGAAATTTCTGCAGAGCTTTTTGGTATAAGAATCTTTTCTCATTAGGTGTTTTTTCACTGTTTAAGAGGGCTAACAATTCGCTTTCCATTCTTTTAAGCCTGCTTTTACGGGGTTCTAGAACGTGTCTGGACTCTTTGAACTTTGCAGTGAAGCAAACACCTCGTGTGGAATCACTACCACTTTCTTCATTATATTAATCTAGTCAATAAAGGACCCAAAACTGAAAATAAGATGGGGAGGAATGACCCTCCTCTTTGTACAATAATACAATAATTCGTTTTTTCTTCCCCACAGTTTGACTTTTACGAGCGAGTGTACGCATTATGTTCTTGGAACGGTGTAGGCGAGCCTTCTGAGGGGATTTCATTGATACATTACAATATATAACGTTAAGACAGATTTCCCAGATGCATCTTAAAAAGTCGGAGTCGATATTTTTAGCAAACATCTGTCGCATTGCCCGGGGCAGTCGATGATAGATTTTTATTAATCCATGGTATTTCTTTAGCCTCTTTGTCATTCTGGAATATACACCGTTTCAGGCTCGTTTGGAAATATATTCGTTCTTAGAAGCACTCTAAACGTGTTTCGCGGAAAAAGGTCACAAAAATATTCGTAACGCTGACTTCTAGCTTCATAAACTTCAAAAAACTCCTTACGCTGATTCGGGAACATTTGATTGGCTAACACCCCAATTTGTGATACATCGCTACGTTACACGAATAAGACTAAATATTGTGTATTTAACGATACATCGCGCATGTATCTATTTTTCAAAAATAGATTGTGATTGATGAAGGACACGCTTATGTTAAGATGGTGGGAGAATACTGTAAATGTCTCGGCAAACGTTTTATCCATTTCCAATATGAGATCGTCAATTACAGTGACTGTACGCTCATTTCCCTTTAACGAATTAACGTCATATACACCTTTGTGGAACAAAATATCATCTTGGTACTCGTTAAACACTGATTGATACGTCGAATAGCACCATATAACTTCATGCACAAGTCTTGAGAACATCTCTCCCTTTCCTTTAATGATTTTAAGCGTAAACACCGTTTTACCACATCCTGTAGGGCCAGATATAATGCATGTGGATAGGATCGTGAAACTGAATTTTTCTACAGAATCCATCTCTAACACGTCACACTCCTAAGTGGGTCATTTACAAAATATAATACAAATTTAAGTGGTGTTCCTTATATTCTACAGTCTTCTTGTTCCTCTTTTTCCGCAGAACCGTGAATGACGATGAGGTACAGCACCCCATCATCGATATTACAGATGACTCCGATGACTGTAGTTGTTCTCACAGACTCTAACTCCGTTAACGAACCCACATCAACGATACCTGTAGCACGCGACAATTCCAAGCGGAGGCATGATGAAGAGCCCTCCTCTTCACGTATAAAGCTTGCGAGGATTGCGCCGGTTGTTAGACCACCAGTAATGATGGAGCCCCAGCCCCCACAATAGTA
Organism: Bathynomus jamesi; assembly: GCA_023014485.1. Classification (NCBI taxonomy): domain Eukaryota; kingdom Metazoa; phylum Arthropoda; class Malacostraca; order Isopoda; family Cirolanidae; genus Bathynomus; species Bathynomus jamesi. Next base: position 461,699 of record JAJOZX010001914.1, on the reverse strand, counting down.
CCTTCCTTAAATAAAAATGTACCCCCTTATTCCTCTTCAATTCCGGGTCCATCCTCCACAGCTGTAGCAGCTTCTCGTGCTGTAGAGGATGGTATAACATTCGAGTTGGTGCGCATCGCCTTCCCCACCCCAGCCCTGACGTATTGTGGAGTTTGCCCGTCAGAACCGCAACGAACGTGAAGACAGGACGAGGCTGGCCTTCAGGTTTGGATCAGATGACGGGGATGTAGATGATTTTTGGGTAGTATTACCACTTAGACGCTTCGCAGCTGTAGATGTAGAGTATATATTAAGCCATATAATGCACGCTTCTCAAAGTAGTACAGCCTTCAATATGTACAAATTCACGGTAAATACTGACGGTGTATTCCGTGTTGCGGGTCATTGTGCTACACCTTATACTCTTAATTTCAATTCTCAGGCTATTTACAGACGGCATATAAACGCTGATCGTGGTTGCGGCTTTATAGCACTAGACTTGGCTCGTACGTTTACTATGCTAAATACACGGACGCAAAAAATTTGGTTTTCTATGGTTGTGCAGTTTGCACGTAAACTGGCTTCAGATTGCAAGCTTGAGTTTGAGTGTAATATGGGTCCTGAATAGCTGAGAAGGGTAGAACAGGAAATGAATACTCGTATAGTTATATTTGGAATGCATGAACGGCGTAGGACTGTGTATGTTTTTAAAAGCTGTGTGAGATATCGAACAAGACCCCTACTTATTTTAGGGCTGTGAGGGACAACGTATCTCCCCATCCGTAATATGAGTTTGCGGATGATATAATGAAACATTGTTACGATTTCCACATGGTATGTGCGCAGTGTTAAAGCTTCAAATACGAAAGCCGTGTGGTTGAAGCCGAGAAGAGGGACTTTCCTGTATACAGATGCACATTTTTCAATAATAACTGCTTTGAGCTCCATAAGTCAATTGGCACGTGCAGGAAAATGAGAATCTGTGAATGTGGTGTTTCATATGATGGATAATTGGGGGAATTTCAAGCATAAATGTAATGAAATTCACAGTTCTACATGCCATGAGAAATATAAGGCGGTTGAAGTAAAGCATGTACGGGGCTCCAATAAACCTTAGCCCCCCCCCCCCGCCCATGGCCTAAATCATTAGTGGTACAGTAAAACTCAACATACCTTACAAAATAGTTTAATCCTGCATTTAATGAGAAACAATTAAAACTTGGTGTTCCCGCCATTGGCTTCCAAGACAGCCTGAATTCGCTTTGGGTAGCTTGCCAAAAGTGACGTGAATAGATCTTGATCTTTACGCAAATTTGCTAAAACAGTTTCAATGTATTGCGTCATTGTATCCTTCGAAAATCGATTTGCTGCAGGTTCTTGAAACAAGAGACATTCAACCTTTTCCTTTATAACTGATCCAATGTGTTCACAGACGTTTAGGTCAGGAGAATTTCCTGGCCATTTTTCATTTCCAAGGAAATCGATCTCATGGTTCCGCAACAACTGTTGAGTGGCTAATGCCTTAAAGCAGGGGGCCTTATCGTGCAGAAGTGTGGCCTAATCGACATCCATAACATTGTTTGGGTTTCTTAGAAAAGGAATGACATGCTGGGATAGAATAATATCACGAAAATACTGTCCATCCCAACTCTGACCATTTGGCTTCAGCACTCACATGAGCTTCTTTGCAGTGAACAAAACAAACACACCAACACAGTCTGGACTTTTTAATAATTCGCGATAATGTTCATTGTCATCGATTTCATCTGGTGTTGTGGCCCACATTTTGGTAGTTAGGCCGACGTTTTACGTAAACAAAAAATTCATCGGAGACAGCTAAATGCATGAAATCATCCACATCCCAATCTTCAAGATAATGGGCAAACTACATTCTGTCATCGATGTTACTGTAAGTTGAGTTTTTCTTGGCTTTGGAAGTTCATGCCAAGGCTTTAAACCTTGCCTATGACGGTACAGTCGAATGATCTCACCACTAACGATCTTTCCTCTCAACACTTCGATCTCTCTAGAAAGTTTAGCACAGCTGTTTTTCCGCTTACGCGTACCGCTTTCAATGATGTCCTTTGTTTCCTGAGAGAGTGGCAAATTTGGGCGCCCAGATTTGGTTGTATCCATTTCACATTCATCCAAAGTTTCATTCCAATTTCTTTTGACGAAGTCCTCACTTCTTCGCAACTTTTTGGCAACCCATGAACGTGTTATAAAGGTGGCTCCAGCATCACGAGCTTCCCAAAATGTTATTGCTCGTATGCGATCTATCACACGTTGCCTCTCCGAATCACCAATTAATTGAGAAGCCATTATATTATCACTTTATCAGCTAGAGTAATTTTAATACCTGCAATAAATAAAGAATTTTATATATTTTTATAATCACTAAAAACTATTTCGATATAAGTAAACATGTAAGCTGCAAATTGGGTGGGGGTGGGGGGGGGCTAAGGTTTTTTGGAACCCCTTATGTTATATGAAAGACGCTAAACCTAAAAATAGACCTTGTATAACTGTGTACTACGATATACTTTAGAAATTATATGAACATTGAAACCAAAGAGGTTATCCCACTTCTACTTGTAAGCCAGACTATCTGTGATGAGGGCATGGAGATCGAGTGTGATGAGCGTTACAAATGTGGTAAACGAACAAACGTTTTTGAAACGATTGCACACGACAGCCCCATGAAACTCTTTGTCTTATATTTTCAAGTTAGGGGACAAGTTAAAAAAAATTACTCTATATTCTTGCCCATAATGGTGCAAAGTTTGACACACAGTTCCTTTATAATGAGCTGCTTAGCACGAGTCATCTGAGATATTTACAGGTGATCCCTTGAAAAGAAGAAACAAGCTTATACAGATGCAAATAAGAGGTAATGTGCAGTTCAATGACACTTTATTATTCACACCTTGTAAATTAGGAAAGCAATCCAAGGTAATGGGCGTAGCCGCCGAAGTTTCAAAAGGATATTTCCCTTTCACATTCTTCACTAGCGATACTTTAAATTACGTACGACTACCTCCACCCAAACATTATTTTCACTATAAATGTATGAGTATAGGTGAACATAAAGCTTTTGACCGGCTTCTACAGCAGTTTTAATGAATCTAAGACTTACACTATAGCTGATGAATGTGAGCGTTATTGGGTGAATGTTGTGCGTGTGCTTAGAGTATGTTTTCAGTCCTTTAGAAGGATGTACATAGACCGTTTCAAATGCGATCCGTTGCAAGCCGCAACCACTAATGCCTCATTGTGCTTTACGGTGTTGAAGACCAATTTCATGCCTAAAGACACCTTAGCCTTTATTCACAGAAACAATCCCCGCAGTTATGGGCACAAGGCTATTTATTGGCTCATACACATACAGCAGAGACATGTGTATATATAAGGCATGCCCGCAACAGGGGGGAATACTCATTAAGGTTAACGGTCGTGTTTTTTGGGTTGATGGTCAAAGCGAAAACCGTGCCACTGGTGAGAAGAGTGTGGAATCGTAGAAGATATCCACGGTAGATCTCCTGCCGACAGTCTGGCGTGGACCCGTACCCGCGATCAGATTATAGGCGCCCAGTTCACTCAAAAGGTCTTGTGGGAACTTGAGTATGATGTACGGATGGAAACAGATGGACAGTACAGTGAAGAAATGAACACGATCAAGCATTGAATGTTGCTGGATCCTCTCAAATGCGGTGATAGTTTGTTCGGAGGGCTTACAAATCCCTTCAAGCTATACTTTCCGCCTACGGAAGGCGTGAAACTCCATTACTACGACTTCTGTTCTTTATATCACTACGTGATGAAGAACAATCCGTACCCCGTGGGTGCACCAGAAAAACTGGTGGGGCCTGACGTGCCCACCATCGAGGTGTTCTCAACAAATTTGAACGGGTACTATTTAGGTCTTTCTTTCGTTCCCCTGTGCGTGAAGTGCGCAGAATCGCACAGCCAACCAGCGTAAGATCAGAGGTGTATATACAAGACCTGAGCTGGACCTAGCCGTTCGCCATGGCTACAGAATATTGAAGATATATGAGGTCTGGCGGTTTCAGAAGCTACCCAACCTTTTCACGCGATATATAAACACTTTTTTGAAGGATAAGGTAGAGGCATCAGGTTATCCGGGAGGAGTTGATGCCGAAGATGAAAAATCGGATTATTTTCAACGTTACCGTGACCGTGATGAAATATAGCTTGACCGTTCCCAAATTGTAAAGAGGTCATGGAGGTCGTGAATGTAGGTAATACGTACATAATAAAGTACATTACCGAATTGGCCACAGATACCTCACAAGTTACAAACATACCTGCAGCCAGCTTCACAACGACCTAGGCACGCAACAAACTTTGGGGTCTTTTGCAATATCTTGGGCGGAGGGTTTTGAACGCCGATACAGATAGTGTGATATTCACAGCGAGGGAGGCTGAATACATGCCGCCTATTGGTGAATTCCTCGGAGAGTTGGCTGATGAGATCAAGGATGAGTATGGAGATCGCATACGCCGACTCTTTTGTCTCAACAGGGTCAAAAACGTATAGGATACGGGTGAGGGTGAGGAAGGATATGAAATATATCGTGAAGGCTAAGGGTATCACACTCAACCAGGCGAATCAGCGGGCCGTTAACTTTGAATCGCTGAAGGATCTAGTATGCTTTTAAGATGAGGGCTTCCAGCCACCCCAACTAACTGTAGGTACCCACAATTTTCGGGTGCAAAAGCTGGGGGGCGTGAAGGAACTTAGGGGTACGAAGGTGTGCCGTAACACCTATAGGAAACGATACTAGGTGCCTGGTACCTATGATACCAAACCTTTTGGATACCATAATCTTTGATTGTTATATATGTCTATTGTTAACGATATGTTTATTTATTACACGTATTTGTGAAACGCTAATTGAAACATGATTTATTTAATAAACGAATTATTAAATAAATCATGTTTCAATTAGCGTTTCACTTCTCTTTTGTGTGTGTGTGTGTGTGTGTGTGTGTGCGTGTGTGTGTATGTACAGGAGAAAGTTCTAAGCTCCGCCCCCTGTATGATCGATCAATGGTCACGTGGCTCCTGCTTCTACTTTGAACATATCTCTTCCCTGCGGGCTAAGTTGACCGTTGCAAGCCTTGGGCCTCAGGCGTGCATTTGAAGAAAACCCACGTCGAAAAAAATAGAAATGGCTACCTTTAATATTGCGTGTTCGACGTTTATGAAGAGGTATTTGGCAAAGTGTGAAGATATGGTGGATACTAAATGGCTCCCTATTCCACCCTCCTTTGATACTTTTAAGGCTACATTGAATCGTGCGAAGCTTGAGGAACAAGAGGCACAAATACTCTACGGCTATTCTGGCGAGAGCTTAGCAGGATTTCGTGGTACAAGCGATGTATTGAAGTATGTTGTAGGACTAAACTTTATAAAAGCTTACATATACTGTGAAGTGGAAGAAAAAACACGTGCAGAAGAGAAGCCAACGTTTATGGTTAGTGAGTCTTGTTGATGAGTGGTATGACAAGCAATATTATGTCTTGTTGCATCATACCGAGTACTCGTACCCTGCGGCTGAGAATGTAAATCTTGTCATAATGGAGAATCTTAAGTATTTTTACCACTACATTAACATATATCATGACGAGGTTTGTAGTGAGGTTGTGGCTAAAGTCCTCCGTGAGTTTTTAACAGAATTTAGAAACGAGTATTGTCTGCTAAGCAAAAAGGAAAAATATGGTCATACTGTATGTTTCTCTCAAATAGTGTGCCGAAGTGTGAATAAAATGTGTTTAGTTCTTGAAAATCTCGATGAACGAAAATATCTGGTGCGTATTCTGGGGAGTGGGAGTAATAAAACATTAAAACCATTATTGCTTCATCTATCGGAAAATTTCTCAAAACACCTACCCAGTAAAATGGGATAAAAGTATTCTCTTTGAGGTTGGAACAACGTCGTACACGACTCAACAGCTTATGGTGTGACTCACTCCTCCCTTCGAGCTGATCCGCCCACCTGTGGCTCATAGTCATTTCAGAGCTTGAACCGAGTGGACGTGCACTCCTCGAATACGATGGAACTTCCTTTGAGAAGCATTCTCAATGCCGTATACGATGTGTCCGTGACGAAGTCATTGCGCGTGTTCAGGCGTAAAAGCAGTGCCATTAACTATGTACTGGAAACGACTTGTAGACAAATAAACTCTGGTAAACGGAATGTTGTTATTTAAGTGTTGAGGAGTTGAGTAGAGTCTTCGTGGTAGTTGAAAAGTGTGGTGAGGACCGTTATAAAATACCTGCAGGTGTAGGTACAAGAAGAAAACAGATTAGTGATACCCCCTCATATGCCATTGTTTTTACGTTGTGTATAAATAACGATCAGCCATGCATTGATATACGACTGATGTCGAAGAATGCTTCTGATAATAACGTTCTTGTCCCTATGCGAAACCGTTTCATCCTCGACACAATGTTTGAAATCGGTTTCCGCAAGCTGAAGCCTATATTAGACGAACGTGTTATGGATATGCTTTATTTTGATACAGTTCTTGAATACGCATACACAGCTCTGCTCGACGGGTTTACCGAGTGTGGGCCTGTACAAGGCGAGAATGGTCTAGAACTGGATGCATAATTAAAAAGTTTAGACTCTTTGAATTATCATGAACTTTGGTACAAAGTACTTGAGCGGTACAGGGCTGAGCTCGCCTACACAGTTCACCCTGAAGAACTATTTCTTTATATAGTGAACAGCTGTCGTTACGACTTAGATCATTTCAACTGCCGCTATGCATTGTGAAGATGAGTTCATGATTGAAAAGCTCGGATCTGTAAGAATAAACCCTCGACTGTAAAGGAGTGTTTATAAACTTCTATTTAATAATGATGTTGTGGCTAACGATGACCTCTTTGTGCATGCTTTTGAATGTATTCTAGCCGTGTTTAAGATAACTTACCAAATGAATGTAAAGCGGGCACAAAAATAGTATTGAACGATATGAAGGCCATTTATATCGAGTATAGTTATCCCTATAACTTGAGCGGTAAAATAATGTTAAATCGTATTTATTGCGTAGTGTAAAGCAATAATGATGTAACTGTAGACTCGATTACGTGCGAGTTTAGTGTTTTAGTTAAGTGCAGTAGAATATAAAGTGCATGTATTTTGATGTATTTTTATTTTCAATATATTCAATTATTTAATATAATTGTGTATATATAGATTTCTCCTGTACTCTTATGTTGATGGTCATACTCCATCGTTTAAAACTGTGTATTTCTTATATTATTATTATTTTTTTTATTATATATATTCCATTGTTTAAAACTCTATATTTCTTATATTACTTTTTATTTAGTTTTTGATCATATATATTCAATCGTTTAGAACTATATATTTCGTATATTATCATTATTTTTATTGTATATGTATATATATATATATATTCCATCGTTTAAAAATGTGTATTTCTTATATTATTATTATTTTTTTTTATTATACATATTCCATCGTTTATAGAATCAACAATTGTATATTTATTTTCTGTATACTTCGTGATATTGATTCCAATAATTCGTCTAAATAAACAGAAAGATGTAATGGTGTTTTATTTAATTCTTTTGGTTGTATATATAAAAATGGCTGGTTATGTCTTCTAAATCGACTGGCTGCTTAAAACTTCTAAACCAACTGTCAAGAATATATGCTTTAATTGAATAATTATCGCAATCTGGCAACTCAACCCTAATAATGTACACTTCAACAAGCCATTTACGTCTTCTAAGCCAGATTAAACATTCTAAGCCAACTGGCGGATTAAGCCGATTGGCTGATTTCTAAGCCAACTGCCAAGAATATATGCATTAATTAAATAAATAGCGCAATCTGGTTACTCCACCATAATAATGTACACCTGAACAAGCCATTTATGCCTTCTAAGCCAGATTAAGCCTTCTAAGCCGACTGGCTGATTTGCACCTTATAAGACAGTGGGCGCTCGGATGAAATCTCATTATGCGTCTGAACTTTCTTCTACTACTTCTTTCACCACCTTTCTCTACAAAAAAAAAAAAATGGTGTCAATAATCCAGCAGGGTTGAAAGCACCTTAAACAGAAAAAAACAAACAAACAATCATTATGCGTCTGGCTGGGGTCAGGCGAACATCTCTATCCTTCTTAGGTTAAGGCTTTGGTTAGGGTTTCCCTTTGGGGGGTTGAGGACATCCCACCTTCTCCCCATAAGACTCCTCCTTCTCCTTTCTCTCTCTCTCTTAGGTTAAGGTTACTTCTTTTGGGGGAGGTCATCCTCCCTTCTCCCCCGAAAGCTCTCCCCTTCATTGCAACTTGGGGGATAACTCCTCCTCCTTTTCAACAACCCCTTGTTGCATACCCACTGCAACATCCCCTTCCCTCGTTGCAACATTGCTATTGCACTCTCCCATTTTGCACCCATGCTCCTCTGCTAGAATAGGCTAAAATAAACCAGTTTAATAAGAGGAACCTCCTCGAGTGGACCGAAAGGTCTTTGAGACTTCGTCTTGTCTTCGTAACTCTTCCTATCTCTTTTTCTTACTCTCGCTACTAAACATTTAACACTTTAACGCTGACCGTTGCCTTATGGCAACATGAGCTTCACAATCGATTTTTAGCCATACGATCTGAATTTTGAACCTTACGATCTGAATATTAGAGGTTATTTTGGCTTGAACAGGAAAATTTTTTTTTAAATAAAATAATTCAGGCATGAAAAGGTTAAACAATCGAGGTATACAATACTTATTTAATGTTGAATAAAATGCTATATACGCATCAAGCTTTGCGTAAATATCGTCTAACGCTTACTATATATTCATCATTTTTAATAAACGAATTTCTTGAACATATTTTAACATAAACTCATTCTCTCGGTACTTAATAATTTTATTTTCATTTAGATTAATGGTAACTTGGTACTGTAATAGTGGTTTGAGGAATGTGTAATCAATATATCGAGGGGATTTTTACATTATTCACAATATGAGTTTTGATCAACGGAACATGATACAAAACTGAACACACATTTTACCCTTGATATTCATCCTCTACATACCCCCAAAAATATATATTTGAAGTTATATATATATATATATATATATTATATATACACAGTGGATATATTGTAAGCTTTTAACAAAAGGGGACGGTGGTGAGGGTGGGTAGGGTAGAGGGTTCCGGGGGCATGCCTCCCGGAAAATTAAAAAAATATAACTGCATAATGCTACATTCTGGTGACTTTTCAGGAAAAAATATTCAGCAAAATCATTATTTTAGTGAAACACTTTTTTTAGTGATTTCCATATTTTTTCATGAAAGTAAATTATGACACCTGAATTGGAACTTATATTTTGAAATACCATGATAAAATCCATTTTAATCACAATCAACCCCCTGGTCCCTTTCCTAAATCACAACACATTATATGACCATACAATATTTATTGTAAACCATTTAAATCACATAAAACATACAAATATATTTGACTTTTAATAAACCCAAAAGGTGATACTGAAATATTTTATTTTACTTTCTGTGCTTTAGGTTTTGTTGTTAAAGCATATTTTATTTATTATAGATAAGAAAGGGGATGATTATTTGGTTTTGAGTTAACAACGGGGATGCCATTCCCCACTCATCCCACCTCAATTTGAGCCCTGTGTATATATGTTACAGTCAAAGTGTGTAACCAGTCATTTCGCGTAATGGCTGAAACTTTTAGTCATTTCGCAAAATGGCTGTTTCACTTGGTCATTTCGCGAAATGACTAAAATCTTCAGCCATTACGCGAAATGGCTGAAATTCCACCTTGGTCATTTCGTACAAGGTCATTTGCCCGGTTAGGTCAACTGTATGCCCGGTTAGGTCAACTGTATGCCCTTGCCAATTGGTTAGATTAAGTCGCGTTATTTTCGTTAGTATTAACGAAAATAACACAACTTAACCTAATCAATTGTCAAGGGCATACAGTTGACCTAACCGGGCAAATGATCTTGTAAGTTGTGTTACTTTCGTTAGTTTTAACGAAAATAACACGATTTAACCTAACCAATTGGCAAGGGCATGGAGTTGACCTAAACGGGCCTTCAGTGGCGGACATCGGAATAACATTGAATTGAATTAAATTGAATTGAATAACCTTTATTAATAATAAAATAAATACAGTAGTCTTTTTACAATTTACAATTTTTTTTTACAATGACATAAATAATTGTGAAGCTCGACTATTTATTTTTTTTTTTTTTATTTATTTATTTTTTTTAATTTGGCCCTTAAGCTTTAGGCTTTACTGGGCTCTTACTAAAAATAAGCAGCTAGCTGTTATAAATTAATAATAATAAATAAATAAATAAGTAAATAAGTATTATTAATAGTTAAAGCCTGTATTTCAATATTAAACAATATTAATGGACAATATTAAACATTATTAGTGGACATTAATCCAAGATTTTTGTTAGTATTCCATTATTAATCGGGATTTCAACTTGGTTTTAAACAAATTTACATTCGCAATATTTTTTATATCGGCATACAAGTTATTCCATAGTTTCAATCCAATGAAAATGGGTAGTTTTTGAGATGAAGACAATCTAAATTGAGGTATAACAAGCTTTGATCTATTTCTGGTCTGATACGAGTGGATTTCTTGAGTTACAAAATATCTATTTACCCATTGCAAATTAATGATTTTGCTCTTACACTTGTAAATAAAAATAAAATGTGCCAGTTTGGTTATATCATTGAGCTTTAGTAGGTTTAGCTCTTTAAATAATGCACTAGAGTGATCAAGGAAATCAGCATCAGATAATAACCTTATTGCTCGTTTTTGGATGACAAAGATACCATTTAATGCGTTGTTAGCGGAGTTTCCCCAAACAACGGTGCAGTATGTTATATAAGGAATAACAAGAGTATGATAAAGAGTCAAAAAAACTTGTTTAGGGACTACATTTCTAAGTTTAAACATTATAGCAACGCTCCTTGAAATCTTTTCGCGATATAATTTACATGATCACTCCATTGCAAATTCTTATCTAGCATTACACCAAGAAATTTTGTTACAGTACACTCCTTTATGGTGGTTTCATTAACATTAAGTTCATCAAGATATACATTTCTTTTATTAGTGAAAATCATGAAATTTGTTTTACTGGTATTTAGGAAGAGTTTATTGGTGGTCAACCATTTCATTACACTGATGAATTCTGAATGAAATATATTCTTAGCTGTATTAACATCTTTGCAAGAAAAGGAGAGAGTTGTATCATCTGCAAACATTATAAAGTTCAGTATATCAGATAAACGTTGAAGGTCATTTATATATAATAAAAATAACAGTGGACCCAGCACTGAGCCCTGTGGCACACCATGTTTGACAAGCGCTTTAGTGGAGCAAACCTTATTTACTGATACAAAATTATATCTATCGGGCAAATAACTTTTAAACCAATCACTGATTGCCCCTCTAAAGCCGTAACAATACAATTTATTAAGTAGAATATTATGGTCTATTACATCAAACGTCTTACTCAAATCCATAAATATTGATATCATTATTTCTTTGTTCTCCTTAGCTATATTTACATTTTCCATAAGATTTAAAATAGCCATTTCCGTTGTTCTATTATTACGGAAGCCATATTGATTTGGCGATAATAAATTGTAGGATTCTAAATATCGCTGCATTCTACTTGTTACAATTTTTTCGAAAACTTTGCTGAACACAGATAATGAACACACCGGCCTGTAATTTGTTGCTAGTGTAGGATCACCCCCTTTAAAAAGGGGTGTTATACAACCAGTTTTTAGCATTGATGGGAATATTCCTTTGGAAATACTTTGATTGATAATTTTAGCCAAAGTTACAGATATCTTATCTTTAACAAGTTTCAATATAGGTACAGGAATGTTATGAATGTTATTTTTTGTATTTTTTAATTTACCAATAATATTCTGGACCTCAGTAGAGGTAGCAGGAACAAAAGAAAATGAATTTAGTGTGCTGGGTGGCATATATTCTAGAGGTGAGTGATCATTATTTATTAATTGTGAGCGAAGCTCCGGTTAGTATTTTAAAACCTCTATATTGAAAATTCAAATTCAAATATGTTCATATGTGTGTTTGAAGAGTGTTTCTCACTTATTTGAACAGACCTCTGGATGTACGTATGTTTTAGCAGATTTAGTTAGTTAAATAAAGGTTTCCAATTTTATTGTGATGTTTATTATTTCTATGAATTCATGACAAAAGTCATTTTAGCCATTTCACGAAATGACCAAGGTGGTATTTCAGCCATTTCTCGTAATGGCTGGAGATTTTAGTCATTTCGCGAAATGACCAAGTGAAACAGCCATTTCGCGAAATCACTAAAAGTTTCAGCCATTACGCGAAATGACTGGTTACACACTTTGACTGTAACACACACATATATATATATATATATATATATATACTTACTTTATGAGGGTTTGAACAACTGTTCAGGATTGACCTGCGGTCGAGCCCTTTGCAGCATTCCGATTCATTTGCGGGATTTGGTGAAGGAGTGAAATGCTTTCCAATCTCCTCCTGCCTGTATAGCCAACCAGCTAGGAGACTTTGTATAGGAGTCTTCAACTGGTTATTGAAGTTATTCAGGTGGGTTCCTCACTTCTTTTGGCAGGACATTAAAAAACTTTAGGCCTCTTATTCTGAGGGTATTTTCCATCATCGTTTTAATGACCCCCTGTGGCACCGCAGCTAGGACAGTACAAAATCTACCTCTTCTCTCATTTTAGTTTGGTTCTATTTCGTTTATTACGTTAGGGACAAAACCCTTGAGTATTTTCCATATGTATATTATTGTGTACCGCTAGCATCTTCTTCCCAGAGAGTAGAGTTTCACGGATTGTAATCCAGACCAATAGTCTTCACCTTTCGTTTCCTCTAACTTAGACATAAAATGTCGCAATGTCTTGTTTACTGTATGGGCTTGTGAGTACTGAGCAACATTCAATTATCAGTAGGATTAGACTCTTCCATAATTTGAGCATGATGTTTGCCTTTCTGCTGCGGAAGCTCCTCCAGATGATTCCCATTATTTTCCTAGCCGTTGTAATTTTGATGTTATAGTGTTCTCTGAATTCTGTATCCGATGACATTATTACTCCAAGATCCCTAACTTATGGATTTGGTGTTATCTGTTTGGCTTGCAGAGTTTTGTACCCTTTATTATGAAGCATCTTGTTATTACCATATCTTAGAAGTTGGAATAATTTTTCTTCGTTGAACTTCAGTGTGTATATATATATATATATATATATATATATACATACAGGATGTCCCATAAGTCTGGAACCATAGGGCAAAATGATAAAAACGGCAATAAAAACGGTTTTTATCCACAGAACGTGTTCAATGTGTCCACCATTATTATTGATACACACGGCGAATGGTATCAGGAGGGATGGTGTTACATGCGTCGATGATGCGCTCCCGCAAATGTGCAACACTCTGAATTTTCTCGCGTAGTCCAACGCCTTCAAGTGACCCCAGAGATAAAAATCCAACAGGGTGAGATCGGGGCTCCTCACCGGCCACTCCACAGGCCCTCGACGTCCTATCCAATGACCAGGGAATTGTCGGTGCAGCTACTCTCTTACCCGGATGCTGTAATGGGCAGGAGCACCTTCCTGCTGGAACCATGTTGGGAAATCCCCATCTGTGTTCAAGACACTGGGGAATACTTCCTCGTTCAGCATACGCAAGTAGGCGTTTCCTGTGACTGTATCATCAAAAAAGAAGGGGCCTATGATACGGTCTTTCCAAATGCCACACCATACCATCACAGGAGCGACACCTTGTTCCTTTGAAGCAGTAAACCATTGAGGGTTGTCTTGCGACCAGTAGCGGGTGTTCTGTCGGTTCACCTCACCATCTGCGTAAAAAACAGCCTCATCACTGAACAGAATGGTGGACGGGAAATTGGCATTTTGAGCACATTGGTCCGTAGCCCATTCACAAAATTCCATCCGTCGGTCTGGATGCTGCTTTTCGACACTCCTGTCTCAGCGGACAACCGTCGAAGAGATGTTTGGGGACTGTTTGTGAAATGAGCGAGGATGGTAGCGGCTGTGTCATCGTCGGTGGATGTCCTCGAAGGTCCACTGCGTGGTTTATCTCCTATGGATCCCGTTTCCCTGAACTTTGCTACAAGTTTGTCGACACAGCTGTGTGTTATTGGTGCGCGGTCCGGATGCAATCTGTTAAATTCCTCAGCGACTTCCCTCTGAATCCGATTTCTTACGAGCAGAATTACCTGGATGTGTTCATCCTTACTCAAAGACATCATGGGCACTTGCATAAACGGAAAAAAAAACATGAATTGCTTATTTTACCCTATGGTTCCAGACTTATGGGACACCCTGCATATATATATATATATATATATATATATATATATATATATATATATATATATATATATATATGGGTGGACCGGATGGCAGTTTTCCAACATCTGCGGATGCGGACCTTTAATTTCAATATCCGTGGATGCGGACCTTTAATTTCAATATCCGTGGATGCGGATATTTAATCTATCAATATAATATAGAATTATGAATATATGACATAATTTTTCAAATTTCGTGATATTACTATTATGACAGGCAATGCAGAAGAATTAAAATTAATAATGTTTTCATTATGATAAAAATAATAACTTTCTCAAGAGTTTCAGCCAAAGAAAATTCAATGAAACAAGTTTCTTTCAATTTTCTGTGTTACCAGGTATTTATATTTTGAGGTTTATATATTTGTTTGTTCATTAATAATTATTGATACTTTACATGAAATGTGCATGACTGGGCCTTATAAGCTACTTTATAAACTAATTTAATTGTAAATTGCATAATTTATTAGAGGTAATATCCGCATAACATCCGCAGTCAGAAGTGCGGATGCGGATGTTAAAAATGATGCGGATGCGGATGCGTATATCCGGTCCACCACTGATTATACCAAAACTTGAATACTGCTCAGATATTTTCGTCCATATATAAAAAGGAAGAAACTAATAAACTAGAAGAAACGCAAAGGCATTTCACAGCCAAGATTGATGGATGCAAAGAACTCAACTACTGGGAAAGACTACGTAAACTAAATCTGTACTCCCTGGAAAGAAGAAGAGAGAGGTGCACCATAATCTACACATGGAAAATGATCGAAAAACTGGTACCATACCTAAAACTAAACCCAATTACCATTCAAACAACACTGGAAAATAGGAAAGGCAGAATGTGTAGTGTTCCCAAATTAAAGGCCCGACAAGGGACCTCCTCAACTCTGAAGGAAAATAGCTTGGTTGTCAGGGGGCCAAGACTTTTCAACCAGCTTCCAAAGGACCTCAGAAACGTAACGGGGGTCAAAGTTGAAGTCTTCAAGAGAAGACTGGATGCCTGGCTCAGGACGGTACCAGATGAGCCGGGCGTGCCTGTCTATGTACGGTGGAGAGCACAAGAAAGCAACTCGCTCCTCCAACAAGCCAGACCTAGAGGCGGCGCCACCAGCTTGACCTCCGTGTGAAGAGAGACCAACGCACGAAACAACATAAGGTTCAAAAAGTACACACACACACACACACACACACACACACATATATATATATATATCTATATATACACTGTATATATCGTTGAAGTTATGTATATGAGTAGTGCAGCGGGAGAAGGGGATAAGGAACAATATACTGTACAGTGTGTGTTTGTATATATACACACACACACACACACACACACACACTATACACACACACACACACACACACACACACACACACAGGGTAAGTCAAAAGTCTGAAAACATAGGAACTATGCGTTTTAATGCAGATATACATATATATTTGCATTGGAAAGCATAGTTCCTATGTTTCCAGACTTTTGACTCACCCCGTATATATATATATATATATATATATTATATATATATATATATATATATATATATATTAATTCACTTGTAAATTAAAGATGAAAAACTTTTAGCTGTGAATGAAAATATGCATATATTCATGATTATATATTAGCGAGGTTGTTATATATTGACTGTTTCCATGAACTATGGGGCTGGAGTTTACGATACACATCGGTATATAAGCAGCTTCATATATAATGGGTTTCGGGTGAACTGTTCGCTACGTTTCATTCTGCCACTGACTCTCACTTAGTGAAACTCGCACCACAAAATTTGGAGGAAAACGCATCTCGAGACTCACCCTTTCGCCCGACTCTCGCTTGCCCAGACTCGCTTCCCGAAAGGAGTGAAAAGGGTAGAAAGTCTCTCATACGAATTTCCTCTACCTAGTAAATACTGCCACTGGCAGTCTAATTTTGAGCAGCGTTTACTTCGCTCCGTCATCGCAGAAATAAGTCCTCGTTTCTTTTTCCTTCGTTGAACGCACCTCACAGGTAGAATGCACCACCACTAAAGACCTAGGGCTTGCTGGGGCCGCGCCAGGGAGACGGGAATGGGGCTTTCACTAGAACCCGTCTATCGATGCCTGCATCAGTAGGATCTGACGAAGGAAGTCTGAGGCTTAGCCCGCTGTGGACTTGATCAGGGTTCGCTGGAACTGTATCAGGAATTGCACTCGACCTTTGGCGTGTCACCCACCTTCGAGGGGATGGCATGTCAGGGCTAGAGGTTTACCAAGACCACGGTGAGACTCTCATTCACCCGTCTCTGTGTATGGAAACTGCAATCCCGATAGCCAAGCCTGCGGGGAGGCGGCACTCATAAGTCCACCATGAGTCATCCCCTCCCCGCAGGAGATGCGGCAAGAGTCCATTTCATACACTACCATTTTCGCCCCCGACCTCCCCTACCCGATGGCCGATCCCGGAGACCCCTATCTCTCGGCACACTTCCAATCCCAAGATGGCAACCAGTGCACCCTCAAGACAAGCACGAATCCGGATTAATCTACAACGATGAAAGCAACGAAAAGCTTTATCATTTCGCAAGTTTTCACCAGGGCACGGAGGAAGATGATTCGAAGCTACTGGCACCTGAGACGAAAACGTCGCTCCGCGATGTGCGCATACTTATCCAGGTGTCCCCCGATATTAGAGCCAAGAGCTCTGTTTTTCTGAGAAAATTGGATCGCGACATCAAGTAGCCACACAAAAGAAGAGATAAAGGTTGAAGTGGAAAAGGAGAATGAGTTGGCCAAAGTCGAAGAAGTAAGGAAAATTAAAGACTATACCCATGTGGTTAAAATAGAATTCAGTACCCCGGAGATGGCGCGTAGAGCAGCAGATTCAGGACTGCTACTTTTCCAGATGATCGTGACCCCCTCACATATCACCGCGGACGAATTCGTAAATGTCCTAACCTGTTTTCACTGCTACAAATTCGACTCTCACTCGTCCAAAGACTGTCCAACAAAGAACACCACCGTATGCTCCGAATGAGCAGCAGTGGGCCACAAATGGAATGAATGCACAGCCACAAGGAAAAAGTGCATTAACTGCAATGACCCCCACCGCACCTTAGCCATGGCGTGCCCCAAGAAGGAGGCCATCCGACTGAGGAAGGAAAAACACGAGAGAAATCCGCCGCTAAAGATCTACAACCGTACAGAACGCCAGTCAAAAAGTCCCCCGAGGAAGCACGAGCCCAGCAAAGACCTACAGAAATCGTCCTCGAAAATTCGAACAGCCTGACCCTTCTCACATGCGCCATTCATGCTCATCTTCTCAACATGGGCACCCCAGGCACGTACTCGAAACATTTAAATGACATACTCAGAAGAAACGATATTCCGGAAGTCAACGTCCCCGATGATGTCTCCTCGGCATCTATCTTCACGGTACCGCTTCCAGAAAGTACACGTCTCACCCCCCCTGAATCCGAACCCGAATCTGAACCCGAATTCGATAACAAAAATCATCCACGGATGCCTCACGTTCCCGCCGCACTCACGCAGAAACAAGATAAAAAATGAAGCCCCAACTGGGCAGACTGTAACCCCAAAAACCCTTGAAAAGCTGAACCTCCAATCCTCTAGCACGACGACAACGAAGACAACGACTAAAGAGATGCGCCGAGAGGCCGCGGAACTAGGACTGAGGGTGGTTGCGAAAGATTCTAACCCCTTCCCCGAACCCGTTGTCGTATCCCAACTGGTAAAAGGGCTGACAGAGGCACTTGACAGTCTTTTTTATATTGGCCTTTAAAAGTGCCATTGCTACAAGGATGCTCTGCGGTAAATTTCCCAACACTACGTTGTCAAGCTGTTTCGAGGATAAACCAAGCGTAAGTAAACACTTTTAGTTGGGTACGTTTTATAGGGTATTTAACCGTCTATATCAGCAAAAATCTTTCAATCTCCATTTGTTTAGATGCTGCAATGTTTAAGTGTCTGACACCGCGATATGTGTCAGTAATGTGGGGCACCATAAGCTTAGAGGATTGATTTGTGTCTCAACCAAGTTTAAGCATATCTCGGGGGCCGTCCATGTGATTTTAATCTTCATGTGAATCCCGTTCACCAAAAGTCTCTCTTGAAACGTGTAATCACTGTGAAGGTGTGCATAACAATCAAAAATCTTTCTTTGGACTTTTTAAATTTGTCTTTTGCATCTTTTTCTGCTTCAGGCTGATAATACCCTGAGGCTCGCAAATGGCGTCTTTTAAATAATTTAGCACATTTTCTAGAGTATGCGCGATAATGATGATAATTGGAGACGTTCACTTGGTTTAAATACACATCGCATTGACTGGTCGTAGTATGCAAAAGGTTAGTCTCAAAATAGACTGAATAATCATCTTCACAATCTGTCCCATCAGAGTGTGATATTCAGACTTTTGTATACGGTATATATCGCTGGGGTCGTAAAATAATGAGCCTGCGGTGGGTATAACGAATGCTATAGGAGTGGTCCACGACCCAAGTGTGTTAAGGAGGTTAATCTTGACGCAATCGGAGTCCTCTATGCATGTCTCAGTACAATAGGTAGGATGCTAAAAAATCGAGTCCCGATTTGCTGCATTCTGTGATGTGTGGGTGGACTAGCTTAGCCATGTTGAATTGCTGCGAATGTTTACCTGACCTTGCCTTACACTTTAGAACCATAAATACAGTACTGTGCAAATTAATTGCACCACTCGTTTTACGAATGGTGCAATTAATTTTCACAGTACTGTACCTATGAGAGAGACAATTGTACAAGACTGGTATTTATGTTAGTTAAAGAAGTTAACCGTAGGCCTCATGCGTTTAGAGGACCTCTCTGATTTTTAGAAGTCTTTCTTTTTCGTTTTACCCCTCGTGGTGACGGCTGCTGCTTCTTCTTCACGCGACGTTTTATTTATCACCATTCTTTAGTAAGAAAACAGCTGTTTGTTTTCAAGAAAAGATTTTCCGAGGCCATTCCCACGGTGGTATCTCACCTCTAGAAATTGAAGTTTCACTGTTAAACTCCCACAACTGAATGGAATGGTTTGACCTACAACCATTCTTAAATGTTCTTAAATACTGCTTAGTAGGTGAGAAGCAACTTTGACATAATGGGGATTGTTATATGTTATGCTCAAAAAGATGTTTTACGCTATTTCTGTAAATGTAACACATAGGAAGGCTGTCTCGCCGGCTACCCAATTTTTGGTGGTATAATAAGCTAACTTTTTCAGCCAGTAGTTCGTTAAAAGTATCTCCTTGGAAAGCAAAATTGTATCTTCCATAAGACAGAATCTTAAACACGCTTTTGTCCCTAATATTGCTTTTCGTCTCTGATCTTAACGCTAGAGCAGGTTCCGATCCTGCAACTCATGATAAGAGTATGATTTCGAAAGTTATCATTTACTTTAGTTTTGCTTTATTTAAGCTTTTATTTAGGTCTCTTACATTATCCTCCGTGCTGTCATAATGGTCAGGGCCTAGTGTTATTTTGGTGGTGTAGTACTGTACACCACTATTCCGTGTTGAACGCATGGTTTTATCCTTTAACACACCTAATTTATCAACTTCATCACGTTTTCTAAGTACCATAAAAACAACTTGTTTCTCCTCAATGCTTAAATGCTTGGCATGCAGTTGAAATTCATAAAAACCTATTTCGTATTATTCACACTCTAAATCGATAGGCATATGCAGATCTGTTGTGAAGTTGGCCACAGTATTGTCGGGGTACGTGCCCAGCGAGGCTGAAGAGGGCAGTGTGACGTAGAATTGATCAGAAGGCATGATGTACAGTGCTTACAAGAAGTCTCGCCCCTCTGTCTCGTCCCAAGCTAGTCTGTTAGGTATAAAATGGGCGGTCCTTGTGGCAGCGGAGGCGTGTTCGGATTAGTGCACATAATTGCTCTAACCTCATCAATGACGTCCACATTATCATTGTGTTGATCACTCTATCTATTTATATATAGAGACATACACTATATAGATATATATATAGAGTATGCAGGGGATAACGTGTCTCAGTCCCAGCTATGGTAGTTGTCTTACAATTAACAGTCCCAAGTGCAAGTTACGTTAACACCTCCACATAAACTACCCTGGACTAAAATAACATACGTGAAGCCCTTACCCACAAACCATTTAAAAGGTGTGATTTAAAAGCTCTCTCTCTCTCTCTCTCTCTCTCTCTCTCTCTCTCTCTCTCTCTCTCTGATCACACCGCATGGCACTATATCCGGATATATAACGTTAATAATAACCGAAACTCGAGAAAATATGACGCGTTCGGTGGAGAAGGGGCGAACGCAACATTTTCGAATTATGCCACAAAATGCAGTTAAAGTTTGTAAACTTTAAACCTTTGTATTTTTCCGGTTTATTGAAATGTTGTATGAATTTGAACACATATTTGAGTAAAATATTGTTGTGTAATATGTCTATATAATAAAACGCCAAGAAATTTTACAATATTATTTATTGATAGCTTCTAATGTTAACTGGTGTAATCCATTATTTGGTCCTCTTCGTCGAATGTTGTATTACCTGCTTCAACTGTTTCGGTTTCTTCCAGTTCCTTTAACAATCTTGTATAATAGTTCACTGCAGTTGCAGGCATTAGGTCTGATAATTCTTTGAGATCTTTTATTTTTTCCTTAGTTATTGGCAGCAATTGGGAATACTTTGGTTGCAGTGTCTGCTGGGCTAGATTGAATAAACTGACACTGTAGGATTTTTTCCCTTTCTGCAGTCTGACGAGATGGCTATTATCTGGGGTTGTGCGGTATGCAGTAGATATTACGTAGCCTTCTTTGTGTTGAAAGTCAAATATTAACTTTCTTGCATCTGTAAATTTAGTAGTTGTTGATTTCCTAATGACAATGCACGTTTTTAGGACGTCAAAATCGAGAAAATCAGCCTGTTTCATTTCTACAACTAGGAAGCGCTGCGAAACGGCTGTAGTTATGGCCGTAACATAATCTTTTTTGGTGTAAATAATATTGCTGTAATTATTTTTTATATTTTGTTCAATTTGGCCAAATTGAGCATCACAGGGCATTGTCGAGTGACCAGAAAGTAGATAGATGTGTTCAATGTGAAGCAATGATGCGGAGTGAATTTCTCTGAGATACATTAAAACCTAAATTTTACCGTGAAAGAGTGCAGACTAACATCTAATTCTTTGCATAGGTAAAGCAAAGGTTTTAAAGGATAATTATACGACAAAAAACTCATTTTTCGAATTTTGTGGCGTTCGCCCCTTCTCCACCGAACGCGTCATATACTCTCTGCCTTCCGCTCTACTCCAAATCCTTTTCTCTTAGTGACCTCTTAATACAAACTAATCTATCATATTTTGCGACTTTTTAACTCTGGTAGGATTCACTTCCATTCCTATAGTGTAAGAGATACTTAAATTCATGTGCGTATTATGCCATATGATGTGCGTAATAAATAATCATTTTTAAATAGTTGGAGCGTTCAAGGTCATCTGAAATAATCTATAGACTACCCCTCAAGCCCACTCTCAATACTTAGATTCCCCTAAGACACAGGCGTCTTCAAGTAACATGAATGCGTAGAGATCTAAGGTGTTAGATTCCATATTATATAATTTATGTGCTAGGTTTAAGAACGCTGGCATTGAAGGATGGAAGGAAGGGACAGTAAAAGCGATAATAGGTTTAATGAAGGAAGTGGAATGAGGATGGAGGTAAGCGTTGCTATGTCGAAGGAAACGAGGTTGGGTGGGGAATTACGAAGGGAGGAGGAAATGCTAAACACAAACTCAAATATTTATTTTAATGCCCTAGACCTAGAAAGACAAAGAGCAAAATACCTTAAACTAACAATGAATTGACAGAAACAGAAGAGTCTGGTCTTAGACGCACTGATAGGTTTAACGTATGTGACTAGAGGCCGCCACTCAGAATTATCACTACTACCTAAGTCATAATAAAGTTATTTACTATGACAGAGTAGTCATGAGTAGGTATGGAAATAAAATATGATTATACTGTTGATGGCTGACTATATTCAGTTGGGATATAAACTATTGCTGACAATCTTCGGATCCTTGGCTTTTAAGACGAATTTTTTATGCATATGTTCAACAAAATAGAAAATTGGCTGATTATTATTACCATTCGAAGGGTTGGTACCCTTCACAACCGAAATCAATTTCAGAAGGGGTGCATGGTATCCTCATTTCCTTTATCGTCCCAGCACCTTCACATAAGCCATTTACACAAACATGGAAAGGCCGTCTGTGCACCACGAGACGACCCAGGCAATGCGGGGAGCAATGGTGACATTGCATGAATATGGTGTGCCAATAAGAGAAATATCAAGACGACTAGACGTTCATCGAAGCACTGTGGAACGGTGGATTCATCGGTATGAAGCAGAAAACTCAATCGCTACTTTGCGGAGGTCTGCTCCTCCGCGTTCAACATCTCAAGAGGAAGATGCTGCGATTGTTAATCATGCCAGAGAGCATCCGTTTGTTCCAGCGACGCATATTTACAGACACCTGAACCTTCGTTGTAGCGCAAATACAGTGAACAACAGACTTCACGAGGCAGGGTATTTTTCTCGCCGTCCAGCTATAAAACCTGCATTGACGATTGAGCATAAAGAGGGGCGGATGGGATTTGCGTTGCAATACTTGCCGCAGGAGGAAAAATTCTGGAGAAAAGTCGTGTACTGTGACGAAAAAACATTTTCAACAGATAGTCATGGTTCCCTGGATTGTTAGAGGCAGCGCAGAAAACGCTATGAAGAAGGAAATGTCTTCCCGAGCAAACTTTGTGGTCATATCAATCTCGGTGTGTGGGGCTGGATGTCTGGCTATGGTGTCGGAGAATTGACTCAAGTAGATGGATGCTTTACTGGACAGCAATATTGCCAGATACTGGAAGAGGTGCTGCTACCCAGTGTTCGTGCGTATCTGGTTCCAGCACCGGAACCATTTTACTTAATGGAAGATAACAGCCCCATTCAAAGGAGTAACGTTGTGAGAGCGTGGTACGAATATCACCCAGAGATTATTAATCTAATTCTGCCACCACGTTCTCCTGATTTGAATCCGATTGAAAACCTTTGGGCAATAATGATTAACGAATGGGGGCAACGCAGTGAAAGAACATTTGAAGCACTTTTAGCTCACACGAGGAATAGTTGGAAGAGCTTACGCCGAACACCAAACATTCCCTACAATCTGGCCTCTTCTGTGCCGCAACGATTGCAAGAAATTATTGATGCTGGAGGAAGCTATACGAAATACTGATGTTAAAGCCATGACGTAAATGTGTATCGAATATATATTTATGTTAATATAGAATTTTATTATATTTTTATGTTTGACATCTATAAAAGTATATTGTGACCATGAAAGAACTTTACTTATCCTTAGTTAGAATCTTTTCTTGCAATGTCTACGCTCGTAGAGATGATAATATATGCATTGTTGAAACAAACTATGAGAAGGTAATAGTTTCAGGAAAAAAATAAAAACTGGCAACATCGAGGTCATCACATGTTTATGGGAATTGTCATATGATATGCTACCAATAAACTCTTATCTACTACTATATACAGTATACTATATTACGTAATATTTACGATGAACAAATCAAATACAAATTTCTCTGATTCACGGCCCACCAGTCTTGCTTTAGACTAATGACTTTCATAAGATGGAATAGGTTTAACATAGTTCGTTTAATAGGTTACCACTTAAAACAATGGATAAACTATCTATTAGTGAGACGACCGTGACTTCCTCGAAATGCGAGCGCGTGAGAGGTTCACTGAGGAATTTGGTCATTAGATTCTTCACGTAGGATATATATCACAAACAACAATATTGAAACAATTCCCGACAATTACTTAATATCAATAATTGCATTTGAGCAAATAATTTAGACCTGCGTCAAAATAACTTAGGTATCATGCCATGATTTCGGATATTTGCCGAATTAGTCGTTCTCTATAGTCTACAGTATATATTGAGACGGTATAATGTAATGCCCAGCTAATATTATGATGACTAGGATTGCTCCATAACCATCCCAACATCCCGAAACTTGCTCCATTCTGCTTCTTAATCATTTGTATTTTAAACACTAAAATGTAGCAGAAGTGACGTAATAATGGACGTCATTGATTGTGTTAGAGCAGTTATGTGCACCAATCCGAACACACCTCCGCTGCCATAAGGACCGCCCATTTTATACCTAACAGACTAGCTTGGGACGAGACAGAAGCGTGAGACTTCTTGTAAGCACTGTACATTAGTAGAGTCTCATACTTACAATAACTTTTATATAGGAATTGAAACACTCTGGGTAGCCAAGCCATTTCACCAAGTACATTTTTCGTTTCCCCGAACCTTTGCTTCCTAAAATTTTCTGTTCAAAACGTCTTTTTCCCTAAACTGAATGTAACCTTCTGCAGTTATTCACCATTTAGGTCTTCAACATAGTACATAACCATCTCTTCTTTAGGTTTGATGGACCTAAGTTTAAAAATTCCTGTGTCCATCCTTGTTCAAAACCTTTCTTGAACTTTCCCCTGGCCATGAAACACGTACATAATCATCGATTTTGAAACGTTCTACAAAGGATGATGCTCTGGCTCTATTTGACAGTTCTGTATACACACTTCTTTTAAAAACTTCATTAGGAATTGTCCCAATCATACGATGATAAGAGCGATTGTAGGATGATGCTAAGTGACTTAGAATCTCTATGTACTGTATCTGTACGTATTTTTTGGCGTAAAATTACGGAGCATACGCTCCTTGATAGTTCGCTGCACCCTTTCAGCTGAAGACGCTTTATGCACTGAGTTGCTCCTATAATAAATGATGTTAAATTCAGGCATGTTTTGAAACGAGCGACCTATAAACTCTTTCCCTAAATCTGTACAGAAATAGGCTGGATTCTATTATCCTTTAACATCAAAGACTTTGTAGCTTTAGCAACTCTGGATTTTATTTTTAAGAGGTACAAGTACCTGGTGAAGACGTCACTTATAAATAAAATATACCTGTAACCATCATTATATGTCGAGTAACTTTGCATATCAGTCAAATCTGCCTGCCATACAGTATCCGGTGCTGTGCAATTGTTTTAGCAGTTTTAAACATTCTTCGCACAGGCTAATGAAGTACCTAAGTATCCTCGTCATGCAAGAAATCTCAACTTTTTTCTTTATCCTTTCAACATAGGCACCTCTATAGAGCCTCTCAACCCCGCCGTAAAAAGCGTGGTTAGAAATATCGTAATAACGATTCTCTAATACGTCAGCCATTTACACATTTCAGAAGCGTGTGTATAGGGTCGAGTGTTGGTGGTTCTTCTCTTTTTTACTGGCTTTAAACCAGGTGTAGTTTTTGGAGTGGTACTCTGGTGTGTGACTTGAGTTGTGTGCTCCATAGGTTTTTTTTGTTCTGGTTATCAGTCAATGTTTTTTGGAATGTTCATCTGTTGTAATTTTGTTTTAATATGTTCCCACCCTGGTGAAGGTGGTCTCTCCCACTTTCTCACCAAATCATAGATGATGTCAATGACGTTCGACCCCGCTACCGTTGAACCTTCAGCAATAACTTCACCTGTGTTAGACCAATGTATAAAAGGATTATCATTCACTGGTAAAAAGACTTAGACCTTTATTCTTCAGTGTATTAGGAAGACTATTTTCAACACTTGTTCGAGATGGTACGAATTCCCACCATTGTCTTCGGGCTGTTCGCCTCTAGTCTCACCTCTAGTCTCTAGTCTCACCTCTAGTCTCGCCTCTAGTCTCGCCTCTAGTCTCACTATGTTTGATAACTACGGGTAGCTCCATATGTTTTTTATAGCCTTCATACTCTTGAGGAAATTTCAGAAGAGCTTCTTGGTCTAAAATTCTTTTCTCAGAGGATGTATTTGTTTATTTAATAAAAACAATAATAATAATAAATTCATCAATTCACTTATCATTCTTTTAAGTCTGTGTTTACTGAGGTCCGAGATGTTTCATGCTTCTGTATTTTGTATTGAAGCGTACAACGCGTGAGGTACCACTACAATCTTCATTATATGAAACTAGATAATAAAGGGGCAAAAAATTAAAATTGGAGAGGTAGGAATGATCCACCGTTTTGTATAACAAGACTTTTTTCTTTAACACAGCTTGTCTTTTACGAGCGAGTGTTCGTATTATTTGTATTATGTTCTTGTAACAACGTAAACGCCCTTTTTTGGCGCAGTCATTGGGACGTACCATTTTATAACATTGAGACACACTTCGCAGATACATTTTAAAAAGTCAGCGTCAACGTTTTTTACAAATAGTCACTAAAGAGTAAGTGGTAGTAAGTGAACTTTTTATAAACTCGAGATATTTCTTCACACGTCTTGTCATTCTGGTGTGTATATTATTTTAACCTCGTTGGTCAGAGAGTTAAGTTCACAGAGTAAATACCTGTATCTTGGACTCGTAGTTTCTTTATAAACTTAAAATAACTTACGTTGAACCGGAAACATTTGACCTGCTAATATGCCAATTTGCGATACGTCCCGACGTTGTGCTTATGAATAAGACAAGATCCTGCGCTTTTAAAAAGACATCTCGCATAGGAAAAATAGGTTTGGTTTGCGTAAGAATACGCTTACCGGAATGTAAACGTCTCAGCAATCTTCATTTATTTTTAGCATAAGATTATCAATCACAATCTCCATATGTTTATCATTCTTTAATGAAAAAACGTCATAAATTCCTTTATGGAATAAGACAACAGCTTTGTAATAACAAAAAATAGGCTGGTAAGCTGAATAGAACCATATAACGGTGTGTACAGGTTTTGAGGACAGTGCATCTTTATCTTTAATAACTCTAAGCATAAACACTGTTTAATACACCCTGTGCGCCCACTTATAGTACATGTTGATGGCGCTTTGTTTTGACCCTACTGATGAGGATGGTGATCTGTTCTGGGTAGTTATACCCTACAGACGTCTGGTTGAGGAGGATATTGATCACATTCTCTCACATACTGGGAAATCAATGCAGAGTGGTTCAAAATTTAGCCGGGAGAATTTCACGCTCGAGAATGACCACGTTTCCCGTGTAGAGGAAGTCTATAACCAGCTACGGTTATAGACCATGCGCAAAATCTAGCTAGGTTCTGTGACCTTAATTTTTAATGTAATATGGGTTCCGAAGACCTAGTTAAAGTGGAACAATTGATGAGAGTACAAATAGTTGTTTGGTTTGGATAGGCAAGGCACGACAACGTATGCATTTAAAAGTCTTGTGACAACTGTCTTGTGCTTATTTTAAGTATGTCAGGAGCAACTTACTTTCCTATTCGTTTGAGCGCTTTACGTTACAGTAACTATGAGAGAAGCCGTAAGTATGGACGTCATCACGATTTGTATAAGGGTTGCTTTAACTTTACGAACGATGTGTTAAAACATTGTAAGGACTGTCATATGGTATATATACGTTGTGTGAAAACCCTAGATGCGTAAGCTGTGTGGTAGAAACTGAGAAGAGAGATTGTAATGAATGCAAACACATGTTTTTCAATAATAAATGCTTTATTCTCCATAAGTCGAATGGTGCGTGTTAAAGTTAAAGATTTGTGAATATGCATTATTTCATACGATGAATGAAAGCGGTGAGTTGAACCATAGGTGCGATGAAATTCACTGCTTTGTGTGTAATGAGAAGTATAAGGCGAATGGGGTGAAACATGTTTGTTATATGAAAAATTCCAAACCTAAAAACAAATCATGTATTACTGTATACAACGACACAAAGACCTGTACTAATCTTGACACGAAAGAAGTTATCCCTCGTCTACTCGTGAGCCAAACCCTCTGCGACGAATGTTCGAATGTTGAGTGTGATGAGTGGGGTAAACGCACCAATATTTTTAAGTCGAATGTGACAGAATCACCCGTGAACTTGTTTGTGAGTTATATAGTGAGTTTAGCCGATCAGTTAAAAAAAAAAACCATGTTTTAGTGCATTGAAATGGGGGGCGCGATGCCGGTAAGTGTATCTGTGTAAAGATGCGTTTGCGTTACTCACCTACTGGATACTCTCTTAGTGGGGTCACGGCAGCTGCTGCTGGTTGCTGAGATGGGAGATTTAGCTGCCAGTGGGGACCACCCAGAGGGCCTTCAATTGAGTAAAAATAATCCTTTGACTTCAGCACCACCCACACTGCTAAGAATGAGAGAAATGAGGCGAGCAAGTTCCCAATTTTAGTATGGTTGAAATTATGTCAGATAGGCGGCTCCTACCAATTTGAAACTGGGTTCTCACCTTTAAGATCTCTGGGGCATAGCCAGTCTGCCTCTTTTAAAGATTTACTCTTCGGCTTATGGTGGGAGGATTTAAGAAAAGTAAAATGTCCTTTGCCTAATTTAATCAACGAAACAACAATAACACTTACAAGGTTAACTGCATCAGCAGGCAAGTTTTTTACAGGTAACTAAAGAAAATATGAACAATTTTATTGATCATACACCAATATGTATTCAGAACCAACTAAGCACTTGGGCAAAAAAAATATTACTACAAAACAAAAGAAACAAACATCATTAGTCCTATACCACACACAAAAATGTCAACATAAAATAAAACCATTAAATTATTGGCCATCACCAGTCCATTACCACACAAAGGAGACAAGACTTACAGAAAAAAAGGAACTTACATAACTAATGCAAAAAAACAAAGAATATTAGTCACTAGGGCAAGGTCAATGAGTGTTACCCAACTTGTATAAAACCTGATAAATCCCAGATGTGTCATTTTAAACTCCACTTCATATCACAATCATTAAAGGTATTCTTGGCTCAATCAGTGCAAACAAAAGCAATGTTTATAACAAAAAAAATATGTGAATACTGGCTTCAGCATTTGTGCAGGTATTGGGGAAGAAAAAAGCTTTGTCCAAATTCACTTCAATAAGCAAATTTCCCAGCCAAAAACAAATCCCTGATAAAGAGAAAAAAACCAACAACATTTAGAGATTATCCCCCCAGCACTGTCATCAGTGGACCCACAGGAATCCATAAGTGCAATGATGCCAGAAAAGGGAGCAAAATTGACAGTGATAATTAATGTTCTAAAATTTTTGGATATATATTTGCATTAATATGTTGCTCATAAGGCAGTCAAAGGTACAATTTAGTTCACAGCCTGAGAAAGCTCAAAATCCATTGTGATGCATATTGATAACTGAAGTTAGGTTTTTCAACAAGGTCTTTATAAAGGAAATCAGGCATTCAGAAATGATTATGATATTTACATGATAATTTTAAGTGATCCAAATATGTGAGACATGGTTCTTATCGCTAATGGATAAGCAATACAAAACACCAATGGTAAAAACAAGACTATAGGATCACCTACCACACCATCAAGGAGAAGTGAGATGCTTTCCTGTCTCTTGAAATGGGCACATGATTGCTTCAAGCTTCTGATTATTCTCTATACTGAGAGAATTTCAAAGATTATACTCAGGCATATGATTGCCTCAATGTGCTTAATATTCTCTATATTGAGAAAATTTAAAATCTGTAATAATCAATTAAAAAGAGAAGAAAAACATTTTTAGTAACTCTGAAGGCCTGGCTTTCTAAGAAAGCTCTGGCCCAATGGGGATTACTGAAACCTCCCAGGCCCTACTGAGGGGTTTGGGAGCTCTCAGGAATCCTTCCCAATAGTGGAGTTCCCACCAACTTGGGGTGCTAACCACACCATCTCAGCATAACGCCACAAAGTTTGATACACAGTTTCTTTATAAGGAACCTTGAACCTGAGGCGTCGGCAGTATTCACGGGTGATCCCTTAAAAAGAGGTAATAGGCTCATACAAATGGAAATAAGGGATGACGTTCAGTTCAAAGACATCCTGTTGTTCAAGCCTTATAAGCTAGCTAAGCTACCCAAGGTGATAGGAGTGGATGCTGAGGTTTCAAAAAGGTAATGCTCTTACACTTTCCTCACTCGTGATAGTTTAAACTACGTTGGCCTACCATCCCCCAAACATTAATGTTTGCTGCCGAAGTTGTGCGTCCTAGGTTAGGTTTGGTTAGGTTAGGATTATTATTTTTGTCGAGGTTACGCTCTCTAGGTTAAGTTAGGTGTGGTGTATATGTATGTGTCTTTATGCTGTAGCTGCGTAGCAGATCGTCCCTAAACAGTATATTATTATTATTATTTTTGTTGAAGTTGAGTTCTCTAGGTGAGGGTAAGCTTGGTTACGCTAAGTTCGGTTAGGTGTATGTGTGTATATGTATGTGTCTTCGTGCTGTAGCAGACGGCCCCTAAACCTTATATATTATTGTTATTATTAGTAGTTATTATTTTTTTCGAGGTTGCCCTCTGTAGTAGGGGCGGATCCAGACTGATCTGACCGATGCATATGGATGTGCATCGGTCTGATCAGTCTGGATTCGCCCCTGTTTAGGTTAGGTTAGGTTTTGTTACGCTAAGTTAAGTTAGGTTAGTTTTTTGGGGGGAAAAACCCCTTACCCTGTTTGGCATGGTACTCCCTCACCCCCTTTGGCACTGGCACTCCCATAACCCCCACCCCCACTCTCCCTAAACGCCACCATGCTACTACTTTGTAATGTAAAGGTATAAACTGTCATACACTTTGAAAAATAGGATAAAACATACTTTTCATCCTAATCTAATATTTAATATTTTAAGTTATAATACATATGCTACCTAAATTTCCAACAAGTTTCGAACTCATCTTGAACCTTTTCGTACTTAATATTAATGATTTGAAAAACGTGTTTCCGTTATCAACTCAAAATAATTTTATCCTTTATGCAAACATAATCCAGCGACGATGCATCCCCTATACAAGAATGTTAAATTTAATACTTTTGAAATTTAAGTTGATATGACGTCGATATCCGCTGCAAGTTACGTCTTCATTGTGTTTTTATGTATAAATTTGTTGTCTATTATAACAAAAGTTGGTCGAAATGTGAACCATTAAGGCTCTAATTGCTCAACTTTAAATTTAGGAAGTTTTCCTTGCATTCAAACCGTTTTTGTTTTTGGAAATTCAATTTCATGCAAGTGTCCGCTTCCATTTAGACGTATTTGGGATGTAAAGCCTTATAAACACTGTATATATATATATATATATATATAATATATATATATATATATATATATATATATATATATATATATATATATATATATATATATATATATATATGGAATGGAAACTATGTGACAGTTTTTGGTGAAATAAAGATCAAGCCTCATACGTCCTATGCATTTCAATTGTGGCTAATAGCTACCACGGAGTTTTATCCTTTGTCTTCCTTACTTCGGTTAATTGGTTGAATGTCTCAATAAAAACACTGGCACTTTACAGGTAGGAGATGCTCTCTTTCTCCGGTTTTTTATTCACTTATTATTTTTTTTTGGCTTATGGACTCGTAGAGGAGAGGATGAATTTCTCTTAGTCCTTTGGGAGGTGCTGATGTTCCGCCACCGGCATCTGTTGCTATGTCTTTAGGGTGTTTGCTGGCCTCTTCTTGAGGTTAGCAGACCCCGGGGTTAGGATCCCCAAACTGCACCCAATGGACTTGGGATCTTGCTCTCTGCCAAGACAGAGATTCCCGACTTACTCAGGCTCTTTCCCTATTCACTTTTCTTTCAATGTCTGCCTTTTGCGTTCTCATTCACTTCTTCTTTGTGCCTTTGTCGACCTCCACCAAGTTATGCGATAAAGCCTTCTTATTTACAGTAATTTAATGATTTAAAAAAATAGTAATTAGATGACAATGAAATCAAGATTTAATTTTCTAAGGAGGGACTAATATATTCACTATATAAAGTTACGTATACGTAGCAACCTCTCAATATACTATATATAAACACGTCATAAAGATTAAAATTAAGGGGTCAATCCCAGAATAGGCACCTGATGTACCTCAATCCCAGATGAAGCACCTGCGTTCAACCTCAATCCCAGAATAGGCACCTTGCAAGGAATTAAATAAAAAAAACCTGATGATTACAAAATTTATTGTTTATACAAAGTTTATTACAAATGTAATAAAGGCAAAGTTATAAAAGGTTTAAAGTGGTTTAATGAATAAAGAAAATTTTTAGATATTATAAATTCCTGCAATATGAACCCGAATAGCAAAACTAACCAAAAATGCAGAAGATATAGCAAAAGATTAGGTTAGGTTAGGTTAGGTTAGGTTAGGGTTGATTTTTTCAAATATTGATAAAAACAATGAAATTATATCTAAAAACTGTTTATATTTTTTTCTCCTCAATCCCAGATTAAGCACCTGTGTTTTGCCTCAATCCCAGATTAAGCACCTAAAAATGATTTCAGGTGCCTATTCTGGGATTGATCCAAATTAAGCAAGCAATAATCTTTATTGATAAAAATAAATATAATACTACAATTTATAATATGAAAATAATTTTTACAGAATACAGTATACTTATTTATTTACACCTGAGTAGCGGGGCCCCTTAAGTTTTACTCTTCACTGGGCTCTCAGATTAATTACAAGATAAAGACATTTCATATATACTGTAGGTAGTTAGATTTGGTAATATAAATTTTATGACTAATTATTATATAAAACAAACTTTGTAGTTATGGTTATGAAACATGTAAATATGTTTGATTGTGATTGTGATTACACGTAAAATAATTCAAGATTTATAGTTATGTACAGCTTCAGTTTTAAGTTTTTTTCTTCTTTGGAATTTGTTCTGGTTATTCTAAATCATTTCAATTAAGAGTGATATTGAGTTTGGGATAATCTGTTGATCAGTTCATGTTTATTTGTTAATCTCTTTTCATGACATCAATTTCGATCACTTACAGTTATAAAATATTTAACTCTTGACATTTTTTATTTTAATTGTGAATAAAATGTATATTAAATATCATAATAATGAAAGAATATTTTTGGGGTAATGCATATTTCCAGTTTCAAATTCTTAATTATGTTGACGGGTTGCTTTCGACAGTCGGTGTCGTTGAAGAGAATTCGCCTTGACACTATACCTGAGATATGAGAACAGATTGATCCGTTTACATGTTAACGAAGTTAACACTTGATTCCGAGTTAAGAAATTAAGTGAGACGCTTTCAAATGGTTACGGAGATTGAGTGGAAAAATCGTTTCTGTTACCCTTCTTTCGCTCTTGTTTTTCTCTATCCAAAGAAAATATTTACAAAAGCAAAAAGAAAAAACCTTTGAAGACAATCGAAACGTGATAATAAAAGTGTAAATTTTAAATTTATAAGTTTTTAAGTTTTACATAAATTCTCAGGCCAATTATTTCAATTGAAGTTCGTGTAAGCGAAAAGGACGACCAGACGCAAAGTCCTTAAAAAAATAAGTTATGAGGGGCTCAGGCAGGAAGTTAGCAGGATTGAGCAAAGCACCTAAGGATGAAATGTATTATACGGCGCGGTCAGACGAGGCGAGACTGCGTATACAGCATGGAAAAATGGCCAGGTAGGAATGAAGAGAAGTCCTGAACTCGAGTATTTAAAAATATGAATTAGAGAGAACGGTTATCCATTAAGAACACGCCAGATTGGGGATAGAATTTATTGGAGGCAGGGCTTAGTTACTAAGGAAAGAGAGACTGGAAACTATCACAGCGAATCTGTACATATGTATAGTTTAACATTTTAATTTGAAATTATTTTATCAAATAAAATTGCTTTATATAATTTCTAGTTTTGTACTGAAATGGTGATGGTGACATTTAGTCGAGGAATTTATATGAACGTTTGTATTATATATGGAAGGTTTTATTGAATTTTCATAAGGAAACCGACTCGAAAATTGAAATTGAACGTAGAATGATGGATTTATTTTAAAAGTTCACAACTGAAAAAATATATATATTAATATTGGAGAATATTGGAGATCTCACTAAATCAATCTATTATTTGTAAAGGATGTGATATTTATAATTATAACGTGTGAAGGATGCGTGGGGAGTCCAATATATGCCAAGGTTGATGCGTAATTATTAAAATTATATGTCGAGAGCGTTCGATTAAAGCCACAGAATGTTGAGAGAGTAAAAATTAAATGTTTAACTTCACTCCGAATGCTTAAGAAATTTTGAATAATTTATCTACTGGATAAACAGTAGATCGTAATCTAATAGATAATATTATAAATTGTTAAATTAAATTATATTGTATTAGATTAAAATAGGTTGTTATTAAATTTATTAATAATAATAATAATATATAATTATAAATATACAGATAACTTCAATAGATAATTAATTTACGGACATTTTTCGCTCGTAACACGAGTTTATTGAAATACAATTGGTTTTATCGTAACATCACCTTAAAACATTACGTTTCAGAAGATTCATAAGCTATCATTATAAAGAGTATAATGTAATTCATATGAACAGCTATCTATAATATTTTTGGAAAATAGTAAAACAACTTATAATAATTATGAAACACAATAGAATAACATGCATTTATACTATACACGTAAATAACATTGAGGTTATTCCACCAGAATTGAATCGTGTTATTAAATTCTTGCGATTCTTCGCTTGAACTGTAAAAAGCGCAAATATGGATTAAAAATTAGTATACATACAAACAATAACCATAACTATCATATACAAGTAACTTGAAATAATTATATACAATCATAACCAGCGTCCGTAGCTTAATGGGTAATACCGTTTTCCTATAAGCGAAGTGAAGACATTGAGGTCGGGAGTTCGAAACCCGATGTTGCTGGTAATAATAATAATAATAATAATGATAATAAAGGCCTCATTGGTTGGCCTAAGCGATATGCCAGTTTCTGGCGCTCCTGAATAATTAATTATTGTTGTTATTATTATAACCATATTACAGAGAATATATTATAATTATACCCATCATATACAATAATATATGCGCCTCGGTGGTGTAGTGGTTAGCGTCGCTGACTACAAATCCATCGGCCCAGGGTTCGAGACCCGACGGCAGCCGGCGCGCAGTAAAACCCAGCTGTTCATCCTTCCACACAATAAAGAAAGTGGTTGGTAGATAAATGGGTACCCTAGGTGGCCTAGTGGTTAAGACGCTGGGCTGCTGATGGGGCGTGGTTCGGATTCCACGTTAAACTGTAGGTCTAAGGTGGAGTGAAAAGCTTGACCGTCGTCAGAATGAACAATTCGGGCGGAAGCTAACCAAAGATACCAAAGGTGTATATATATATATATATACCGGGTGAACCAAAAGTAGGTGGACAGTAAATGATAACGTTTATTTTGAGGATACATATACAATTATATTTAATTTTTTTGTATACTATAATACAAAATAATAAAAAAAAATAACTTATACCAATACAATACAAAAGCACTGAAAATTTTATCAACGCAGGTGCTCAAATTGCTGTCCATCACAATTTACACAGCTTTGAAGTCTACCTTTCACACTTCGACAAACATTTTTGCACAAGTTTCTTTGTGCATTAATTTCTTGAAATGCATCTCTGATGTAATTTTGCAAATCACCAACACTTCGTGGTTTTCGACTATAAACTTTGTCCTTGAGTACTCCCCAAAAGAAAAAATCCATTGGGGTAAAGTCAGGTGAACGTGCAGGCCATTCAATTGGACCTCTTCGGCCGATCCACTTCTCGGGAAATGTTTCATCAAGATACTCACGGACTGCTCTTGAATAATGTGGAGGGGCCCCATCTTGTTGGAAATAGAGGTCATGTGAATTAGGCTGTTGTTGTAAGTGTGGAACAACTTCATTCATTAGAATTTCGAGATACTTATCACCTGTGACTGTTCCATCAACAAAAATTGGTCCTAAAACACCAGAACTTGAAATACCACCCCAAACAGTGACACCAGGCTGGTTTAGTTGCTGCTCTAATGTTAAATGCATGTTCTCACTATACCAGTAAACACAATTATGTCGGTTAACATGACCTGATAATTTGAAAGAAGCCTCATCGGTCCACACAATGTTATCTAAAATTATTGGATTTCTTTCAATTTCGTTCAGCATGATCTCACTAAATTGCAGCCGCCTGTCTGGGTCATCCTCCAATAAGCCATGAATTAGCCGTGGACGATAAGCTTTCAACCCAATAGATTTCAGAATTCGTATAATAGAGGTTTGTGAAATGTCCAGTTCTGCTGAGGCTCTTCTGGTGGACTTTTTGGGACTGTGAACAAATGCTTCGGCAACAAGTTGCTTATTGTCCTCAGTGCAAACTGTTTTGGGTCGATCAGTTCTTGGGGCATTAAGAATTGAGCCAGTGGCATCAAATTTGTCACGAATGCGGTAAATGGTTTGTCTCTTTGGGGCTTGAGTACCAAATGTTTCAACCCATTTTGTTCTAACAGTTTCAGTATTTTGAGATTTCCAATACTCTTTTAACACCCATTTTCTGGCATCAGTATTTAGATTATTTGCCATTATGGGTTCTCTGAACTATCTGAAAAGAAAAAAGATTAAATTTAAATAAATTTAGTTATAATATTTAATATAATATAACACAAACACCATAGTTATAATTAACACCATAGTTATAATATAATATAACACAAACCCTATTCAACCTACTGTCCACCTATTTTTGGTTCACTTGGTATAGATAGATAGATATTGTGTATTTCTACCTCGTGGTGTATGGACGTTTTGTTTCCTCTCTGTGTAATGTAGAAATAACTAGTGTTTGTAAGTTCAGCGGTAAATGTTATCTTAAACCAGTGTGAGTGTTAAATATCAGTGAATTCGTGGTAATAATTTATTAAGTGAAAGCCGGTGGCATGTAGCGTGCATAAATAAAAACTACATCAATTCAAACATAATTTGAAATAACTCGAACGGAAAATCAGCCCCTGAGATTTTTAAATTAGGCCTACACAGGGAAAGAAGGTCAGAGAAAATTCGAAAGAGCCATAAAACGGAACGGTCAAGTTTTCGAGACGTAATTTGAGAAGTGAGAAGAAAAGAGGCAAACTAAAGGAAAGAATAAAGAATAAAGGAAAGAATAAGGGAATAAAGGAATGAATAAAGAATAGTAAATAATAAAGAATAAAGAAAGCAGAAAGGAAAGAATGGCAAAAAATACGAAGTGTGTAAACTGCGGTCAACTCAGTAAGCTGAATAGAGCTGGATTATGTTTAATGGACTGCGCTGCGCAACAGTTTTGCGATTGCAACAACGAAACGGACCAGGCCACGGGCTTAAAATGCATTTTGTGCAATACCTTTAAACACTACGAATGCATGAACTTAAATAGAAAAGACAAGAAAATGATAAATAGAATAAATAACAAAATCATAGGCATTTACGGCTTCCTGTGCATCTCATGCATGGAAAAAAATAAGAATATGGTACAAAGAGTAATGAACATGGGCAATACATGTTTACCGACAGATGACAAGGAAACACTAGGAAACGCTGACACAAACACGAGGCGCAGGAAAACGCAATGCAGGAAAGCACGCTACAGCAGGAACACGAGGCTCATGACAACACAATAGAGGAAAACACGATACAGCACGCTGTGCTACAGGAAAATGCAAAAGTAGCATCAGAGAATGAAATATCCCACGCCAAAGAGAGAGGTAACAGGAACGCAAAAGAGAAGGAGAGGGATACCAGAAATACAAAGGAGAAAGAGGAAGATACCAAGAACCCTAATGAAAACCCCTCGAAGACAAAAAAACCACTGAGTAGGGAAGAAGTGGCGGCGAAACAGAAAAAAGCAATTGAATCACATAAGGCTCGTAAGGAGATTAAACGACGGGCCATATGTGAATACTGTAAAACAGGGTCGTGCATATATGGAGCAAACTGCAGGTACAGTCACCCAAAAAATTGCTTCGATATGATGAGGAATGGAAGATGCAGATACGGACAAAACTGTCACTTTTTCCACCCTCCTCTGTGCAGGCAGTCACTGACAGAGAGAAGATGCCTAAATATAGAGTGCCCATATTTACACATAAAGGGTACCCAAAGGAGAGAACGGGGAGCAACAGACCCCATCCGTAACAGAAGTAACAACAGGAGCAAGGAAACAAATTTTTTCGAGGAAATGAGAACTATAAAAGCACAGCTTGCCCTGCTAACAAGAAAGGACAAGACTCCGCAGGTATATTCCCCACACCATTACATACATCACCCCTCTATCCAACACCACCCACCGATATTACAACCACAGTGGTATCAAGTGCCGCAACCCCAATTCTCCCAAATGCAGCGGCCAAACCAATAACACCAAACAGGAACCGACATCGACCTGGAAACGACCACTATATAAGAAAACTGAACACGGAAATTAGAAACTCAATAAATGTTTTATACACAAATATTTAAGGCCTCTACAAGGACCATGCAGGCTGCAAATTACAATACTTACAGAATTTAGCTACCAAATCCAGCATAGATATTATATGCCTAACGGAAACACACTTGCATAAATGCGAAACAGGCTGTGAAAACTGCATCGAGGATACTGAATTACCATTGCTGGACTACAACATACACAGAGCAGATAGAGTGGCTAGACGAGAGGGTGGGTGTTGCATCTACGTGAAAAACACATACACAGTTAGATCCAGTTAGATTAATTTAGGTTAGGTTAGGATAGTGCAACTTACATCTCTTAAATAGTTGTTATAGTCTATTACTGCGTCGGTTTTAATTCCGAGTTCATGATCACAAAATTTTATGTTGGTGTATCCTTTTGCCCAGCAATAAATAAATATAATAATCTTATATAATGGAATATGGGTGTCGTCGAATCATGTTCCATTGTGCACCGAAACTGTTTTATTACATCCACTCATTTGGCATCTCCATACGCAATTATTATGTACGAGTTTGATCACCATTTTATGTTTTCGACGACATTAATTTTCTTTTGGTATTATGTTACACTCCTGTAAAAAATGTACTGCATCTTCTTCTGTCTGCAATCTACGGGTGGCCACAAAGTTCCTTTGCATGAAAAACAAGGGCAACATACAGATATGCTGTAATTTCACTGCAAAGGGAGTTTGTGGCCACTGTGTATTATGCAACTTTATTAAATTAAATTCTTTATCCATCTTCACTGTAAGTGAACCGATGTCTTAACTGCTTAACATAAGTGAGCCTTAGCCAAGCAGCTTATGAAAAGGGTTATATACTTTCGAAACAAGATTTTGTATGATTTTTGTAGAAAATATTGCGTTCATTTAGGCTGCAAATGGATATAATTTACGTTCTATTTTAGTTAGGTTACGGTTTATATATTTTAGCTTTGGTTAATTTCCGCTTTTAAGAAACCCA
Source organism: Bathynomus jamesi (assembly GCA_023014485.1). Lineage (NCBI taxonomy): Eukaryota > Metazoa > Arthropoda > Malacostraca > Isopoda > Cirolanidae > Bathynomus > Bathynomus jamesi. Next base: position 421,890 of record JAJOZX010001914.1, on the reverse strand, counting down.
AAATTGAATTCTGCGCATAAAATTACCTAAAAAAATATATTTTTCTTTTAAAAATCAGCAGCGAATGAAACTGAAATGATCGAGATAGATAAAAGATCCTTCTACAAAATCTACCAATAACTAAATAATTAATTACACCATATTAACCCATTGAGAAATTACCTCAGATTGTGTTAAACTATTATAATTAATTATTGTTCGGATGAAAGCACCTTCTCTTGCATTCTCCTCTAAAATAGTATCGAACAAAAGTCATTTGAAGAATCTTGTAAATTATTTGAACACATTAATTCTTCTAACACGTGAAAGAAATTTCAAAGTAAGAAATTTGTGTTGTTTCGTGGTTTGCACACGTCCTTTTCATGTCACTTCAAAAGGTAAACGAAAGGAACAGGAAGCAAAATTTTTCTAAACAATACAAGCATACAGTATATCTTTTTAAATGATACTGTTTTACGAATATATACAGTATATATATATATATATATATATATATATATATATATATATATATACAGGGTGGGCAAAAACTTATTACCCAACTTTTGGAAAAAATATTGTGGTTCACCCTGTATATTGATCTTACTGCTGAGGTCGTATGTTGTACCCATACTTTTACTCTTTCAAACGCTAGCTTTGAATCTAGATTCAAAGACCCAAGAGTAGAGGCACAGGCTCACAACTGGAGGGAGGTATCAGAATATGGTGCTCAACTGAAAGGCGGTCAAAGTCAGCAACTGATACTTTCAGATGACAGTCAGTTTCTCCATAAATAATTAATTTTCCTAATTTTTACACAAAATAACTAATTTTCCTAATTTTTACACAAAATAATTAATTTATTTCCTTTTTCATTTCAGACCATCATTCTGCTATAGTTGGTGAACAAGTTATAACAATGAAATACTCTTTGGAAGATGAAGCATTGATATTGAACCTGCGTAAGGAGAAACACTGGGGAACAAAACAAATGAAGAGAGAGTTTCCAAATAAACGATGGACGATACTTGGACTTCAATATTTCATAAAGAAAATCGATATCACAGGGTCGACCAAACGAAAAGAAGGCAGTGGAAGGCCAAGAAAATCACGTACTGAGGAAAATATTGACATGGTTTAATCCATGATATGCAGTCAAGGAGAACGGCCCAACACCCACAAGTCCGTTAGAGAAATTTCAAAAACTACTGGTATTTCTCGTTCTAGTGTTCGTCGTAGAGTAAAAGATGATCTGGGGCTTAAATTTTTTATAAGAGTCGAAGTTCATGAGCTCTCTGCATCAAATAAGCAAGCAAGAGTTGAAAAATGTCGTGCTCTCTTAGATCGATTCCCAGACAGAGAAGTGTCGAAAATATGGTTCAGGGACGAGACCTTTACGGTTGCTTCAACAATAAACACACAAAATAACCGAGTTTATGGAAGACAGGACCAAAAATCTATCAGTCTAGATCGACTTTGCAGCGAACGTCCGCATTTTTCTCAAAAACTCATGGTTTCCATCTTTATTTCAAAGTTAGGGCAGTCAGAGATTGTTTTTGTTGATCAAAATGCCAAAATCATTGCTGCTTATTACCAAGAAAAATCCTTGATGCGGTACTGCCGTCGCTGAAGGAGAAGTCAAACGTGCAAGCGTGCATTGATAATGGAGGAGGGCACATTCCGCATAATCTTGGACTTAATTGGTAGGGTGTCCCATTTTGCACTTTTTAAAAAATGTCAATGTCCATACTTTTTTTCTTGTTAGAACTGTTCCACTGAATACAACCATATCAAAAGAAAATCTTTTTCTGAATTTTAGGGGTCCCCCACCCCTCTCGAAATATTTTGCGCTCTCGGAATGCAAAAATTGGCATTTTGGGGAGTACATTTGACAGTGAGGAGCCAATTATTTATACAACACCTACATATTTAGTACAAAATGATAGCTACATTCATGCACCTAACATTAAGATCCATCAAAAGTGTTTAATAAATGAATAAGTACTTATAATTAATATTCTTTCATAATAGTAGGTCGAAATTAAGGGTAAATATTTTTAGGTAGGCTCCCTATGTTTATTTACTCTATATTTCCAATAAATTATTATTTATTATATATTTTTATTTATGTAGTTTTATGCAGTATTGTTAATAATTTAGGTAATATATATTAAATTTATATTTTTCAGTTTTATGAAAAAAAATTTGCGGAGAAAACATAGTACTGTTATGATACTGCCCTCTCGTGGCGTTTCTGCTCAACACACAGTGTTTGTGTTGTCAGTTGTTGTCCTGTAGAAGTGCTGTGTGTTTGTAGGCTCACAACAGTACTTTAGATATGGATAGTAGTAAGCCAGTGCTCAGAAAAGATATAACAACTTATGATTCAATATTAGGTAAACTCAAAGATGATATACATATTGAAGAAGGCTGCATGCTTCCAACAAATGGTGATGTCACAAGATATTTTTTCTTTCTGAGAAGACAACAAATCAATCAGAGAAATGTCTCAAAGGAGGAAAATATAAAAATTGTTTTACGAAAAGTTAGAGTTATTTGGAATAAGGCAGGCATTCCCTCGAAAGACATCGCTAAACATAAATCACCAAGAATGATGATACTTGATTTAATAAATAAACATGATAACTTGATTAAACATAGAAATATAAAAAAATATGAGTGCGAAAAGAAAAATTTCTTGGATCATATGAATAAATTATTCGACATTTCGACCCAAAATGCTGTTGAAGAAATTCGAAAGGATTCAATGAAATCTACAGATCAGAAGACTGAAGATATCGCATTTTTAGAAGATCAGCGAGGTGAGAGGAAATACTGTTTGGGTCAGTAGTATCCCCGCAAAAAGGTGGAGTGCAAGTTGCAAGTTGCAATTGCATAATATTACGTAATGTTGCAAGAGTGCCACCCCCACCCCTTTTGTTGCAAGAGTGCCACCCCACCCCCTTTTGTTGCAAGAGTGCCACCCACCCCCCTTCGTTACCAACCCCCCCTTTGTTGTTAAGCCCCTCCCCCTCGTTGCCAAGGCACCCCGTTTGTTGCCAGCCCCGAAATGGGACTGCAAGGGGTGTGCAACCTGGAGTTATCCCACAAGCTGATCCCCCCAAAGGGGAGTGCCAACCTTTGTTGCCAACCCCAAAATGGGATTGCAAGAGGTATGCAACTTGGAGGCGGAGTTCTCCCCCAAGCTGAACCCCCCCAAAGGGGCATGCCTATCATAAGGGCGCCTCTTTGGGGAGGAAGGGGTTTCCTCATCCCCCAAATGAGCAGAAAGAGATAGTGCCCCTAAACAGCCAATTGGCTGAGTTGCCAGACAACGCCATACATATAATTATTATTCAGCCAGTTGGCTGCTGAGTTGACAGATTCGTTATTTATTTTAAATAAGCTTATGTTATAGTTGGCTGAGCTGTCAGCCTCGTTACTTATCTATTCACTTACTCTGTTTTAGAAAATGATATAAACGTGTTCAAGGAATAAATAAAACACCATTACAACTTTGTTTATTAATTAATGGATATACAATAGGATATATATATATATATATATATATATATATATATATGATCAAATAATAGAACGGGGAATATATAATCATGCAAATCATAGTATTAACTAAATATTAGAAAAATATATATTTATATTAATTATATATAGTCGTACGAAACATGGAAAATATATAATCATACAAAGCACAATATTAATCAAATATTAGAAAAATATGTAGTTATATTATCAAAAGTTATATTATCAAATATTAGTACAGGAAAAATATAGTTATATTAATTATATATAATTGTACAAAACATAGTATTAACCAAATATTAGAAAAATATATATTTATATAAATTATATATAATCGTACAAAACGTAGTATTAGCAAAATATTACAGTAAAAATATATATATTGTCTTTACATTCTACGGTACAAAATGGTAAATTCAATGCTGATTGATGCTACATCGACATCGGTATTTCTCTGCACGATGTGGGAAAACCGCTCAAGCATCAACTCGCCGCTTAACTGATACGGCGGTTTATATTCAATGTAAAAGGCTTTCATATCATTCAACACTATTTTTGTACCCACTTTACACTCGGCAGGTAAGTTGTCTTTAAGCGCCACTAGAACGCAATCAAAAGCACGCGCAAAAACGTCATCGTTAACTATGTCATTAAATACAAGCTTATAATCATGCCTTTCCAATCGAGGGTTTTTTTTTAACGTACCAAACTTTTCAATCGTGAACTGTTCTTCACCCGGCATAGCAGCAATTGAAATAATCTTCCAAGTCGTAACGACAGCTATCTACTATATAGAGGTACAGTTCTTCAGGGTGAACAGTGTAGGCGAGCTCAGCTCTGTACCTCTCAAGCCTTTTGTACCAAAGCTCGGGATATTTCGAAGAGTCTAAGCCTTTTAAGTACGCATCCAGAGCTAGCCCGTTCTCTCCCTGCACATTCCTACATTCAACAAATCCGTCGAGCAGAGCAGTGTAAGCATATTCAAGTATTGTGTCAAAGTAAATCATGTCTGAGATACGTATGTCTAATATAGGCTTCAGCTTACGGAATCCAACGATCTCAAACATTCTGTCGAGGATGAAACGGTTTCGTGTAGGAACAAGAACGCCATTATCAGCTGTGTTCTTCCACATCAGTCGTATATGAACGCATGGTTGATTGTTATTTACACTTAATGTACAAACAACGGTATATGAGGAGGCTTCACTAATCACCTCTTATTATACCTACGTCAGCTGGTATTTTATAGCGGTCCTCAGCCCACCTCTCAACTACCGTGAAGATTTTGTGCATCTCCTCAAGATTTAAATAAATAACGTTGCGCTTGCTCGCACGTCTACTGTTCGTTTCAAGCATACAGTTAATGGTGCCGGTTTCCCGCCTGAACACACGCAACGACTTCGTCACGGAGACGTCGTACGAGGCGTTGAGAATGCTTCTCAAAGGGAGTTCCATCGTATTCATCGAGATGACTATGGCACATCCACTCGGTGCAAGCTCTGAGAAGACTATGAGCCGCGTGAGGCACGCAGGTAGGCAGGAACGGTTCGACGGGCGGTTGACTCACCCTGATGATACGTGAAAGGGTTTGTACGAACCCGTATGATCCGTGAGGTGCGAGTCGCACCATAATCTAATGAAACCTGTGCGGAGCTGGCCCAACATGAATTGTTGTACCCCATTATATTGGGTAGGCGTTTTGAGAAATTTTCCGGTACAAGAACTAATTTCGGTTTTAACGTTTTATCACTACCACTCCCCCGAATACGCACCAGACAGTTTTCCTCGGGGTAAATTTCACGAGCTAAACACATTTTATAATGTTTTATCTCTCCTAAAAATCTTCACACTGCGGGGCGCTGTTAGAGAGAAACATGTTCATATTTAGGCTTTTTATTTAACAGGCGATACTCATCTCTAAAATCTGTTAAAAACTCACATAACTCTTTAGACACAACCTCGCTACAAACCTCATCATGATATATATTAATGTAGTGGTAAAAATACTTAAGATTGTCCATGATAACGAGATTCACATTTTCAGTCGTAGGGTATGAGTAATCGACATGGTGTAGCATGATATAATACCGTTTATCACACCACTCATCCACAAGGCTCACTACCCATAACTGTTGTTTAGCTTCTGAGCGTGCCGCTTCTTCTACCACGCGGTGCACGTGTGCCTTTATAAAGCTTAGTTCTACAACATACTTCAGTACATCGTCTGTACTGCGAAATCCTACAATCCCTTAGCCAGAATATCCGTAGAGTATTTGAATAGCCTGACCCTTCGCACGATTCAATGCATCCTTAAAAGAGTCAAAGGAGGCTGGGATAGGGAGTTTTTCAGTATCCACTACATCTACGCCCTTTACTGAATAACAATTCATAAATGTTGAGCACGCGATATTAAAGGTGGCCATTTTCTTCTACGCGGGAGAGAATACACGTCTGAGCTCAAGGATATACAGAAGTCAACTGAGAACGCGGGGACAGAGGCCTGCTCAGGCTATGGGATGAATCACGTCCCCTGTCTTACAGTGGGCGGGGCTTAACTTTACTGTACACACGCACACACGCAAAGTGAAACACAAGTCGATGCACGATTTATTTAATAAACGAAATAATCAGCATGTATATATTTACAAATATGTGCAATAAATAAGTTAACAATAGGCATATCAAAGATTGTTCTCAATACATATATATTTACAAATACGTGTGATGAATAAGTTAGCAATGGACCCATCAAAGTTTATGATAACCAAAGGGTACTGTATCATAGGTACCAGGTAACTGGTAACGTTTCCTATAGGTGTTACGGCACACCTTCGTTCCCCTAAGTTCCTTCACACACCCCAGCTTCTGCGCCCGAAAATTGTGGGTGCCTACAATTAGTTGGGGAGGCCGATCACCCTCATCATCGTCCAAACACACTAGATCCTTCAGCGAATCAAAGTTAACGACCCGCCGATTCGCTTGGTTAAGCGTGATACCCTTTGCCTTAACGATATATTTCGTTTCATTCCCTATCCTCACCCGTACCCCATAAGTTTTAGGTCCTGTTCAGACAAAGGAGTCGGCGTATGCATCGTCCCCATACTCATCCTTGATCTCATCAGTGAGCTCGCCGAGGAATTCACCAATAGCAGGCATGTATTCACCCTCCCTCGCTGTGAATATCACGCTATCTGTATCGGCATGCAAGACTCTCTGCCCAAGAGAATGCAACAGACCCCAAAGTTTAATGCGGGCGTAGGCTGTTGTGAAGCTGGCTACAGGAATGTTTGTAATCCTTGAGGTATCTGTGGCCAATTCAGTGTTGTTGTACTTTATTATGTAAGTATTACCTACATTCACGATTTCCATGACTACTTTATCGGGTGCGTTGGCATAATCCCAGACTTCGCTATAGCTTTGTGCCAAATGAACGTTTCCTTTGCCAGTATTCTGTGCAAATTTTCCCAAAAGACTGTTTAGACAACTTTGCACTAAAGCGCTTGCCGGGATTCTTTGCAATTTGGGCGCGATCAAGTTGTATACCTTCGTGGTCGCGGTAACGTTGAATATAGGCAGACTTTTCATCTTCGGTGTCAACTCCTCGCGGATACCCTGATGCCTCAACCTTATCCTTCAAAAATGCGTTTATATACTGTGTGAAAAGGTTGGGTAGCTTCTGAAACCTCCAAACCTCGTGTATCTTCAGTATTCTATACCCATGGCGTACGGCTATGGCCAGCTCAGGACTTGTATATACGCCTCTGATCTTACGCTGGTGGGGTGTATGGCTACAATTACCGTTATTCTCTTCTGCACACTTCACGCACAGGGGAAACGTGAGCTTGTGGTCGATGACGACGGGTGAGATCGGCATCCGTAAATCGCGAGGGGGGAGCACGTCCACAGGCTAGGTCCGACCAATTTCTCAGGAGCACCCACCGGGTACGGGTTGTTCTTCAATACGTATGGGTATAAAGAGCAGAAATCGTAGTAGTGAAGTTTCACACCCTCCGTAGTCGGAAAGTATAGCTTGAAGAGATTTGTGCGCCTACCGAACAAGCTATCACCGCAATTCAGAGGATCCAGTACCATTGAACGCTTGATCGTGTTTATTTCCTCACGGTACACCTCGTCTGTCTCCATCCGTGCATCATATTCATGCTCCCACAAGACTTTGTGAGTGAACTGGGACCCTATAAGTTGATCACGGGTGCGGGTTCATGCAAGACAGTCGGCAGGAGATCTACCGTGGATATCTCCGGCGATTCCGCACTCAGGACGGTAGCATCCATGCCACCAGCATCCGTTAAAGGAGTATACAGTCTTCACACCAGTGACACGGTTTACACTTAGCCCTTCAACCCAAAAAACACGACCATTAATCTTAATGGGTGCTTCACCCGTGTTGCGGACGTGCTTTATGTATACACCTGTCTGTTGCTGTAGGTGTATGAGCCAGTAAATAACCTTGTGGCCGTAATTGCGGGGGTTGTTTCTGTGAATAATGGCTATGGTGGCTTTAGGCATGAAGTTATTCTTGAACACCGTAAAGCATAGTGACGCGATGGTGGTTGCGACTTGCAGCGGATCGCATTTGAAACGGCCTATGTACATCCTTCTAAAGGCTTGGAAACATACTCTAACCACGCGCACATCATTCACGCAATAACGCTCACATTCATCAGCTATATTATAAGGATGACGTTCATTAAAACTGCAATAGTATCGATCAAAGTCTTCACGTTCATCTGCACTCATACAACCATAGTTAAAATAATGTTTGGGTGGAGGTAGCCCACGTAATTTAAAGTCTCGCTAGTGAGGAAAGTGTAAGGGAAGTAGCCTTTTGATACTTCAGCTGCTACCCCCATCACCTTGGGTAGCTTTGCTAATTTACAAGGCGTGAATAATAAAGTATCTTTAAATTGCACATTACCTCTTATTTGCATCTGTATAAGTTTGTTTCCTCTTTTCAAGGGATCACCTGTAAATATCTCAGAGACTCGTGCTCGAGCAGCTCCTTATAAAGGAACTGTGTGTCAAATTTTGCCCCGTTATGGGCAAGAATATACAGTCATTTTTTTGAACTTGTCGGCTAACTTGACAATATAGGACACAAATAGTTTCACAGGGCTATCGTGGACATTCGTTTTAAAAACGTTTGTCCGTTTACCACATTTGACACTCATCACACTCGATCTCCATACACTCGTCGCAGATAGTCTGGCTCACAAGTAAATGTGGAATACCTCTTTGGTTTCGGCATTCGTATATGTTTCTATATCGTAGTATACAGTTATACAAGGGCTGTTTTTAGGCTTTGCGTCTTTCATATAACATACATGCTTTACGCCATCCGCCTTATATTTCTCATGGCATGTAGAACAGTGAATTTCGTCACATTTATGCTCAAACTTTCCCCAATTACCATTCATGTGAAACATGCCACATTCACAGATTCTCATTTTCCTGCACGTGCCAATTGATTTATGGAGCTCAAAACAGTTATTGTTGAAAAATGTGCGTCTACACACATTACAATCCCTCTTCTCAGCTTCAACTACACGGCTTTCACATTTGGGGCTTTTACACTGTCACATACCATGTGGCAATTTACAATGTTTCACTATATCATCTGCAAACTCGAGACACCCTTACACAAATCATGATGTCGCCCATATTTTCGACTTTTATCATAACTCGCGTAAAGGCACCTTATATTACGGATGGGGAGATACGTTGTACCTGACAGTCCTAAAATAAGTAGGGGTCTTGTACGATCTCTCACACTGCTTTTAAAAACATACACAGTCCTACGACGTTCATCCAGGCCAAATACCACTATACGGATTCATTTCCTGTTCTACCCTTCTCAGCTCTTCAGGACCCATATTACAGTCAAATTCAAGTTCACAGTCTACAGCTAGTTTACGGGCACGCTCCACGATCGTAGGCAACCAAATTCGGCTTCGTATTTTGTACAGTAAACATACGTGCTAGGACTACTGCTATAAAGCCGCAACCACGATCGACGTTTATATGCCTTCTATAAATAGCCTGAGAATTGAAGTTAAGAGTATACGGAGTGGTACTATGACCCGCAACACGGAATACACGGTCAATATTTACCGTGAAGTTGTCCATATTGAATGCTATACTACTTTGGGCAGCTTGCTTTATACGCTAATATATATATATCTCAGCAGCCAAACGTCTAAATGGCATACTACCCAAAAATCATCTACATCGTTATCATCTGAGCCGAAACCGAAGGACAGACTCGTCCTGACTTCACGCTCGTCGCGGTTCTGAAGGGCAAACTCTACAATGCGCTCTACAACGCGACGTAGCCCGCGCTCAATTCCATTGCTATACAGGGATCTAGGGTCAACCCTGACTATATACCGATTTCTAGTCAAGGCTGGGGTCGGGGTTGCGGAGCGCACCAACTCAAACGTTATATCATCCTCAACAGAACGAGTCACCGCTGAGGAGGATGGACGAGTGCCTATATTGGACGATGTGGGGTTGGCCGCGTAAGACGTTGAGGGCTGGGGGTCTATTACAGCAGACTCTACAGAACGGGTGGGGGCTGTGGAGGAAGTACAAGGGGCGAGAAGCTGATGTAGGGTTGGTAGCGTAAGACGTTGAGGGCTGGGGTTGTACCGCGGATTGTCCATCAACCGGCGCGTATTTCGCGCGCTTTATACCTGACGTGGAGGACTCTTCAGCGTGTCGCCGCTTTGAGCGTGCCGCCGTTGAGGGTATGGGCCCTGTAGATGCACGGCCAATGGATTCACCCGTGATGTCGATGATGGTGGGCTGTACATCGTCGTCATTCACGGTTCTGTGGAAGAAAACAAAATATAAGGAGCAGAACTCGTTATTTGTGATATTCTGTAAATGAGTCACTTAGGGGTGTGACGTGTTAGAAATGGATGCTGTAGAAAAATTCAGATTCACGAGCCCATCCACATGTATTATATCTGGACCTACAGGATGTGGTAAAACGGTGTTTATGCTTAAAATTATTAAAGAAAAGGGTGAAATGTTCTCAAAATTTGTGCATAAAGTTATATGGTGCTATTCGACATACCAATCAGTGTTCAACGAGTACCAGGACGATGTTTTGTTCCATAAGGGGGTCTATGACGTTAATTCACTAAAGGGAAATGAACATACAGTCATCGTAATTGACGACCTCATGTTGGAGATGGATAAAACGTTTGCCGAGACATTTACAGTATTCTCCCACCACCTTAACATAAGCGTGTTCTTCATCAATCAGAATCTATTTTTCAAAAATAGATACATGCGCGATGTATCGTTAAATACGCAATATCTAGTCTTATTCGCTCAACGTAGAGATGTGTCACAAATTGGGGTATTAGCCAGTCAAATGTTCCCGAGTCAGCGTAAGGAGTTTTTGGAGGTTTATAAAGAGGTCACAAAGCAACGTTATGGATATTTGCTTTGTGACCTTCACCCGCGAAACACGTTTAGGGTGCTTCTAAGAACGAATATATTTCCAAACGAGCCTGAAACCGTGTACATTCCAGAATGATGAATAGGCTAAAGAAATACCGTGAATTAATAAAAATCTATCAACGACTGCCTCGGTCGTTGCAGCAGATGCTTGTTAAAAATATCGACTCTGACTTTTTAAAATGCATCTGCGAAATCTGCCTCAATGTTATAAAATGTAATGTTCCAATGAAATCCTGTCAGAAGGCTCGCTTACGTCGTTACAAGAACATAATACGACGCTCGCCCATAAAAGTCAGACTGTGGGTAAGAAAAAGCGTATTATTGTACAAAGAGGCGGTTCGTTCCTACCCATCTTATTTTCAATTTTGGGTCCTTTACTGACTAGATTAATATAATGAAGAAGGTGGTTGTGATCCCGCACGAGCTGTATGCTTCATTACAAAGGACCCCAGACGCTGCTCTAGAGCCCCGTAAAAGTAGGCTTAAAAGAATGGAGAGTGAGCTACTATCCCTATTAAACAGTGAAAAGACGCCTGATGAGAAAAGGGTTTTGTATCAAGAGGCTTTGCAGAAATTTCTTCACGAGTACGAAGATTATAAACATCCTACAGAGCTCCCCGTGAGGCACAGCTCGAGTAGCGCTGAGCATAGTGGTACAGGGCCTGAGCAACCAAAGAGTAGCGGAACACAGCACATCGAACATGTGCTAAAAAACAGCCTCCCCCATACATTGAGGAATAAAGGTTAAGTCTTTATAATCTATTGAGTGAGGACCCGTCATACAGTGGGCAGACACAGGCGAGGTCATTGTTGATGGATCAAGGGTGCAAGGGTCCAATATCGTTGATATTGTTCATGATCTGGTGAGAAAGTGGGACAGGCCATCACCAACAGGATGGAGGCATATTAAGGCAAGACTACAGCAAATAAATGTCCCCAAAACATTGATAGGTAATCTGAATAGGTTAAAAGACTTGGAGCATGCATCGCACGTGTCACAACTGAGTACACCTTCACCCACAACAGCTGCAGTGTCTCTGAAGAGAAGAAAGAAGAGAGTAGAAGGCCAACCTTATCCACGTGCCTCTAAAATACGCAAATGGCTAACGTATTAAGTAAGCACTATTATGACATTTCTAGCCCAGCATCCTATGGTGGCGTTAATAGACTGTACAGAGGTACTTATGGTGTAAGGAAAAAGGATGTTGAGAGATTTTTGCGTGCCCAGGATGCTTACACACTTCATAAACCGGTGAGAAAAAGGTTTAAAACAGCAAAGACAACAGCCGCTTCGATTGATCTATTTGGCAGGCAGATTTAACAGACATGCAAAGATATTCGGTGTACAACGATGGTTACCGCTACATCCTATTCATAATAGATGTATTCTCTAGATACCTGTGGCTAGTTCCCCTGAAAAATAAATCGCCTGAAACAGTCGCTAAAGCAACCAAAACACTGATGTTGAAAGAAAACAGGATTCCAGGCTATTTTTGTACGGACATGGGGAAAGAATTTATAGGGCGAGCTTTTCAGAACATGTTGTCAGAGTTTAATATCAGCTATTACACTTCCAACTCTATACATAAAGCATCTTTAGCTGAAAGAGTTCAACGTACCATAAAGGAACGCATGCACCGTTATTTTACACATAAAAGCACGCTCAGATATATAAACGTTCTCGATTCACTGGCTTCATCCTACAACCGCTCACACCACCGTACGATCGGTACAACGCCTAACGATGTTTTAGAAAGAGGCAGGCGTCCGAGAAGTGATGGACCACCACCACCACCACCACCACAATCTGTGCGTTTCAAAATCAATGATTATGTAAGGTTGTCACGTTCGGGAAATAAATTCGCGAAGGGTTTTGAGCAAGGATGGACACGCGAGATTTTTAAAGTTAGGGCTATGAGGCCTAAAGGCGAGATAATGATGTATTACGTTGAAGATTTGAATGGGGAAGAAATCTCGGGGTTTTACCGCGAGGAACTTCAGAAAGTGGCATTTAATTTAGGAAAAAATGTGTTTAAAATTGAGAAAATTTTAGCAACCAAAGGTACAGGAAAGAGAAAAATGTACCTGGTGAAGTGGCTAGGTTACCAGAAAGCTTCAATACCTATATAAAAGCTGATGCAGTCATGAAGCTTAATTAGTATGCAGCATGGCCCCAACCATTTCTACGTCAGCTCCCGTCCTCATCCCTGTCTGTACACCCTAACAACACACTAGCCAATTTGTAACAGAACTCCATGGTCCCATTGAATTGGGTCGTGATTCGTATGAGGTGGGGATATGTGAAATTCAGCTGGATACCGTCTTTTTAAATATTGATTATAAAGATGCCGTTTTTACAATTCTTAGAAACTGTGATGAGTGCAAAGCCGGGGTAACTCGGGATGAAACTATACGTATCGCCCGGACTAAGGTCGCACAGTTTTTCAGTACAACTGTGACACTAGGACCGGGCCGCTATGGTTCGGTTGAGGATGTTGTGAGAGACTTAAACATATGTTTAAAAAACTCACCTTACGAATGATTTAATATATGAAATCGTAAACAGAAGAGGCACTGCACATACTCTAATGCTAAAATCAAAGGCTAACAGAAATCTTAAAGACGGAAGAGTGTTCAAAATTATAACCGAGGGGCGTTATCGAGCAGCCTTCCAAAGAGACACCTTTCACGAGGCAGCGGATGACTTGTCCAACTTAGTGTATCAGCTGAAGATGGAGAAATTGGATGTAAGCTCTCAGCCTCCAGACATGTGCTATATTTACAGCAATATAGCGGAACACCAGTTTGTTGGGGATACCCAGGCACGACTGCTGCGCGTAGCGCACATTCACAACCATAGAGGAAGGAGTTTGAGTATTACATATGACAGACCCCATTATGTGATTGTCTCAACTAATCTAATAACTAATATCTCAATATATATAAGAACGATTGAGGGTAAAAATTGGGAGGAAGGCGTTATAAACAGGTTTTAACGCAGCAGAGGAAATGCTCGCGGGAACTAAACCTAAAGAAGCTCTAAAAAAAACATTTAAAACGTACACGGGATGAAATCGTCAAAGATGCTAAGAGAAAAATACGTGGTGGCGGAGAAAAGAAGAGAATTGATAGGAAGAAGGGGGTACCAACACGTGGTGTAAAGAAGAGAACTGTTAGGAAGAATGGGTTCTCGTGGTATTAAACGTAAAAGGGCGCCAAAAAAGAAGTGTTCTAAGCGTATGAGAACTATGACCGATAATTTTTTTGAACTGATATAAACTGCGGACGCTACTCTCACGAATCATAGATTGAGTGATACTCGTCGGGGGAGGTGGCACTGTTTCTAACTCACCATGGCACGTTTCATTCATCCTTGCAGTTCACAGTGCTGTAAATCGGAGGTATCCCTCTTTGAGCTGCCTCCAACTCAAGTTTCTATTGAGCACAGTGACTTTCTTACAATTAACCCTTTTAACACAATTAGTTCATCCAGTGCCCCTATAGAGTTCGTGTTACCCAGCTCAGGCCCTTACTTTTATGATCCGAGTTGTATGGACATGTACACTAAACTACGCATAGCTCATTCAGATGGAACGGATTGCGATGATAATTCTGCTGCATACCCCGAAACAAACTTTTTGCACACCATATTCAGCCAGTGTGACGTATATTTAAATCAGACTAACATCTCGGCAGGCACGGGGTACTACCACCTACGATCGTATCTGGAAAATGTCCTCAACTTTTCAAAAGAAGCGAAGGATACTTTTTTATCTGCCGAGGGGTATTACCACATTAAAGATGATGGTAGTATAAAGGATAAATTTAAAAATTCTAAAAAAAAGATATGTAAATGTTTTGGACGCCTGCACACGGACTTTACATTCTAGGAGAAGTTGCTTATGAACGGGGTAGATATGAAATTGAAGCTTACCCGCAGGAGCCCTGAGATCTGTATAAATCTGGGCGCTGACCAAGAAGAAGGCGCGAAACCTGTTGTGGTGTGATCCATATCATGGAGGCATATTTGCGTATAAGCGGAGTGAAACTAAGTTCCGCGAAACAGAGAAATTGAGAAAGAACTGGTACACACCACAGTGAAATACCCAATTAACAGGGTACAGATCAAACTGTACACGATCCCCACAGGATTGGCATCGAAACAGATAGAAAACATCGCTCTTGGAGTACTGCCTAAAAGGATTTTAATTGGAATGCAAGACCACGCTTCGACGAATGGGGATTATAAAAAGAGTGCCTTGAATTTTGAAAATTTTGGGCTTAAAAATATTACTTTATATATCAATGGCGTCGCATTGGATGGGACAATGAATATGGACTACTCGTCAGATGCTGTGTTCCCGCTCTGCGCGAGAGCATACAGCAGTTTAACCCATAACACAGGGGTGTGTGACGAACTTGGAATCGGCCTAACACAGAAAGAATTTGTGGAACAGTTTAATATTTACTCATTTGACGTTACGCCTGACTTGACTGCTGGCGTTAGCACCCATTTAAACCCGCAGCAGACCGGTGTGATTTCAGTGCGTTTAGATTTCGCCAAGCCTACAGACGCGCCTATTAGTGTACTAATGTGTCTAGAAACACAGTCCCTAATAGAACTAGACAGATTTAGGAACATAAGCATAGATTTTTAAAAAAAATGCAAATACACTCCAGAGAGTGATAAAAAGTGACTGTTTCGCGCGTTCCAAATTTATCGGGCTTTTTACAAAGAATGAAATAATGAAGCCACCTAGCACGAGAAACTGGCATGGGGCAATCGTTAACACCGACATTGTGGGTGGCGAGGGAATTCACTGGTTTTCGATTTATTTTAAAACTAAGGAAATAATGTATTATTTCGATTCACTTGGGTTCCCCCCATGGCATGACTCGACAATCGTAAATTTTATCGCGCAATTACGTGTGCCTGAGATAATTTTGGCCCCATATCAATTTCAAAGCTTTTACAGCGAAACATGTGGGCTATATTGTATCTTGTTTCTCATACACATGTCGCGTGGGAAGGGATTTATGAATTTCTTAAAATTATTCGATTTGTGTGACACAAATATGAACGATAAATATGTATGCAGACAGATAAAAAAAAAATTCCCACATGTTGCAACCCCCTGTAATTTGTAAGCTCTATATTGTGTAAATCTGTATATATATTTGTAACAATTAAGAATTGGGCGCTGCACCTTTTTGTACATGTTTAATAAATGAAAATAAGGTTGTGTTTTGTTAATATCCTAAAATACTTACATAATCTCTGTAACGAGAGCGCATTCGGATGAGCGGTTGTGTGCCAATACCATGACATCTGATTCGCAGCGTGGTGTGGATACCACTTCGTTCACCACCTTTTCTCTAAAAGTTTTTATAATCTCTTCTAACTCCGTTTCGCTCCTGTAAAATAAAGAGAAAATTATTTTTAAAAACGAATGCACTTCTTAAAAGTTTAATGTTTCTAAAAACCTAGCTGTACAAGAAATATAAACATACCATATATATATATATATATATATACACGGAAATAACGATGAAAGATGTAGAGTAACTGAAAATGCTTTGCAATTATGACTTCTTTATAAGATAACACCGATTGAAACGTTATATATATATATATATGTATGTATGTATATTTAGGATAAAAACGAAGACGTAGAGCAAGAAAGTCATTATATTTGGCTGCAGCCGACTTTTCGGGCAACTCTACCCATTTTCAAGGCCTAATAAATAAAAAGCTAAAATTAATGCATGACAAAAAAAAAAAAAAAAAAAATACGAATGTCAAAAACAAACTAATTCATAGCACAGAATAAAACCACTTAAAGAATAAAAATTAAAAAGCGTAAAACAAGCATAAGCCAAAAACAAAAATTAAAAATTATATACAAGACAAATAACACATGATAAAAGTAAAACTTTAAAACTAAAAACATTCAAACAAATTAGTTAAAAACTTCACTAATAAAAAGTTTGCTTTATTCCAAACGGATAATCAATCAGTTCAGTTTTTAAATTTTTTGAACACACTGCATAAGAACATTATATTTACGCAGGAAAAGGAAGTTCAAGGTTCTATTCCTTTCCTTGATGTTTTGGTTTCCAAATCAGGCTCAACTGTTTTAACTTCTACATACCGGAAGACTACTTTTACGGGTTTAGGTTTTAATTTTTATAGTTTTTGCGATTTTAATTACAAACTAAGTTCGATTCGCACTTTAGTGCATAGAGCTTATAATATTTGCTCAAACTTTGCTCTGCTTCATAATGAGTTTGAATTCCTTCCTGATTTTTTCTTTAAAAATGGTTTTCCACGGGTTCTTGTACAAGGTATTATTGGTAAATTACTTAATAATGTTTATTCCCCCAACCTTATCCCATCGTATGATGTTCCTAAGAATTGTAAATATCTTGTTTTACCTGATCTCTACCAATTTAACACTTTTGTGAAAAAGCAATTGTTGAGTGTGGTGAGGAAATTTTATTTTCACACTGATTTTAAGGTTGCTTTTGTGAATAATAATACCCTTGAATGTTTTTTCCGTTGTAAGGACAAAATCCCCCCTGCGATGAACTGTTCTGTCGTTTATTTGTTTACCTGCCCTGGGTGTTCCCAGGGGAACTACGTTGGCAGCACAGTTCGTTCTTTGCAGGCAAGATTTTGCTCCCATATGGGTATTAGCCATAGGACAGGGAAAGTTTTATCTAAAAAAGAACAGTCTGCCATTAGAAATCATTCTGTTAAGTGTAAAGTTGATATTTCCGTTAATAACTTTAAAATTCTTAAATCATTAAAATGTCCGTCCTCTCTCCGTATTTATGAATCTTTGTGCATTAAATTTCTGAACTCCAGCTTAAATATTGATTCTAGCTGTTACCCCCTTTATATTAATTAGAATGCCTACCAACTAAATTTTTCTGTTTTTTCCCCTTGACCCTGTCTCCTTTTCGCCTCAGTTGTTTGTGGATGTCAAGTGAGCATGGTATGTTTCGTGCACTTTTGCGTTTTTTCATTTAACTTTTTATTAGTGAAGTTTTTAACTAATTTGTTTGAATGTTTTTAGTTTTAAAGTTTTACTTTTATCATGTGTTATTTGTCTGGTATATAATTTTTAATTTTTTTTTGGCTTATGCTTGTTTTACGCTTTTTAATTTTTATTCTTTAAGTGGTTTTATTCTGTGCTATGAATTAGTTTGTTTTTGACATTCGTATATTTTTTTTTTTTTTTTTTTTTTTGTCATGCATTAATTTTAGCTTTTTATTTATTAGGCCTTGAAAATGGGTAGAGTTGCCCGAAACGTCGGCTGCAGCCAAATATAATGACTTTCTTGCTCTACGTCTTCGTTTTTATCCTAAATGTAAAATTACGTCTCCTTAGGAGGGATCCTATTTCATATGTATATATATATATATAGGTCGTGAATAAGGCCACGTTATATTATAAACGAGAAAAGAACCGGTTAAATCAATGAGTATAATTTATCTTGTAGTAAAGTCTACTTACTTTAAAAATACTATACGGGGTCAAAACACTCACATTAGCTCGTCTGCAAATTCGGGCTCGCTTGGCTGACTGTGATTCAATACTGTAACCTCTGCACTGCTGGGTGGGATGTTCGGCGAAGAAGCACTCGCTCTCCTTTCGCCGAAAGTGTTTATAACACGGTCTAACTCCGTGGCGGTCCTGTAATTAAAATAATTGTCGTGAAATTGAGGCAATTAAAAGTGATGGCAACCATATATATATATATATATATATATATATATGTGAAGTCTCTAATCTGCTATGGGGAAACGGGTAATTTTCATCTTTAATTTGTCGAGAAGCACGTACAATGAACTTTGGTTTAAAAATTAAAAACTGCCGAGAGCTGTTATGTATATATATATATATATATTATATATATATATATCGAACACAGATATTAATTTTCAAGGCACTTAATATGACATTACAAATTACTTACATTTCAGCGGTTTCATGAATGAGGGGCTGCCCCACTGTCTCGCAAATTTCCGCGACATTCTGAGATGAGAATAATTCATTCTGTCCTAAGGTGTTGAATAGAAAAAGCGTTATTTGCCCATAAATATCGCTTTCTTCAATGAGGGTAGGGGAGTTATAGATTTCAGACATGGCTTGTATGTACGCTGTTATGAACTGGGAGAGAAACTGGTTCTGAATAACGAAACACCCCATTTATAGGTGGCTAAGTGACCAACCCACAAACGTGATTTAACTTCCTCCCATAGAGGCCTCTTAGGTTAGGTATGCCCCTTTGGGGGGTTCAGCTTGGGGGAGAACTCCGCCTCCAAGTTGCATACCCCTTGCAATCACATTTTGGGGTTGGCAACAAAGGTTGGCATTCCCCTTTGGGGGGGATCAGCTTGGGGGATAACTCCAGGTTGCATACCCCCTTGCAGTCCCATTTCGAGGCTGGCAACAAAGGGGGTGCCTTGGCAACGAGGGGGAGGGGATTAGCAACAAAGGGGAGTGGGGGGTTGGTAACGAAGGAGGGTAGGGGTGGCACTTTTGCAACATTACTGGGTCCAATTGACAAAGGATACGTTGCAAAGGTGTTCAGAAAACAGGCCAGGATTCGTGAAGAGAAAAATTGAACAATGAAAGAAGAACGCCAATCTTTAGGAAAAAAGGTAAGGGTGAAGAGCGTGAAGATACATTTGACAGTGACTCAGGAGATGACGCGGCAGATGAAGACTTCTCTCCCAAGCCAGGTCCATCAAAGAAGGCTGTAAACGTGCTTAAGTCAAACCTAATATCAAATACAGCAGATCGCCTCGGCCTTTCATTACGACAACGCAGTGGCTTTGCTTCAGTAGTTGCAGCAGAGTGTGGAAAAATATTGCAGAAATGAGTATTTCAAAAAGTACGGCAGGTCGAGCAGCTAAAACAACAAGGAAAAGAAAGGCAGAATCCATCAGAGAGGAATTTATTGCTCCTGAATATGTTTTGATTCACTGGGACAGCAAAATGATTGGTGATCTATCAAATGAGAAAGAAGAGAGATTGGCGATTCTTGTTACTAGAGGTAGGGATGTAGAAAAGTTACTCTCCGTGCCGAAAATCAAAAATACAACAGGACTGATATAAGCATCAGCAGTTGTAGAGTCTATGTTTAGCTGGAAATTGGAGAATAATGTGTATGGCATGGTTTTTGATACCACTGCTTCCAATTCTGGCTGGGTAAAAGGAGCTTGCATAAAAGTAGAAGACCTACTCGGGAAAAAATTGTTTTGGATGGCCTGCCGTCATCACATGGCTGAAAGAATTTTATCGGCTGTCTATTTGAAAATATTTTGTAAGACGACTTCTCCAGTAAATGAAGATTTCAAGAAATTCAAAGAAAACGATTGGAAGAATATTGACACCAAACAACCTCATAAGCATCTTGAAATAAAAGATCGATATCTGCGGAATTTAAAAGAGGAAAACATCAAATATATGAAAGTTGTCCTTAATAAAAGGAGTCTTCCCCGAGATGACAATAGGGAAGTTGCTGAAACAACACTTCTGATTCTTGACGTAGTCCCTTCACGAGGAACGCACTGGATGAGGCCTGGGGCATTTTATCACGCAAGATGGATGGCAGCTATAATTTATATATATAAAATGTATGCTTTCTGCAATCAAGTTAGGTTTGACTCAATGACCATTTATAAGCTTGAAAGGATGTGTATCTTTACGACACTTTTGTATGGAAAGTATTGGCTTTCGTGCACAAACGCAGTTGATACCCTTGTAAATGATCTCGACTTTTATAGGGAAATGGTTCGCTACAAGCAAATAGACAGTGATATCGCTGAAACAGCTTTAAACACTTTTAAAGGTCATTATTGGTACCTAACTGAGGAACTTAGACTTTCATATAGGCCAACCTGTCTTCCCCATTTTGAAACAGAATGTTAAGCTCCACCGACTTATTGGTTCCAAGTCTTGGTTTTTCTTTCGCCGACTAGACTCAACAGGCGACTGGCTTAAAAAGCCTGTTCTTATGTGGGAAACTGATGAAGATTATATCAGGATGAAGAATATAATTTCTTTTGCAAAAGTTGTTAATGATACGGCGGAGCGGTGAGTTAAATTGATGCAAGATTTCTATGGCACATGCAAGGATGAGAATGAAATTCAGGAACTTCTACAGGTTGTTAAAGAAAACAGGCGTATGATCCCTGTTGTTTCAAAGAAAATATTAATCAATATGACAAAACGACAAGACTAGTTGGGCCTAAGTAATATACCATTCTAATGTTGTGTTTCTTTTTAGTTGTATATTGGAAAGCTATATATTTTGTATTTTATTAACTTTATTCCTTTTTTTTTGTAAAAGTATATTTTGATTTATGCAATGATTGATTAAAAAAAACAAAAACGATGGGGGTTTGCAAATTTCTGTATTTGCAAAGTTGTTCCCACTTTGATAGTATAAGTTGAATTTATCTTTGTTCGATTTTTCATCCTATCTTATCAAAGCCCATCGCCGTGAAGCTGCATTGGGATGATGCTCTATGAGTGGCGGTAACACTCGTGTTAAAAATGAGATATTAGAAATAACTTTCAAATAATTTTGGTAAAAATTACTCGTGATTTTTTCATGAGGTAACATTTTTGTGGTAAAAAGTTTCTGTAATGAATCGATTTTGATGTACAAATTCTTTTTCATTTGTTAAACACTTCCGATGGGTGTTTTAATGTTAGGTGCATGAATGTAGCTATCATTTTGTACCAAATATGTAGGTGTTGTATAAATAATTGGCTCCTCAATGTCAAATGTACTCCGCCAAAATGCCAATTTTTGCATTCCGAGAGCGCAAAATATTTCGAGCGGGGTGGGGGACCCCTAAAATTCAGAAAAAGATTTTCTTTTGATATGGTTGTATTCAGTGGACCAGTTCTAACAAGAAAAAAGTATGGACATTGACATTTTTAAAAAAAGTGAAAAATGGGACACCCTATTAATTAGGTAACTGTGTAGAAACCGAAATTTTTCTTACCCGTGTCTGTATAACAGCGGATTACAAAATAATTGTTACACTTAGCAAAAATCCAACTTCACCACGCGATAGACCATGAAATTTTATACTGGATACATATATTGATTGTACAAATAACATTTGATAAAGGTAAAATTATATTGTTCCAAATCAAGGTAATAGTTTTTTGACCCACCCGGTATATATATATATATATATATATATATATATTATTAGGGTGTCACTTTTGGACTTTTTTTTGAAAAGTTATGGTGCTTACCTCTTATACTGTGACAAATTGACCAAAAACCATGAATAAACAAAAAAAAAGACAATCGGGTAATATTTAGGGTACCCGTCCCCCATTTGAAAAATAAGCCCCCTATTCACACAAAAAATGGTGATTTTTGGAGATATTTTTGGTCATAGTTCCCTTACTAATCATCGTATTTCAAATATTTTGCTACCAAAATGTAGAGAATAATAATGCGCTTCACTCTGAATAGTTTTTATTAACCTTTGAGTTAAATTTATTAAATTTTTTATATCTCTTTTGTCATTTTGATGCATTTTCTAAGAGAAAAATGCTGCTGTTTTATATCTGTGGAAGATCTGAACTGCAATAAAATATTATCTTATATACTTTGGATGTCACCGCCATCCATAGAGCATCATCCCACTGCAACTTTGCGGCGGTGGGCTTTGAAAATATAAATAAAAAAAGCAGATGGGCTTAAATGAGCAACACTTTTTTGGTTTAGAGATTCAAAGTGGGAACAACTTTGCACATGTTTAGCGGATTAAAATTAGTAAAGTTTGAAAAAAAAAAAATGACAACTGTAGACTTAAATTTTTATTAATCTAAAAAAATATGCAAAGCCCCATCGTTTTTTTTTTATTATGAAATAAAACAAAACAATTTTCATCAAATAGAAAAAAAGTGCTAGTCTTGAAATTATAATGAGAAACTGTAAATGAAATGAAATTATAAATGGAAAGAAATTACAAATTCAAGAGACCTTGGTTGGAAAACTGGGAAAACACGCCTGTTTTCCTCTACAACTTGAAGCAATGTCTGAAATTCACCTTCATCCCTACATGAGCCATGAAAATCCCGCAAGAGTTTGATACCCCTTTCTGCAGTGTCATTAACAACCTTAGTTGAAGAGAGTATTCTCTTCATCCGTTGAAAATCATTGTTGCTGTCCCACGTTACAGCTCCTTATCCAATCTCTCGTTGAACCAAGGACTTTGAATACAAACCATGAGTTTGGACCAACTAATTGCTGAATTTTAATTCGTTCTTTTAGGATGGGAAATATCGGCTTACCCTGTTTGAATTCTGGTGGTTGATTGAAAGAGGAAAGTTTTTTTGCCACCTTGTCCTTTTCACTATGAGGTAAATCTCCAAAGAGAGAAAGGGTTACAAGTTCTTCAGATAGGTACCAGTAATGACCTTTTAGAGTGTTGAGGGCAGCTTCCGCTACTTCCATGTCAATCTTTTTGTACTGAACTAATTCCTTGTATAGGAGGCGGTCATTTTCAGGAGCCTCAAGTGGGTTGGTGACTGATAGCCAGTATTTGGAGTAGATCAGCGATATAAACAAGCATACTCTTTCCAGCTTTCTTATTGTAACCTTATCATATCCGCTTGGTCTGAAAATGCTAACATCTTATTCGTATACAATATGACAGCCATCCATCTGGCGTGATGGAGAGCTCCTGGCTTGATCCAGTGTATTCCTCTGGCAGGAATTTCTCCTAAAACGAGCATAGTTGTTTCAGCTACCTCTTTGTAATCATCCCTGGGAAGGCGCTGGTTATCTTTGAGCAAATCTGTCATAAAATCTATCACGTATTTTTTCAGGTCCTCGAGATGTCTGTCATTGATAGATAGCTGTTTGAAGGGTTGCTTAGTATCTAGCTTCTCCCATATAACATCTCTGAAGGTCTTGAAAGATTCATTTTCGGGTGAAGTAGATTTTCCAAATACCTTCAGATACACTGCTGACAAAACTCGTTCTGCCATATGGTGGCGACAAGCGAGCCATAATAATTTTTTTCCAAAGAGGTCTTCCAGAACTTTACAAGCACCTTTTATCCAGCCAGTATTGGATGAAGTAGTATCGAATACCATTCCATAAACCTTATCCTGTAATTTCCAGTCTTGAATTGTGCTAAAAACAGTACAAGCTTGTGTCGATCCAGTTGAGACACTGATATCGGGTATCGAGAGAAGTTTCTCAACATTCTCTCCCGATATAAGTATTCCCAATCGATCCTGCTTTCTTCCTGAAACATTCAGTATCATTTTGCTGTCCCAGTGGACTACACAATATTGAGGTGGGTTGAACGACTCTTTAATAATGTCAACAGTAGCTTTCCTCGACTTCTTCGCAGCTCGCGCAGAAGTACTTTTCGATAATGACATCGCTTTTAAATCTAGCCCACATTCAGCTGCTACCACAGATGAAAATGTCGAACGTTGTCCGAATGATAGTCCTAAACAATCAGCTGTATTAGATATTAATTTTGACTGTAGTAACTTAGGACGTCTTGATGGGCCTGGGCTCGGAGTAAAATCATCTTCACCATTACTTGAGTCCACTAACTCGCCTTCAGATGATTGAAGTTTGTGTCTCTCTTCTTCTAATGCCTTTCGCTCTTTTTCTTTCAATTTTCTTCGTTCTCCACCTTCTATTCTAACAGTCTTTTGGATCAGTTTGGCTACATAAACTTTATCGATCGGACCCAGAGAATATATTGTAGCACTTCGCTGATCTTCCAAAAAGCGAAGATCCTCATTCTTCTGTTGCATAGTTCTCAATGTATCATTTTGGATCTCATTACATACATTTTCAGTTGATATATCAAATAAGTTATCTAAACGAGACAGAAAAGATGTTTTTTGGGTTTCATAACAGTTCTTCTTTAAATTTTTATCCAACTTCTCATGCTCTTTTATCAAATCCCACATTTTTTGGGGTCCTTTCTGCTTTCTAACTGATTTTGATGGTATGCCAGCTATAATCCACATCTTTGCTACCTAATCTAATACTCTCAAAACATTTTCTTCCTTTGACACATTGTCGCTTTTCATTTGATCCCTTCTCAAGAAGAAAAAGTGACTGAGAACTTCACTATTCGTTGGAAGCATGCTTCCTTCTCTTGCGCATATGTCTTCCACTAACTTTCCCAATAAAGAATCGTATTTTCTTAGGCCTGTTCTTAATATTGGCTTACTGTTAGCCATGACTATTGACTAATTTTAATAAACTATGAAATTAAGCAAATCTATAATAGAATTCTGAAAGAAAAGCAAATTTATCATACATTTGGTTATATTTGCATACGTTTTGTAGATAAAACCTGGAAATACTGTAAATAAATGTTATAGAAATGAAAACGGAAAAATTTCATAAGGTCCACTCAAATATCAGCACCGTATACAACTAAAATAGTTTTAAAACGTTCACAATAAGAGGATACCGTTATTCTCTACATTTTGGTAGCACATTTTTGAAATACGATGATTAGTAAGGAAACTATGACCAAAAATATCTCCAAAAATCACCATTTTTTGTGTGAATAGGGGGCTTATTTTTCAAATGAGGGACGGGGACCCTAAATATTACCCGATTGTCTTTTTTTTGGTTTATTCATGGTTTTTTATCAAATTGTCACAGTATAAGAGGTAAGCACCAGAACTTTTCAAAAAAGTCCAAAAGTGACACACCCTAATATATATATATACATATAGGGTGATCCAGAGAAATGGGACCCAAAAGAAACCCCTGTAACTCTTAAAGTATAAGTCCTTTTATAAAATCATACGCATCATTCGAAAGAGGATAGTTACAAGTTTGTACAGGATTGTATAGGTTTTGACAATACAAGACAAGATAAGATACAAAACAAAATAAAAGTGTTAGTTAAAACTAACCCTTCAAGATGACTGCATGGACTGTGGAACAGCTGCGTTTCATAACTGAGCAATATTATGAGCATGGAAGAAGTGTAGTTTCAGCTCAAAGATCTTTCAAGACAAATTTTCAGATGTCAAAATCACCTTCTAAGAAAGTAATCCGTCGGTGTGTCAGAAATTTTTCCCTAACTGGCAGCATTGGAAAAAGAAAACCAACTGGAAGAGTGCGCACAGCAAGGATAGACGAGATCATTAACAGAACTCATGAAATTGTACAGGATAATCCTAACATAAGCATCAGACGTGCTTCTCAGCTGTTAGGAGTTGGATATGGAACAACACACCGTATATTCAAGCAAAATTTAATGCTCTTTCCATATAAAATTCAAACAGTGCAACAACTAAACGATGGAGATTTCGCACGAAGACGACAATTCTGTCAATGGATCCAACAGAAGGCAAATGACCACCAATTTTCTACCAACTTTGATTATGTCAGACGAAGCCCATTTTCACTTGAATGGAACTGTCAACAAACAAAATTGTCGTTTCTTGGCAACAGAAAATCCATTGAATATTACCGAAGTCCCGTTGCATAGTCAGCGTGTAACTGTTTGGTGTGGTCTTACTGCATCTCAGATCATAGGGCCGTACTTTTTCGAGGATTCCACCGGAAACACGGTCACTGTAAATGGTGATCGCTACGAAAAAATGTTGACCGATTTCCTTATTCCTAAATTAAGAAAGCTTTGTCTAGAAAACCACTGGTTCCAACAGGACGGAGCTACCTGCCATACCACGAGGAACTGCATGGCAGTTTTGCGTCAAACGTTTCCAGGCGAGTTAATCTCAAGATTTGGAGACGTTGAATGGCCCGCAAGGTCTCCGGATTTTTCTCCCTTAGATTATTATCTCTGGGGATACTTAAAGAGTAGGGTCTACAGAAATAACCCAAGGACCTTTCAAGAATTGAAGGCCGCCATCACAAATGAGATATAGGCCATACCACCGCACACTCTTGCAAAAGTGATGAAGAACTTACAAGCGAGAACACTGGAATGCTTGGCAACTAATGGAGCACATTTGAAAGGAGTCATTTAAAAAAAAAAAATATTTCATAATAACCTTGTAACTCTACTCTTTCGAATGATATATAGTTTTTATGAAAGGAATTAAATATTAAGAATATTTGGCTTTTTTTTATGGGTCCCATTTATCTGGATCACCCAGTATATATATATATATGTATAGAAACGACGTAAGTATAGAGGAGTGTTCTGCACACGAGGAAGAGAAATAACGAACAAATGAAAAATGAGGTGACCGCCCGGGAATCGAACCCAGGATCTTCCGATTGCCGGTCAGATATGCTACCACTACACCACGGGCCTCGATCAGTCAGAAGTCGTAATTCTCCTACATAGGGCAGAAACCAATGCCTTGAGAGGGCACCCTCGCAAATCGTGAATATGTACATTTAACTGCAATGACCACGCAGTATATTAATGTATAGAAACGACGTAAGTGTGCAGAACACTCCTCTATACTTACGTCGTTTCTATACATTAATATACTGCGTGGTCATTGCAGTTAAATGTGTATATATATATATATATATATATATATATATATAATATATATATATAAACGGATGGTCGATTGGAAGCGCATGCGCAAGCTACGTGGTTGTTTCTTAAGAAACAGTTTAGTCTTAAGAAACAGTTTAGTTTGGTCTGAAGAAATCTCTTAAAATGAGAATCATTAGTACAGATACGTAGATGATGTATTTGCTATGTTTCCTAATAATAACACTGATGCTGGTGTTCCTTTACGCAGTTTAAACAGTATTTTACCTTCAATACAGTTTACCTTGGTAAAGGAAAACTTCCCAATATCTTTCCTTGATGTTCGCATCATTAGAGTGTCATCAAATAAATCGACCTTTACAGTTCATAGAAAGGACACTCATTTTAATTCATACGTCCATTGGTTCTCATTACACTCCTCTTACAAAGAAAGGCATTTTAATCAGTATGTTTTGAAGAGCTTCAAAAATATGTAGTGCTCAATTTTTAGACGTTGAAATTAAATATTTGATTGACTCTTTTTTCCAGTTTAGTTTACCCAACCTATTTTATTCTTAGTTCTCTTAACATTGCAAAGAAAAAATTCTACGGCCTTAAATAGAATACTAAATTCGAAACCAAAAATACTGTATACTGACTTTAACCTTCGATTGTAAAACAATGAGAAGCAATCTTCCCAAAAACGTTAACATAGTCGTCTCCAGAGTGCCTTACACCACCAACGATCTTTTACAGAAAACTAAATTCGAAGATAACACTAATAACACTGGAGTATTTTTTTTATGCAGAAAGGAGGAGCTAAGGGGGAACGCCCGTTAAAATGCGCCCTCCCTCCATAGAAGGAGGAGAGAGTGAAAATGAAGGTCCAGAGTTTTTGAGATGCTTGGACACTCCGCATTTGAAAGATTGGAAGTCATAGACAGGGGGAAAGATGGATTGAGGAAGGTTGTTCCAGAGTTGACCGGTTGAGTAGATGAAAGATTGAGAGTACCGATTAACCCTTGCATTAGAGCAGTGTTTTCCAAACTTTATGTTACGACGACCCCCTAACTCCCCAAAATTATGGTTGCGCCCCCGCTCCCCCATTAATTATCACAGGCCTGCGATGGTTTTGTTGTCCGAAATATTTTATCACTTATATAGTAATTTATATAGTAGTATATAGTAATTCCGAAAATAATATTAATTTTTCACCATCACGTACAAATTTTCACAAAATGTCATATTTCATATTACATATGAAATTAATTTTCATTAAAATTGACTCAATTAAATTTTGATTAAAAACTACTACCTATAAATGCTTCCAGATCAGACGTGACGTCATAGCGTCTTCTAGAACATTCGAGAAATGCACCGCTAGTATATAAGTGATTGACAAGCCACGAGATGAGTCAGTCTGTCTCGTGCGTGCGAGGTTATAGTTCTTTATTATTCAAAGGTGCCGGTGACTATATTTCGCTTTTGAAATTTGTTTATTTGTCGCTATGGCAACCAGAGGGTGTGTAAATAGCCCAAACATTTTCTGTTATATTTGTGGAAAATTTACTGTGAAAAAACAAAGGCGAGATATTACAGACTTCGTCAAGAAAGCATACTATGCGTATTTCGGAATGAAACTTGGGGATCAAGATAAATCATGGCTTCACATAAAGTTTGCAGTGTTTGTGTTGAACAACTTAGACTGTGGGGTAAAGGTAAAAAGGATTCTTTACCTTTTGGGATTCCAATAGTCTGGCGTGAGCCTAGAAATCACAGCAATGACTGCTATTTTTGTTCATGTAACGTGCAAGGCTACAACACTAAAAATAAAAAGGAAATTTCTTATCCAAACTTTCAGTCTGCTATAAGACCTGTTGCTCATGAACCTGGTATACCTGTACCTACTAAACCAAAAACTCTTGATATAATTTTATCTGATTCAGTGTCTGATGACGATGGAAACAAAGATATTGATTGTTTTCAAACCGAAACATCTGGTGAACCCCAATTGTTTACACAAGGTGAACTTAATGATTTGATAAGAGATTTGTGTCTCCCGAAGGATTCTTCAGAGATTTTGGGATCCAGATTTCGTGCAAAGAACTTGCTTTCTCCGGAACGTCATTTTACTGGTACAGAAATCGATAAAAAGAATTCATCCAATATTTTTCTCAAGAAAATTCACTGGTATATTGCATCAGCGTTTCGGAACTAATACTTAAGCTAGGCGCTGCAGTCTATGACCCAAATGAGTGGGGACTTTTCATTGATTCCTCTAAAAGTAGTCTAAAAGGCGTCCTTCTTCACAACGGTAACTTGTATGCATCCGTTCCTGTGGTTCATTCGGTTCTCTTGAAGGAAACGTACGAAAATCCTGAGCTTCTTCTAGCTAAGGTTAAATACAAAGAACACGGTTGGCTACTTTGTGGAGACTTAAAAAAGATTTGTATGTTGTTAGGTCAACAACCAGGTTGTATGAAGTTTTCATGTTTTTTGTGTGAATGGGATAGCCGAGCAAGAACTCAGCACTGGATAAAAAAGGAATGGCCACGCAGAGTCAACTTGACACCTGGTTCTAAAAACATTCAACGTGAAAGTTTGGTTGAAACGAAGAAAGTCCTTTTACCTCCGCTTCACATAAAATTGGGCTTGATCAAACAATTTGTTAAGGCCTTGGACGAAGATGGAGATTGTTTTAAGTATTTGTGTGGTAAATTCCCAACTCTTTCGGAAGCAAAATTGAAAGAAGGAATTTTTGTTGGTCCCCAGATTAGAAAACTGACTTTGGATGAACACTTTGAAAGAACAATGAACAATCTTGAAAAAGAAGTGTGAATTGCGTTTAAGGAGGTTATCAGGAAATTTTTTGGGAACAACAAGGACCCAAATTACTAAAACATTGTGAATAACATGCTAAACAAGTTCAAAGAGTTGAGTTGTAATATGAGTTTAAAATTACATTTCTTACATTCACACTTGGATTACTTCCCTGAGAATCTCGGAGCACTCAGCGAAGAACAAGGAAAACGGTTTCACCAAGTCATCAAAGAAATGGAGAAGAGATATCAGGGAAGGTGGGACATCAGCATGATGGCTGATTACTGCTGGATGTTGAAACGGGATACTCCAGAATTATTACATAGAAGAAAAGGAACAGCACGTACATTCGAGACTAAAAGGCATAGATCTCACAAGAAAACTCAGGGCAAATAAAGATGAATATATAATTGACGTTAATAGTCTTCTTTCTTTTTAAAGTTGTTTGCATTTGTAATTAGTATAACAAAGCGAAATAGGTACCTAATGTAAATTGAAATAAATAATATTTATTTATGTTGTTGTTTTTTCCTTTCCAGTTTGCAGGAAATCCTTACGTGATAGAAAAATATAGACACCTTATTCGAAATCAGCGAAGTTGAATTATATAAAATCGGTTATTAGTGAGAAAACAACTCTTACAAAGTTTCTCATTCGCAGGCCTGTGTTATCAATGATTCAACTAACTAAAATGGCATGTAAAATTATTCGTACTTGTATTATTAATCAGATTTTTGGAGGTAACCCAAAAAAGCACATGTGTAAAGCAAATGAACATAATATTGGTAAACAAAACACTTACTTTCATCAATGTGATGTGTGAGCTTGTTTCTCCGCACAAAGTTTCCAGAATCGCGGAGTCATTGATGAAATAGAGATTCTTAGTTCTTTTTCAATAATTAACTGAGATTGTTACTTTGTTTTCATGAGAGAACAGCAGAAAATCCCGTTTCACATAAGTAGGATGTAACAAAAGGGAGAAGAGTGTTCATCGCCTTGTCTGACAAGACTGGGTATTCTTTTTTTATATTCAACCAAAACATAGGTAGATTTCCTGGAGCAAATGTTTGTCTCAGCAAACCATCACTTGATAAATCTAGGGGTTGTTCTCTCTCAGAAGTTGTCAGTCCAAAGTCAGCCTCAGCTGACTGACATAAAACCTCAAACGCTGCTGGTTTTAAACAGTTGACTGCGTTCCAACACTCTCAGGCGGCGTTCACTTAAGTATCCCGTGAGGCTGCGACTCCCTAGCCAACAATACGCGGCCCCTCCAGGGGGGCGCGCCCTACAGTTTGGAAACCGCTGCATTAGAGAGTTGGAGAGAAAAGGGATCAGAATGTGTCGAAAATCTAGTACTGCAGGCTCTCCTTAAAGGAGGAGGCATGCAGTTAGAGAGTTCAGAAGAGCAGTGTCTATTATGAAATGAATGAAATGAAAAAGATTATTGGCAGACCATAGTCCATATGACAAATATAAATAATACTAACTGACACTATAATATAATGAGAATTCAAATACTATGGATAGAAATACAACTAATGAGAAATAATACAGTCATGTCGAAGTTAAGTGGAGCTACAGACAGACGTTTTCATACCATGAATTCCACAGCTTAAAAGACATAGGGCCTACGACAGGACTGATAAACAGCTTGGATAATCGGGTTGGTTGATTTTTTTAATTCTTTGCATTAGACTGTATTAAGGACGTCTTGTTACCTTTGGGAAGCTTGGGACATTGTGGGTAGCAGACATTTGCGAAGCTGAGCATCTCGGGGCGTAATTTATGTAGGAGTCTAAACGATCTGTTCTCTAGCAAATTTCGGGGTCCTGCCAGAACCTTTTTTTATAATTCACCCAGAGATGCTGTTCTTATATATTACTGCAGAAAGTATGAAAGAGAGTGTCTTTAGCTTCACTTGTACGGAACTGGAAGTTCCTCATAGTCATATTCGCTTTAGCACAGAGGCTTCGAGATTGTTTCCTTATATCTGAGTCATCACTCAAGATGCTGATGATAGTTTTACCCAGATACTTAAATTCTTGTACTTCTTCAACTGCTTCATCTCTCATTTTGAAACGTATATCAGGTGGCTAAGTAAAGCTTTTAGGATAGAACTGCATAACCTTAGTTTTGTAACATTAAAAGAATATTATGTTTCGGTGAATATAATTCGCAGATTTTAGCAGACAATCCAGTCCTTTAACAGAAGGATTTATTAACACCATATTAGCAGCAAAGACTAAGTTATTTATCCTTGTGTTATCTATACAATAGCCAACTGTTGCTTCATTAAGTGAAGCAATTACTTCATCAATATACACATTAACCGGCAGAGGAGAGAGCAAGGAGCCTTGCCTCACCCCCGCAAGAGGAACCAAAACATTTGGATAATACATTGCCCCACCTAACTGTAAGAAATTGGTGGGAATACCAAAATTTCAACAAATTTAACAAGTACAATTGTACATGGGAACTTTTCTCTCTTCTAGTTTTTTAAATAAAATATTGTGGTTCACTCTATCATATGCCTTATTTATATCTGGGAAACAGCTATAAATAGTTGAATTACTGTCAGTATATTTAAATATAATTTCCTTCACTACATAGATACAGAGATTAGTTGAGCGGGACCTTTTAAAACCAAACTGATTAGATGTCCATAAGTTATCATTTAATCGGTGTAACAAGAGTTTCTCTAGTAGTTTCGAGAAGCAGGAGGCGACGGCAACAGGCCTGTAATTATTGCTGGATAGAATGTCTCCATACTTATTTTTGACAAGGGGCAAGATATACTGTATACCCTCATGAACTCTGCAGGGGTATAACTATGAGCAAGCAAGGCTGAGAAAAGTAATGATATATACAGACACACCACGTCATTGGCATATTTTAAATGCTCATTCGATAGATCATCTACCCCTGACGCAGAACCAGTCTACCTCTTTAATTAACCTCTTTACTTCAGAACTGATACCAAAGTAGTTTCCCTTGTCCCTCCCACAGGCGTTTCGCTGCAGCCTATCTTAAGGTTAGTCCTACTCAAACTGTTAAGAATGTCAGAGTAGTGTTTTTTCCACAGCCTTTCAATTTTATCCTCCCCCGACACCCCATCGATTGTTGGAGGAGGGTATTTTTCACAGCCGTTTGATTCTTAACGAATTTCTAAAATTTGTTATTATCATTAAGTGAACCTCACAGATTTTTATGCTCGAATAGAATCTTATTCCTGTTTACATCGCCTCATGGCTACCTTATACTGACCCCTACTTCTACACATATTCATGTATACCGGTCCTAATCTGGGTCTACCATGAAAGCACCATAAATCGTAGGCGTCTTTCGATTCCCTCCTTAGAGAGGCAATAAAATCATTCCATCCAGGAATTATCTTAGTATGATAGTTGTAAGATTTAATTAGGGGTCTTCCTGCTTCTCTTAACAGGGATACTAAATTATTATAATACTTAACTATGAGTTTACAGTGAGAATCATTTGAGCAAAGATTACTACAGGCAAGATGCAAAATTTCTAAATTATTAAAAAGGTGACCTGTTCTGTCTTTATATGCTATTCTCTGTTACTTATTAACATACGACCAATCAACGCGATTATTGTTATAATGTTATAATGTTTCAGACCAACAAAGACCCTAGGATCCATTCATGGTTGGTCTACCTAACTGTGTTCGTAATTGTGTATTGTGTATGTCCTCCGTGGTGGCGGAGGGGACCTACAATTTTACGTGGGTTCCGAACCACAAGAACATAAGAAATTTATGTAACAACTGCCTGTACATTCGCAACGACCAATTTTTGCAAAACTAAATAATTATCAATTAAAAACTAATTAATTATCGATTTAAAACTAAAGATAGAATCTCTGGATCCAGAGGATCAAGTCATAATAGACTACTATCAACAATGTTACACTCTATATCTATTTATAACGGACATGCAAATATATCAGATCCAAAGAATCCAGTCAATTTCATTACGGTATCTATCAATACTAGTACCTTGCCAACGAAAAATAAGTCACGGTCCATATCGATTGCGGACCAAGTCAAAATTTACAACCATATACATTACAATATATATACTTAGGAGGGAAGGTGTAGGTATGGCTGTAAAGACCGTACAGTAATGTAGAAATGTGTGTTTCACATAAGTCGGTAAAATTAATAATTCTAACGATCTATGATCAGAAAGAAGAAAATCAGGCAGAATATGAACACTAACAATGCGATTCTTTAGATTATTACTAGTGAGACAATGATGGATCACCTCGTGGTACCACTCGTATCACTAACCGCCTTATACTTCTACATCACTTATACTTAATTTAGCAGACTCGCACATATTACCAAATTCTACAAAAAAATCTGAGTTCACATGCGTATTAAAGTCCCTCATCATTATACACTATACAGTGAGAATTTTTTGGATTATCTGATAGTGTCTTAATTTTATACAACAAAACAATATATTCATCTAGATTACTGCGGTTGCTGTATGGCAAATAGCAGTTTACAATTAATATGCAATCATTGTTCACTTGTAATTCAATTCCTAACAACCTTACATTATCACTTGTTAAAAATTTTCTATATTTTGTAAAAAAATTTCTTATTAAGAAGCAACTCCACCAAAGTGCTCACCGTACAATAACTCATTTGATAAGTCTACTGCTAAGGACGCATGATATATAGTCATCATGGATGGTAGAGAAAAATTTTAGCTCTTGATTTGGTAACCTGTGCTCTTGCAGGAGTATGCGCCTCGGTGGTGTAGTGGTTAGCGTCGCTGACCACGAATCCATCGGCCCCGGGTTCGAGACCCGACGGCAGCCGGCGCGCAGCAAAACCCGGCTGTTCATCCTTCCACACAATAAAGAAAGTGGTTGGTAGATAAATGGGTACCCTAGGTGGCCTAGTGATTAAGACGCTGGGCTGCCTGCTGATGGGGCGTGGTTCGGATTCCACGTTAAAGTGTAGGTCTAAGGTTGAGTGAAAAGCTTGACCTTCGTCAGAATGAACAATTCGGGCGGAAGCTAACCAAAGGTTACCAAAGTTATGAAATCTGCACTGTCACAGATTTTATGGACAGCTACAATTGAATTCCTTAATGACCTGACGTCATACGAAATTATTTTGTCGTGTATTGGTTTTGTTTTAATAATAAAGGTAATAATGTTTAATAAGAAATTTAATTATGGTTTGTACGTAAATAAGAAATTAATAATGTTTTGTTTCAAATTAAAGATATAAAATACTAATTGGCAACACCGCAATGTACCGAGGCCGAAATGCCCAAAATTCATTCCTCGGACGGGGTTTGCGCCGATTAGGTGGTTTTTCATATTAATATGTTATTGTGGATTTAAAATATTTAATTGTGTGTCTCTCCGCGATTAAATGTTAATGATAGTCTGCACTCGTGTTCCCCTGTTTGTTCAATAGTTTTGGCATCAATAAAACGTCAGTAAATAGTAATAATAGTGTGTAATTTACCCGGTTCCTTTCATTGTTCGAAATTTTTATGGCGTCCACGGCTCAAGCGGTCTACCCGCGTTTAAAAAGGCGGAGGGAGTATAAAGGGAAGAAAGAGCAATGATAAAAGGAAAGTAATAAAGTAAAGTAAATAACGAATAAAACAATGAACCGTACGCTACATATTTGGTGGCAGCGGTGACCCTATTAAATTAAAATAGGGGCGTTCCCACGTCTTCCGTACGAGCCTTATATAGGATATCCCAGAAGTCTCGGAGGGGTTTTATTTGGCTATAACTTTTTCTTTTTTGAATAATTTATTTATTTTTATTTTTCAATTAAAGTACCCTTGCTGCGATTAATGAAAATGGAATCCTGGACAGTGCAACAAAGAGTGGCTATTGTGGAACTTTATTTGACAAACAACTCTTCTATCGTTTCTGCTTCTTCTGATCGAGCTATTCGACGGTACGTCGCTAAATTTCGTATGGGAAAGGATCAGGGAGACGAACCACGAACTGGGCGTCCTCGGACGAGCCGAAGTCCTGACATCGAATTTTAAGAGAGGATATAAATTTTTACCCATACAAAATTCAAATTGCTCAAGAAATTAAACCACAAGATTATCAGAGTCGGACAACATACGCTAATGCGATTTTAGATTTACGGAATGAAAATGAAGATTTTCACCAGATATTAAATTTGTAAATCGCAATAAATATATTTTCAAGCGTTACAAACCTTTTTTTATTTGATCCCCAAACAAAAAAATTATAGCCAAATAAAACCCCTCCAAGACTTCTGGGACACCCTTTATTTCGGCCAAATACATTGCTACCCGATTTATAGTATTTATAAAATTAGTAGATATTGTCTTTCAGTAAATTAAACAGTAAAATGCATTGTAGACCTCATTTGCAAGCAAATTCCGAGTCCCATTTTCTTAAAAATTCGTTTTATCCGTAATTCAAGATGGCGCGCACCATTTTCAAAATCTGTTCCAACCGTTTCGATTCAGTTTT
The DNA here is from genome assembly GCA_023014485.1 of Bathynomus jamesi. Lineage (NCBI taxonomy): Eukaryota > Metazoa > Arthropoda > Malacostraca > Isopoda > Cirolanidae > Bathynomus > Bathynomus jamesi. The sequence goes on along the minus strand of JAJOZX010001914.1, from coordinate 385,049 downwards.
GTTTCAGTCAAATGTTTGAGTAATTTTTTTTCTTCTCATCGCGGCCTTTGTCATTTCGTTTTCTTCACTCATGGAGAATTACATATTTAAAATTTAGAAATCCCGTCTGATGGCTCATTTCGTTTTTTTGTCTAACTTTTATTACTCTTTATACAGCCTACCTATTTTGTGTTTAAAAATTTTTGGTGTTTACGTTTTCGGCATTAATAATAATTGTGATAATAATAATAATAATAATTTGTGAATAAATTTCACACTTACATATATGAAATTACATTATTTTAGTTGTAATTAAATTGACATGCATTTTTATACGGTAGGTTGCATTTCTAGGTGTGTGTATATATATATATGTATATAGTAACGAATTGTAAAAGATTAAATAAGTGGCAAAATTTTCCAGTATCTAGTGGGCAGTTTTTAAGATTATTTTTCGACCAGAAAGTTAAGTTAAGCTTAGGATAAGTTTATATTGGAATTTATATTTAAGGATATCAAGCCGACACATGACCATCATATGTGTATAATTTTAGGTTAGATAAGAGTAATCTTAAGGTTTTTGTTCAAAGTCGAAAAATAATGTTTAAAGACGCTAATTCATACTGGGTCGATTCGGACTAATTGAGTATATTTTGTTTGCCGTATGTAAATTGTGTGTGAAAGCGAAAGTAAGCTAAATTTGTTATAAAAAATAAAAACTTGTTTATTTGAAATACAGGATTTGTTTTAGAAAATTCTTTTGATAAATTAATTTCGGTTCTCTGAATTTTTTTATACATTAAGTTTTAGTTTATAGGTACGCTGCCTTTTTATATATTTTTTTCGTTCTTTCATCAGTTTTAATGAAAATTCCAGGTGATATTTTGTATGAATAGGCTAGATGATTAAAAATTTTTATTCTGAATTTTTATTTTATTGTGATTAGTAGTGTTTTTTGCTTAAATTTTAATTCTAGGTATAAGTGAAAAATGCTTTTTTTTACGTTTGCACGTTTGCATAGAAAATATTACAGAATTATTTCATGATGTACTGCAGTTCGATTCAGTTAGAAATATTTTTATAGAGGTTCACTTGCAAAAAAGTGAACACTCGCTTCATAATGCAGTGATTTATTTTCATTTTTGATTACGCAGCATGGTTGTGCTGTATTTTTTTGGTTGATAATATCTGTTCTTATTTATAATAATGATGAAAATTTGTATTCAGTTTCAGTTGAAAACGATAAATTACTGGAATTCCTGTGATTTACAAACCATGCTGGGTTTCCTGTTGAAGGAAAGAATTGTGTCTCAGATGTATTTTGTGAATTATGAGTTTTCTTCCTCTGGAATTTAGCGTTGCAGGTTGGAATTAATATATTAAATTAATTTTCGGTAGTAATATTTAAATATTTGTTATTTAATGATTCTGTTTTGGAAACTTCTTTTTTTAAACTTCGATTGGAATTACTCGTGCAGTTGGAGCTCTAGATTGATTGCTGACCGGAAATGGAGCATTTTTAGATTGCCAGTAACGTTTTTGTGGTATCTGTGTCCGCTCCTCACAAAGTGTAAGATGGTTCATTGTTATCGTGAATTGATGACGTGAAGTTTCTGGTTTTCATTTTTGTCTTTTGTATTTAAATGTATCGATATGATTTCTGAAGGTAGTTTCAATAATATTTTTTTTAAATTAAAATAACGGTTACTATGTATGGGCGCGTTCACATTTATGCTGTGCAGTATTGCTTGGTTGTTTTTGGCCGATGACATTTTTTTATTCTCTTCCTCAATGTAACTGCCATAAGTAACCTTATTGGTAGCTAGGGCGTGATTAAAGTTTTGCGAAATTCTTTAATTTTGTCATATTTTTCCTTAAATTTGGCCAGAGAAAATTATAGTTATTGTTTCGAAGTGAAGTGTTGAGAAAATTTTGTAAATTAAATGTGAAAAGTGATAATCAGTAGCAGTACAAACTTTTGAATTTTTTTTTTTTAAAATTTCGAGAGGCTCGATTTGGAAGCAGCTAAGTTGAATCCGAATTCCATCCACTGAGTTTAGTTGACCTGAATAAGGTGATCGATCACCGTCGAGATGAGACGAGAGAAGAGAGAGAGAGCGAGAGAAACGAAACCGAATGTGCAGCGACTTCAGTGCAGGACAGTTTCGATCGAAGTTGGTCTACTGGTATTTTCGGGCAGTCCTTGTCCCGCTGTCCGATTCTTGACTGAATATGCGTCATACTACTAGGTAGGCAAACCACGAGCGTTTGAACGAGTGTTTAAGGCTTTACTGTCCATACAGGCATACAGTAGGTTCGTTGTGAAACCACCTACGGCCAAGTAATCGTTTGATTAATGCCATGTAGGAAGTCTTTCAGCTGGACGTAGGAGGAGCAGTGTTCACTGAAAATAGTTGAGATGAGAGAGGCGAGTTTCTTCGTCGACTTCGAGAATTGCAAATTCCGTCCAATTCCGGTACGTGGTACCATTTTCAATATATCTCCGTTCCCTGATCCTCTTTGAGAGAAAGCGGAACCTCAAGCATGCTGATCTGTTGCATGGTGATGCAACCCCTTGCATTCTGGCGATGTGACAAAGAAAGCTGCGGTTGAAAATTTAAGGCGTCCATTGTCAGCTTTGCGGAATGTTATCTAAACAACGTCCAGAAATTAATGTACACTGATTATTATTTAATGAAATTATAAGTAAAAGGGTACGATTATTGCCCAAATTTGTTTTCGTGTTTGTTTTATGTAATAGTTTGTGCGCTCTGATCAGTATTTTTGTAAATATGTTCTTGTCTTTCTATGTTGCCCTGATAGTAACTATGTAACTATATGAATATTTTTCGGATGTAAAGCGATCTTTGGTGAGAAATCGCTGGAATAGATTGTGAACTTGAAATTTGTTGTAATCAGTTTTAAGAAAATTATCCTTTATTTTTCACGTAATGTTTTTCGATTTTTATAAAATGATACAAAATATCTAATGTGTGGAATTTATCATTGAAATGATTTCTTGTCTTCTAACTTTGAAATTGTTGAAGTTGAAAAAAAATAAAAAATAAATAAATTTGTTGAATAAATAAATAAATTTTTTAAAAGAAAATAAATTAAATAAGTTTTCACAGTGAAAACTTATTTTCAAGGGGTTGATGCGAGTGTCGTGTATTGGTTTTGTTTAGTAATAAAGATAATAATGTTCATTACGAAATTTAATTATGGTTTGTACGTAAATAGAAAATTAATAATGTTTTGTTTGAAATTAAAGATATAAAATACTAATTAGCAACACCCGCAATGTGCAGAGGCCGAAATACCCAAAATTCAGTCCCCGGATGGGGTTTGCACCGATTAGGTGGTTTTTCGTATTAGTATGTTATTGTGGATTTAAAATTTGCACTCGTGTTCCCCCGTTTGTTCAATAGTTTCGGCATCAATAAAAAGTCAGTAAATAGTAATAATAGTGTGTAATTTACCCGGTTCTTTTCATTGTTCGAAATTTTTATGGCGTCCACCAGCTCAAGCGGTCTTCCCGCGTTTATAAAGTACGGCGAAGCGAGTGTAAAGAGAAGAAAGAGCAATGATAAAAAGAAAGTAATAAAGTAAAGTAAATAACTAATAAAACAATGAACCGTACGCTACAATTTTTAACAAGTTATCCGCCATAAATAATAGAAAAATTTGTAATAGAAATTTTTTTTTTATTATTATTATTATTTTAGAAAGTCGATATCAGCCTGTCTTTATAAAGGATTTACATTTAATTTCCAATATTCTGAATAGTTTTTTATTTTCAGTACTGAGTTTCTTAATAATAATTCTAGATAAGAATTTGCAGTATGCTAAGAATACTGTCTTCATTTTTTCTTCTGCTGACGCGTTTCGTTCATATACTTTGAACATCTTCAGAGCTTTATACATAATTTTAAGTAAAATGAGTTATATATATATTTTTTTATTGTAAATTTGATACAATTTCAAATTAATTTAAGAATATTCGAAAGTTCATTAAATTTTATATTAATTTTCGGTTTTTTCATTTTAATGTAAAAGGCTTCGGCAATTTTTAGTTTTTGTACGTTATGTGATGAGTATAAGATTTGAAAGTTTTGTGACATATTTTTTAAATTTAATATTTTATGATCTACTCTGTAATGTTCGTTAATTTTACTTGGACGATATTTACAGTATGTTGGTATGCTCTCTCTTTAATGTGGTTTGTGGTGTAACCAATGTAAGTCGACGTACAGTCAACTAGAGGGACATGTAAATTGGTACACCACATGATGTTGCTTATCAGGGTTTTTGTTACGTGTCGAAAAATGGCTTCATAACTCTTTGCTTTTATAGTATATGTTAACATTGATAGTTTTTCTTTATCCATTGGTTTTATGTGTCTCTTTAATATATTGTTTAGACACTTTTCTTCATGTTTTAGTCTTGTTGAGTTTCTTGTTTCGAAGTAAAATTTTATACCTGTATTTTTATTTTTATTTTCATCCTCCTCATTTTTGTTATATAAATTTGTTAGAGTTCGGTTTATGATATTATCGAATAAAAATAGCGGAAAATCACTGTTTATTAGATTTTGCTTTATTCTCTCAATTTCTTGATTAAATAGTTGCCAGCTTGAGCATATATTGAAAGCTCTGTGCACGAGTGTTTTAATTATTGATAGTTTATATTTTTCTGGTGAGTATTTTATAATTTAAATACGTTCCTTTGTCTGTTGGTTTAACACGTACACCAGTCGTTAAACATCCATTTTGACCATTGAATATATTAATGTCGAGAATTAATATATTCATTGGTCAAAATGGATGTTTAACGTTGGTGTACGTGTTAAACCAACAGACAAAGGAATGTATTTAAATTATAATTCATACTCACCAGAAAAATATAAACTATCAATAATTAAAACACTCGTGCACAGAGCTTTCAATATATGCTCAAGCTGGCAACTATTTAATCAAGAAATTGAGAGAATAAAGCAAAATCTAATAAACAGTGATTTTCCGCTATTTTTATTCGATAATATCATAAACCGAACTCTAACAAATTTATATAACAAAAATGAGGAGGATGAAAATAAAAATAAAAATACAGGTATAAAATTTTACTTCGAAACAAGACACTCAACAAGACTAAAACATGAAGAAAAGTGTCTAAACAATATATTAAAGAGACACATAAAACCAATGGATAAAGAAAAAACTATCAATGTTAACATATACTATAAAAACAAAAAGTTATCAAGCGATTTTTCGACATGTAATAAAAACCCTGATAAGCAACATCATGTGGTGTACCAATTTACGTATCCTGTAGTTGACTGTACGTCGACTTACATTGGTTACACCACAAACCACATTAAAGAGAGAGCATACCAACATAAATATCGTCCAAGTAAAATTAACGAACATTACAGAGTAGATCATAAAGTATTAAATTTAAAAAATATGTCACAAAACTTTCAAATCTTATACTCATCACATAACGTACAAAAACTAAAAATTGCCGAAGCATTTTACATTAAAATGAAAAAACCGAAAATTAATATAAAATTTAATGAACTTTCGAATATTCTTAAATTAATTTGAAATTGTATCAAATTTACAATAAAATATATATATATATATATATAACCCATTTTACTTTAAAATTATGTATAAAGTTCTAAAGATGTTCAAAGTATATGAACGAAACGCGTCAGCAGAAGAAAAAATGAAGACAGTATTCTTTGCATACTACAAATTCTTATCTAGAATTATTATTAAGAAACTCAGTACTGAAAATCAAAAACTATTCAGAATATTGGAAATTAAATGTAAATCCTTTATTATTATTATTATTATTATTATTATTATTATTATTATTCCTAGGACCAAATCTTCTTGAAAAGTGAATAAATTCCTAAACAATAACACCGTCTGGCTACTGTTTCATGTTGGTAGGAGTTCAATTGCGAGTTTACACCTGCAATTATTACTTTAAATGATTTACATTATAATATGGAGATTTGGTGTTTAGTTTATTAACTAACAAGTCATTGTACTCACCACAAACTTCTTCCACCATGTGACGAATATCGCTTTTCTCGTTCGAGAGCTGAATTCGCGCTAAAAAGAGGGTAAGGTTCCTCACCGAAGGCCTTGCCTCGAAAACGGGTTGAGGAACCCTTCGTGAAGTGCGTCTGCTGACCGTAACCCACTCGTCATCCTCCCTCGATCTCCCTGAAGCAGGGTTCGCCTAACTGGGGGATTGGTAGCAGGACCATGGGGAAATGAGAGGCTCCTCCCCTACTCTGTGGCTTGATGTAGGTCTATTAGCAGTGTTTGTACCCTGACGGGCACGTCTGCCCCTCCTTCTTCGATGGGAGCGGAGGGGGGAGGTTACTGCATACCGAGGGAGGCATTTGAGTACTCGAACGCCTCTCCCCTGTAGCAGAAGGCAAATGAAAAGGCAGTGATGCCTCATCTCTTGGCAATGAACAGTCCCTGTTACTAATATTAATGTTGTCGAAGGTGTTGGTACTCACCACCTGTCGATCAATCGTGAAATCGGGAGCAGAAGTCCTTTCATGAGAAGGGAGGTTGACCGTTACCCCTGCTGGCTGCATTTCCATACCACTTGGAGTTCGGGTGGAAATGGGGGAGGGGATTTCGTTTCCCTCGCTGCCCGACGCCATCCTTGCTGGGGTCCTGACATGTTGAACGACTTCCGAGTAACTGGGCTTCGGGAAGAGCGTCTCTTTCAAAGCGTCTCTTTCTGACCGAAATTGTTCGAGCGAAATCGCGTTTTTTTTGTTTGACAATACATGTTGGTGTTTCATTTCAATGAAAGACTTTTGTACCTCATTATATCGTTTGAGGAGCACTGATTCGTTCATATCATCCATAAAAATTACCGGAATTCTATGGAAGTTAGTCACTTTATTTACAGTGTAGTCTTTTATGGTATTTTCGTTTGTGGAGTTACCGCTACGAATTGGAAAGGTAGCGTTGAGCAGGGTGATTGACTGTATCCTCACACGTTCTACTTCTTCCGTATCATAGAAATCGTGACAAACAGATACGAGAAGGTCTGACCTAATATGATCTACTTTGTCAAGATCACGATTTTCAGCAGACGACCCCATTGTAATTGAATCGACAGGAAACAGTTTCGTGAAGTCAGTGTAGATGGTACGGGTGGGGTAGGAAGAGGGGAAGGGAATGCCAATAGGGTTGTCCACTTCTCGTCCCTTTAAATAACGTTCCAGATACCACTAGTTCGATGCACAGACATCTTTTCACATTAAGTATCACGAAACTATTGCTCACTATGGTACACTAAGTATACACGCGGAGTCACTGTAAGTTCATGAACATAATGATATATAAATTTTCCACGGTAAAAGTAAAACATCTTGGTAATGGTTCAGAATACGGGCGCCACTTAATTAAGCAAAATTCCGAAAAATACCATAGAGACAAAGTTTTTTCTCTCATTAAAATACGGACCCCCCGTAAAGATCACGCATCACAAAGTGAACCCCATACTGATCAATTTGTGATGCGTGATCTTTACGGGGGCTTCGCCCCCATACCCCCGAGACCTAAATTATACAAATGCGACACATGCAATCAACGTATTTTAATGAGAAAAACAACTTTGTCTGTATGGTACTTTTCGAAATTTTGCTTAATTAAGTGGCGCCCTTATTAATATTTATCGAAAGATTCGTAGCCTAACCGAGACTCATCCACTCCTCATAGGTCCATATCGATTGTCTGTTCCGCTATTATAATAGCGATATTAAAGAGAGATTCAGTCAATATTGCGGCGAAGAGAGAAAAATTTAAGGTAGTCAGTAAGAGGCGGGAAAGTGATGACACGTAAAGCCTTTGATTCCACCTAGTCAAATAGGGCTGTGTGGGTTGAGCCACCCCACACATGAGAAGCGTACTCCATACAGGGGCGGACAAGACCCTTGCAGCAACTGAGTGGGGATGAAGAAACTGCGGAGCTCGTACAACACACCTCTCAGAAGCTGTTTTAGAAAGAAAGTATATGTGATCTTTCCAGGAAAGATCACAAGAAAAGGAAACACCAACAAGAGGAAGAGGAAGGAGGAAGGACTGAGTTGTATATTGTTGAAGATAAGGGGATAGTTTTGTGGAAGATTGTGACGAGTAGACAGATTGTGAAAAACTATATAGGGCATTGGGTTGATTGCCTGTTACCCTCATCCGTTGGAAATGTCCAGCAGATTTCAGTGGAGAGTGAACGACAAAAGCCCTATATATTTTCGTTAGAGAGTTATGAATATGTATGTCTTTAAAGGACCTCTTTATATTTAATTGTTTATGGTAATTTTAGCGTCGGGATTTTAGACACCCTAGAATGAAAATGAAATTGCCTCACCTTACTTTTGATGGATCTTAGTTTGCTTCGATGTTGGGCGTTACGATCTTTTTCGTTGTAGGGCCGCCACGATGGAGTTACGCAATGAGTTAGTCTTGTTATAAATATGGGCTGTCACAATATAGACACTGCTGGGGATAGGCCTATCCTTATTTTATGTATTAATTTTATTATAAGGTATTCACTCAGAACTTTAGGGAGGACTTTAGACATCCTCCCTGTTTAAAGCGTTTGCTGTAACACAAACAGCCCTGAGGTATTCCTTTAATATATCTTCATATTTCTGTATAAATTGCTGATTTGGCAAAGGTTGTTGACTCTTTCTCCCTTGTATTTTGCATGGGTTAGCAAATGGAAAATTTCGTTTCACGTGAAATAAATGAAGGTTTCACGTGGTTATGCAGACCGACGCCTACATACGGTTTCTATGTATGTATGGCAATCATTTCATTCCCATTAGGCTATGTCAACAATCCCGAGCCAATTTTGTATAGATAATTAATTCAATTAATTAATAATTTATATTTAATTATGAAATAAAGGTATCACATACGATACCATGTTGTGGTTTTTCCATATACTGGGGGGGGGGCGGAGAAAAATTTGTGTTATAGATCAAATTTTTTGATAAACTGTGTGTTTTAAACCATGTGAAATGGATTGAAAAGAATGAAATAGGAATTTAGGAAGAGAAAGGTTACTCAAGACCTATTTAAATATAAAAGTTCAAGAGGTTAGCTTCTCAAGTTTAGTTAAAGTTATTTCAATCAGTTCGACTCCCCTTAGGTATAGGAAATTTATGTTATTAAAGTAAAGTTATAAACTTTTGCTCATTATTTATCTGTGTAAATTTTATGTCACCAATTTTTAAATGCTGGTTTACTAATGTTGTTTTGGAGTTTCGTCATGTTTTGTTTTGTTAATGATTTATGTTTTAATTAAAAGGACTTCTACGTTGGTGAGTTAATTGAAATGTACTGTACTTCCATGTTATGTTGTTTGGTTGAAAGAGTTTGTACTGTATTCAAACCTCCTACCACTTCAGACTAGTCAATACCCGTAGTTTTAGTGGAGTAAATGTTACTCCTCCACAGGTAGATCTGGAGGGCTTGGGGCTTTGAATCCTGTACTGTTTTTATGTTGTTTGGTCTCTGGCCATGAGAGGCCATAAAACCCTTGTAATAGTTTGGGCTGTGGCCAAGGGGAGGCCACAAAACCCTTGTAATAGTTTGGGTTGTGGCCAAGGGGAGGCCACAAAACCCTTGTAATAGTTTGGTCTGTGGCCATGGAAGGCCACAAGAACCTTGTTATAGTTTGGGTTGTGGCCATGGTAGGCCAAAAACCCTTGTAATAGTTTGGGTTGTGGCCAAGGGAGGCCACAAAACCCTTGTAATTGTTTGGGCTGTGGCCAAGGGGAGGCCACAAAACCCTTGTAATTGTTTGGGTTGTGGCCAAGGTAGGCCACAAAACCCTTGTAATAGTTTGGTCTGTGGCCATGGAAGGCCACAAGAACCTTGTTATAGTTTGGGTTGTGGCCATGGTAGGCCAAAAACCCTTGTAATAGTTTGGGTTGTGGCCAAGGGAGGCCACAAAACCCTTGTAATTGTTTGGGTTGTGGCCAAGGTAGGCCACAAAACCCTCGTAATAGTTTGGGTTGTGGCCAAGGGGAGGCCACAAAACCCTTGTAATAGTTTGGTCTGTGGCCATGGAAGGCCACAAGAACCTTGTTATAGTTTGGGTTGTGGCCAAGGGGAGGCCACAAAAGCCTTGTTATAGTTTGGGCTGTGGCCAAGGGGAGGCCACAAAACCCTTGTAATAGTTTGGGTTGTGGCCAAGGGGAGGCCACAAAACCCTTGTAATCGTTTGGGTTGTGGCCAACGGAAGGCCACAAAACCCTTGTAATAGTAATAGTTTGAGCTGTGGCCAAGGAAAGGCCACAAAACCCATCTTAGATTACCTATAATTAATTTGCGTTTTATTTGTTATTCCATTTTTGTTTTTCCTCACTTTTTAATATAAAAGGTGTAGCATTTTATAAAGTCCTCACTCTTTCCAAAATGAAAGGGTGTTGCAATTTAATTTATTTTCCATAGGAAATATTACAATGTTTTGTATATATTTATATACTGTATGTATAATTTTAATTTTGTGATGTTACAGTTCTGCACTTAATTTTTGTAATGTTACAGTTATGCACTTAATTTTTGTGATGTTACAGTTATGCACTTAATTTTTGTGATGTTGCAGTTATGCACTTAATTTTTGTGATGTTACAGTTATGCACTTAATTTTTGTGATGTTACAGTTATGCACTTAATTTTTGTGATGTTACAGTTATGCACTTAATTTTTGTGATGTTACAGTTATGCACTTAATTTTTGTGATGTTAGTTATGCACTTAATTTTTGTGATGTTACAGTTATGCACTTAATTTTTGTGATGTTAATGAGTCTTATAAGTTAAATTGCTGAAATAAATTTTATAACCTACACCACAGGTTGAATTATAAATTTAGTGTTTTTAGTTAGAATAGGCCTTGAGTGTAAAGAGTAGGGTCTACTTTGTGAGGTAGGCTTCGTAATTTATTATTATTTATATGTAATGAAAAAGCCAAACAAGGAATAAATTCTGTTCAGATGTCAAAATGTTTGATAAGGCGTAATTTTATTATTATTTGTTTGTTTTAATTCTGTTTTGTTATTTTATTCAAGGTTAAGGTTTTCACAGCAAATAACCCTTCCCCACATACGGGCCACCATGTGAAAAACTATATAGGGCATTGGGTTGATTGCCTGTTACCTTCATCCGTTGGAAATGTCCAGCAGATTTCAGTGGAGAGTGAACGACAAAAGCCCTATATATTTTCGTTAGAGAGTTATGAATATGTATGTCTTTAAAGGACCTCTTTATATTTAATTGTTTATGGTAATTTTAGCGTCGGGATTTTAGACACCCTAGAATGAAAATGAAATTGCCTCACCTTACTTTTGATGGATCTTAGTTTGCTTCGATGTTGGGCGTTACGATCTTTTTCGTTGTAGGGCCGCCACGATGGAGTTACGCAATGAGTTAGTCTTGTTATAAATATGGGCTGTCACAATATAGACACTGCTGGGGATAGGCCTATCCTTATTTTATGTATTAATTTTATTATAAGGTATTCACTCAGAACTTTAGGGAGGACTTTAGACATCCTCCCTGTTTAAAGCGTTTGCTGTAACACAAACAGCCCTGAGGCTATTCCTTTAATATATCTTCATATTTCTGTATAAATTGCTGATTTGGCAAAGGTTGTTGCCTCTTTCTCCCTTGTATTTTGCATGGGTTAGCAAATGGAAAATTTCGTTTCACGTGAAATAAATGAAGGTTTCACGTGGTTATGCAGACCGACGCCTACATACGGTTTCTATGTATGTATGGCAATCATTTCATTCCCATTAGGCTATGTCAACAATCCCGAGCCAATTTTGTATAGATAATTAATTCAATTAATTAATAATTTATATTTAATTATGAAATAAAGGTATCACATACGATACCATGTTGTGGTTTTTCCATACAGATGAAGGAACTGAGTTTTTCAGCCATTGAAAGCCACGAGGTTTTCTTTGCCTCAATCAGAGATAGTTGAAAGATCAAAGATCAGGTGTGCCGCCGCCGTCCCACGCGAAGCATGGAGTGACTGTTGAGAGGGAAGTTTTGTGAAGCGGGTTGAGAAACGAAAGGTGGGATCATCTGCCTCGGAGCGGATAGGAGAGGAAGTGCGACTTGAAAGATCATTGATAAATAAAAAGAGAGTGAATGACAGGACAGATCCCTGAGAAACACCACTATTAATAGCCCTTAGAGAAGAACAGTGGCCATCCATAACCGCAGTTATAGATCAGATAGAAAGGAAATCAGAGTTGAAGGCACAGACAGAAGGAACTATAAAATAAAATGTGATTGTGGTGGGTTTTTTGTTGGCAAAGTAATAGTTTCAAAAGGAAATAACTCGAATATAATATAAGAAATGTTGATATTTCCTCTTCACTTTATTCACATCGAGTTGAAATAACCATAGATTAGATTAAAAAAACTCATCTGTTCGTTTAACTACTTCTGAAGAGAATAAGAGAACATTAAATTAATTTATTAAAAATACTAAAACTTAAATAACAAAGGATCTTTTGACATAAATAATATTTTAAACAATGTTCTACTCAATGATCCTTATTTTAATAGATTTCTGAAGATATTTCAGGAAAATACTACGTAGCTCAAAGCATGCTCCTTCGTCCGTTCATCCGTCTCTAACTTACACATTTTAATTAGTTTTAAATCTGACCTAGAAGAAGGAGGAGCTCCTTGGAAAAGCTTAGGTCATTTATAATTAACTATCACAAATAGGCTAATTTCATTAAACACTCCTAATTTCGTAATTCATCCTTAAAAAAATCATTAAATGTCATTCATTTCTACTAAATATCTAACTGATCACTTTATTTAAAATATTTAAAATTATGTAAAATGATCAAATTCTACTTTTGTAAATGTTTACCTTGTGTTTATTATCATTATTATTATTTATTGTGGTGCAACTCCTTTTTCGCGGTTGCACTTATTGCGCACACGCGGGTTCGTTTCTTTCACGATGACTCTGCCTATCCACTCGGATAGCCTTTCAATTTTATACTCGTAGTTTCTCTCGGCTTACTTGAAGCCCACTCTGAATTTCAAACGTTCAATGTTAATTTACCCTCAGCTTACAAGAGAGGCCTATTGCAAGGTAGCATAGAAACAACACACTCCCTCGTATAAAGTTTATTTCGTTTCACTCAAAGTCGGACATAAATTGAAAAGGAACCTACAGATGTACGATTACAAATTTTGTTCCCAAAACAAATTTTCAATTCAAAGAAAATGTTTGCAATTATTCCAGTCTCAAAAAGGATTTATACAGAGGGTTTTTTATTTCTGTGTAACTCTAGAACTAGCACTAAATTCAATACAGTGTACAGTTATTTACAAAATTTGGGAAATTTACTCTCAAACGTTCTGCGCCAGTTCCGCAGATTTTTCTTGGAAAAAAGTCCGTCAATTAAATCAAATAAATTTTCACAAAGTTCTTTTCTGTCACTAACAGTAAAACCTTACAAACAAGTTCGCGTAAAACAAAGGGAATTCGGATTTTAGAACAATGTGAGACCGTTCTAAATCAATTTAGGAATTTTTAATCATGCCACAGGGTTTAAAGATTCTCTAAGCCACTTCAACTTTACAGGGCAGAACTACAACTGCATTATAACTAAATTACACCTTAGGATTACAAGATTACAAGAACTCCTTCCTTTAGTGTCTGAAGGGGCTATCAAAACCATTTTCATTACATGACATCATTCGTACAAAAGTTACTGATCTTCTATTGGCTCCAATCTCAACTTCGTTAAATTCTACGCTCCGCCTTTCTTAAAGAAATCTTTAATTTAAAATTTAAAGTTAAAATTTAAAATTCAAAATTAAAATTTAAAATTTTCTCTCGAGGGTTTCCCTAAGGCGAGACCAAAGAATAAACATTTCGATAGAACAGTTCCGGTCAGAGTTAGATGCGTTGAAAGAGACACTCCTCCCAAAGCCCAGTTACTCGGAAGTAGTTCAACAAGCCAGATCTCCAAGAAGCGCGTCGGGCAGCGAGGGAAACGAAATCCCCGCCTCCAACTCCCCCCCTGAAGGTGGGGTGGAAACGCAGCATGCAGGGGTAGCGGTCAACCCCCTTCCCGTTCAGGAAAGGACTCCTGCTCCCGATCTCACAATGAGGAACAGGGACGGTCCAATGCCGAGAGTCGAGGCATCATTGTCCTCTTCCCTGCCTCCCACTGCAGAGGAGAGGTGTTCGATTACGCCTCGCTCGGTACGCAGTTCCCCCCCTCCCACCGAAGAAGGAGAGGCACGCGCGGCCGTCAGGGTATAAACACCGCTAACAGACCCTCACCAAGCCACAGAGTAAGGGAGGGGCCTCCTATCCCCGAAAGGTTGTGCCACTCATCCCCCAGGCAGGCGAACCCTGCCTCAGGGAGATCGAGGAAGCAGGACGGGTGGGTAACTGTTAATAGGCGCCCGTCCCAAAGGTCTCCTCAACCGGTCTCCGCGGCGAGGCCACCGATGGAGAATCTCACCCTATTTGTGTCGCGAATTCAGCTCTCGAACGAGGCAAGCGATATTCGACACATGATAGAAGAAATCATTGGTGAACACAGTATAGTGATAGTTAATAAACTAAACACGAAATCTCCATATTGTAACTCTTTTAAAGTAATAATTAAAGGTGTAAATGCGCATTTCAACCCGTATAATATGAGTCAATGGCCAGACGGTATTATTGTTAAGGAGTTTATTCACTTTTCCAGGAGATTTGATAATAGGCAAAATAATAATAATAATAATAATAATAATAATAGGCGCCCTAACGGTAATGCCTGAAAGTTGTACTGTGTATAATAATAATAATCTTACTAATAATAAATTTTCTATCAGTCATGGCGGATAACTTGTTGAAAATAGTCTCATATAATGTAAGGTCAGTGAGGAATTCAACTGGAGATGTTCATAAAATCTGCGACAGTGCAGATTTGATACTCCTGCAGGAGCACTGGCTACCTAAGTAAGAGCTAAAATTCCTCTCTACCATCCATGATGACTTTATGTACCATGCGTCATCAGCAGTAGACTTGTCAGATGAATTAATGTAGTCTAGGGCGGGTCATACTATGCATTTTTTTTAAATCAATGGAGAGGGGTGTTCAAATGACATATTTTGGTGTATAGAACACAATTCTGAAGAAAATATTTAATTCTGATAACCCTAACCTACATCATTTTGCAGTTGATTATTATTAAATTGTTGATTATTTTACTATTGTAGTTACCCCAGAATATGTCTTCTCACGTTTTCTATCATGGCTGCTCACGTTATCTCTCATAGAGCATTGTTCTAACTAATTCATATAAACACATATAATGTAATTCATATAATAATAATAATATTTAAATACTCAAATAAAAAGGTGTGCCATTCCACTTAATTGTAATTATCATACAGTTTGGTATACGAAATATTTTGACGGTTTTCTGGCGCGCATAAGGCCATTTTCTGAAAGAGAAAGAGAAAGAGAAGGTTGGAAGTAAGGGACCCCACCAAATAGGGGGTCCTGATCTACCAGAGCACAAGAGACAGGTGAGGACATTGAAAAGGCAGTGGATGGAAAGGAAGGCAGAGAAAAGGAGAAGGAGCAAGGAGGAAAGTGCTGCAGTAGCAGAGAAGGCAGCCAGGATGGATGTTAAGAGATTTTTGGCAGATGGTGATGAGGATCTTGAATTGGAGAGAAGTGGTGATGAAGATGAGTTTGTTCCTGAAGTTGAGCTCTTCCCTCAAACTGACCCTGAGCCAGCAGCTTCGGCAAAGGTACAGAAAAACTATGATGAGATTCAAAACATTGCCCTTGCTAGTGTAAGGTATGGCATAGGGCTGAGGCCAACTGCAGCGATAGCAACAGCAGCTCTGATTGACGCAGGAATCATCACAGAAGACAATACAAGTAAAGTGATTGATAAGAGCAAGGTCAAGAGAGCACAGGAGAAGTTGATGAGAGAGCTGGGGGAACAGTTCGAGAAGAAGTGCAGGGAGGAGGGGGGGATCTCTTGCATCCTCTTTGATGGGCGGATTGACCTGACCAATGTGATGATGGAAGCTGAGGGCAGTGACCAATCTTTTCCCGCAAAGATCAAGGAAGAACTAAAGAGGAGTCACATGCGGAGAAGATTGCTAAGGTCCTGTTTGCCTGGCTGAAAGAGAGGGGTTATGATAAGACCTTGTTGGCCATTGGAGACGACTCAACAAATGTCAACGCTGGTGTGAAAGCTGGAGTAATGCGAAGCTGGAGCCTGCACCTGGGGAGAAAGCTGGTCTGGTTGGTGTGCAACCTGCACATGTTGAACTTCCCCTGCACCATCTCATTGTTGACCTTGATGGCCCCTTACTCTGTCAGACAAAAAATTATCCGCGGCCAATAGGAAAGCTCCTTGATTATGCTACAGACTTTGATATCAATCCAAAACTTTCACCCGATCTCTGTTGGCCCTCCACTGATCAAGCTCCTGACAAGTCATTCAAGATCTCTCAACTGATCAATACTATGGCTATAAAATTGTCTGTGCAGTCAGGATGGGAGTACTTCCTGCAGGGCTGGCTCTGTTAGAGATAGGACAGTAAACCATAGCCGCTGCTCACCACAGCGAAACAGACCTTCTCAGGCTCTGGTGTGTCAAAGCACGGACTTAAAGGAAAGAACCTGAAGATTCTGCAATTCATGTGGGAATTCATCCATTGGAGTGTATTACCCATGTTGGTTCAACGTGAAGTCAAGCACTCCTGGATCGAAAGGCCTAGGCACATCCTCTTTCAGCTGGACTGCCTCAAGTCCCAGAGAAAAAGAGGTGCTGGATATTGTGATGCCAACTGTGAGAAGATCTGCTTGGTATGCCCACAGTGAAGTCATCCTCAAAACACTACTCTGCTCTGAGGATCAGAAGGAGAGGATTGAAGGAGGTGGAGAGAATCCTGGCCATCAGGGGAGAGGGGACCCGGACACTCAGCTGGGGGACTCCTCTGTTAGGAGCAGAAGGACACCTGACATCAATTGTGATGCTTCCAGCATCGGTGACTTGATCAGCTGGTCAGAAGGTGTGTCAGAGCCACCTCTCACCTGCTCTCTAAGCACCTCAGAGTGTGAAAAAACTTCATCAACACCCCCATGGAGGTTCGCAACTGGCCTTGCCACACACAAAGCCATTGAGAGGGTTGTTAAAATGGTGACTGAGGTTCTGCTAAGTACTTCTCACAGGAAAAGAGGATGGAGGGATCAGGGCTCAGGAGACCAGCAGGAAGCTGATGTCCAAGTCTGAGTCAAAGCAGGATTTGTGCAACCTGGCAAAGTTCAAGATGTCAGGAGAATGATCTTGTAATTATATCCAGTGATATCAGTGGCGGTTCCCTCATATGGGCAATATGGGCAGCCGCACAGGGCGGCATTTGTGGAGGGCGGCATGAGCGCCTGCAAAAAAAATAAAAATAAAAATAAGAATAAATAAATAAAGAAATAAATAAAAATAAAAAATAAAATAAAATAAATAATAAAAGATCAATAAATATATTTTTATTAATAAAAAACCATCTATTGCATTTTCCATAAACCTTCCCATAAAAGACCTAAACAATGCAAAATGCTTCCAGATTAATATTATTGGGAATAAAGGCCCATACTTTAACATATGTAATGTTATTTTTCTGGGTTTGGTTAAATAGTGAAATGTATATTATTTATTACAGAACGAATCTTCACACTAAGCCACTAAGGTCTGTCAAATAACCGCAAATGGATAAGAAGAGGTCAAAGCTATCAGGTGCTCAGTTTAGAAAAAAGAGGAAAGAAGAAGAGGAGAAACGAGCAAAAGATAAAGGTATAGAGCTATGTCATCTACTCTTCACTGCTATATTGCACTGCTATTTTGTGATATAGCTTTCTGAGTCATTTGAAGTGTACTATTATGTATATAATTAGCCATTAACCAAGGAGGTTGTATTATTCATTTGTTTCCTATTCTAAAAGTTTAATAAATTGTGCTTAATAACATGTTAAATTAATTGTACTAGCCTATTCATGCATTGGTCTGTTATGTTCTATTTTACTATTTGCAGGGGCACTTTTGAAATATTTTGGAACACCCTCTGCCACTAGCCAGGATGAGAAGCCGTCTACTTCTGCCATTATTGAGGCTGAGGAGCCATCTACCTCCTCAGCCTCACATATGTCTCCACAAATGCAGTCTGATCCTGAGGATGAAGACCCATTTGCTTCTACTTCTCCCCGGCAGGACTCTTCAGGTGAGTTTGTGTGCACATATGTCTGTGAGTGTGTGCGTGTGTGTGTATGTGTATGTGTGTGCATCCCTGCAAAGCATTTTGCAAACAGTTATAAATTATAATGTTATTATCACTGGGTCTGGGTTACTGGGTATGTGTGGTGTTTCACCACCATAATTCCATAACACCACCACCATAACAAAGTGCTGTGAATAATGTGTTATCTAACTTAGGTGTGTATACTAATGAGTAATGCTCTTGTTCTTTCTATTAGAAAGGCCTGGAGCAGAATCGCCTCCTGAGGATGAGTCTCTGTCCACCGACCCTGCTAACTGGCCTTCAGTTCTGACTGAGAGAATTCGGACACAACTGGTTTCCAGGGGACCAAGTCAAGTACCATCTGACTTTGTATTCCCTAGAAACGACAGTGACGGAAGAAGTTTCCACCATCAATACTTCAGGAAGTCATTGGTTAGTGGGGAAAATATAACCAGAAGTTGGTTGGTCTATTCCTTAAAAAACAACAGCCTTTTCTGTTTCTGTTGTACATTATTTTCCAAGAGGAAAATAAATTTAACAAGTTTGGGACTCTCGGACTGGAAGCATGCAAGCTCATTGCTCACATCACATGACAACAGTTCAGAACACCTAAATTCTATGAAAATCTGGAAAGAACTGGCAGTGAGGATGAGAAAGGGGGAGACCATTGACAAGCAGGAGATGGCACTTCTGGAGGCTGAGAAGTTGAGATGGGAGAGCGGTGCTGACACGTCTCACTGCTATTGTGCATTCTCTGGCAGTTAGGAATTTGGCACTAAGGGGACATACAGAAAAATTGTTCTCACCATCAAATGGCAATTTTCTGAAAGAAGTTGAACTGATGGCACAATTTGATCCTATAATGCAAGAGCACATTAACCGTGTCCAAAAAGGGACCTCCAGTCACACCAGCTACCTCGGCCACCACATACAAAACGAACTCATTGATTTGTCGAGCAGCAAGACCATTTCAGCAATGGTGAGCGACATCAAACAATCAAAGTTTTTTTCAATAATTCTAGATTGCACTCCAGATATCAGCCACACTGAACAGTTGTCAGTTGTGATTCGGGTTGTGTCACTGGAGGGGAAGCCCCATATAAAGGAACATTTCATGGGGTTTTTGGAGGCAGAGGAGTCCACTGGTCAACATTTGGCATCTCTGATTCTGAAGAGACTGGAGGAGCTAAAAGTTCCTTTCATGGACTGTAGAGGACAATCATACGACAACGGGGCCAACATGAGGGGAAAAAACAAGGGTGTTCAATCCAGGCTCCTAGAAATTAATCCCAGAGCTCTGTTTGTTCCATGTGGGGCTCATTCTCTGAATTTGCTTGTGGCCGATGCTGCTAAGGGATCTATTGATGCCACAAGTTACTTTGGCATCTTGCAGAAGCTTTACAACTTGTTTTCAGCCTCCACACAACGATGGGCCATTTTGAAAAAACATGTGAACATCACATTGAAGATGTGGTCTGATACAAGGTGGGAAAGCAAGATCAAGAGTGTGGAGCCCCTGAGATATCAGGCAGCTGCAGTGAGAGATGCACTGATCGAGGTGAGGGACCACACCAAAGACTCTGTAATAAAGGTCGAGGCTCAATCTCTGTCAGAGGAGGTTGGGTCATACCGCTTCGCCATTTGTTCAGTGGTGTGGCATGACCTGTTGTGCCAAATTCAGCATGTGAGCAAGCAGATGCAGTCTCCTAGCATGCACGTTGATGTTGCAGTAAATCTCCTAAAAAAAACAGAGAGAGGTCTCCGCAATTACAGGGCAACAGGTTTTGTGGCTGCACAAATGGCAGCCACAGATATCTGTGAACAAATGAATGTGGAGGCTGTGTTAAAACAAAAACGGCTGAGGTCCACAAAGCGGCACTTCTCCTATGAAGCATCTGATGAGCCCTTGATTGATGCTTTGAAGAAGCTGGAGGTGACATTTTTCAATGCAGTGGTTGATGCTGCAACATCAGCCATTCAGGAAAGATTTTCCACGTTGGAAATTGTGGGAGAGAAGTTTGGAGTGCTGACACATTTCCAAAATCTCACATTTGAGGAGCTGACAGAACAATGTGTGAACCTTAGTACTACACTACACTTTAAGGGACAATCTGACTTGGATGGCAGAGAGCTTGCACAGGAGCTGAAGAACTTGCCTGACTTGCCATCAAAGACCATATCCTTGCTTGAACTGCTGACATTTATCCATGAAAGGGAGCTCTCTGAAATATATCCAAATTTGTGGACTGCTCTCAGAATTGGTCTTACTCTTCCAGTCACTGTTGCTGAAGCAGAGAGGAGCTTTTCAAAGCTGAAGCTCATCAAATCCTACCTGAGGTCAACTATGTCACAGGAACGCCTTACCGGTCTGGCCATCATCAGTATAAATCATACAATTGCTGAGCAGATTTCATATGATGATTTAATTCATGACTTTGCATCAAGGAAGGTAAGAAGAGTCAGGCTTTAGATGGCAGTTGTGCTGTGGTGCAATTTATTTTGTTTCTTGTTCAAAGTGTAGCATAATAATTACCCTCTCTTAAGTGTCTTATTCTATTTATGTGATAGAGCATTTGTACAATTTAGAAATTTGATTCTCTAGTTTATTTATGGCAGTTGTGCAATTTAATTTGTATTTTTCCTGTTCATAGTATCATAATTACATTCTCTTAAGTGAGTTATTCTATTTACGTGATGAAGGATTTGTAAAATTCAGAAATTTGAGTCTTTGTTTTGGTTCTGAAGTTCCAACAATTAGTCCAATA
Organism: Bathynomus jamesi; assembly: GCA_023014485.1. Taxonomy (NCBI): domain Eukaryota; kingdom Metazoa; phylum Arthropoda; class Malacostraca; order Isopoda; family Cirolanidae; genus Bathynomus; species Bathynomus jamesi. Next base: position 363,959 of record JAJOZX010001914.1, on the reverse strand, counting down.
AAAAGTTATTTTGTGAAAGAGTTATGTCTGTCCTTTATTTTGGGGGGATTCGAATGTGTGTGTGTTGGCGAACAGGGGGGGGGGGCGCTGAAGGTGAGGTTCGCCCAGGGCGTCATGTAAGCTAGGACCGCCACTGAGTGATATACATGCAGTTCACCTATTAATAAATATATGTAAAGTTGATTTGGCCTTGTCAATATAAATGATTTACCTTATATCTTTTAATATATTATAAAGGGGTTCAAAAGGGTAAAATTGGCAATTTAGAAATACAAAATGATGTAGGTTAGAGTTATCCTATCCAAAAAAGAAGCTCATATTTGAATTCCCCATGTAAAAACACATAATTTAGACACCCCTGATGGTAGGATTTCCTTCAGATTCATGTTGTCACCTGAGTACGACCCGCCCTATTAATGTACGGTAGGCCTTTTGGTGTTGTTGCTTTCTTATAAGGAAAAATTTGTCAAAACATATAAGATTTTTAACAAGCGATAACGTAAGGTTGTTAGGCATTGAATTACAAGTGAACAATGATTGCATATTAATTGTAAACTGCTATTTACCATACAACAACGGCAGTAATCTAGATGATTATATTGATTTGCTGTAAAAAATTAAGACATTATCAGATAACCCCAAATATTCTCACTGTATAATAATGGGGGACTTTAACGAACATGTGAACTCGGAATTCTTTGGAGAATTGGGTAACATGTGCGAGTCGGCCAATTTAAGTATAAGTGATGTAGATATATTAGGGGTAGCCAGTGGTAATTTTACATACGTTAGCGATATGAGTGGTACCACCAGGTGGATTGATCATTGTCTCACAAGTAATAATGTAAAGGATCGAATTGTTAGAGTTCATATTTTGTATGATTTCCTTCTTTCTGATGATAGACCATTAGAAATATTAATTAACTTTACCAATTTATGCGCAACACGACTTAACAAGAACTCAATAGGTAAGAATAATCGCGTCGATTGGTCCAATGTTAATATGCAGCAGAGAATAGAATACAAAGACAACATGTCACCTCTTTAATAATTTAGAAATTTTGCACCTTGCCTGTAATAATCCTTGCTCAAATGATTCTCACTGTAAATTCATAGATAGGTATTATAGTAAGATAATATCCCTGTTAAGAGAAGCAGGAAGCCCCTTGATTAAATCTTACAACTATCATACTAAAGTTATTCCTGGATGGAATGATTTTATTGCCCCCCTGAAGAGGGAATCGAAAGACGCCTATGATTTGTGGTGCTTCCATGGTAGACCCACATTAGGACCAGTATACATAAATATGTGTAGAAGTCGGGGTCAGTATAAGGCGGCCATAAGGCGACGTAAACAGGAAGAAGAGTCTATTCGAGCATCAAAAGCCTGTGAAGCTCGCATAAATAACGATAATAACAAATTTTGGAAATTTGTTAAGAATCAAACGGGTGTCAAAAATGTCCTCCCTCCGACAATCGATGGGGTGTCGGGGGGAGGATGAAATTGCAAAGCTGTGGAAAAACCACTACTCTAACATTCTTAATAGTGTGAGTCGGGATAATCTTAAGATAGATTGCAGCGAAACGATTGTTGGAGGGACAAGGGAAAATATTTTGATATAATTTTCTGAAGTAAAGAGGTTAATTAAAGAGTTAAAGACTGGTTCTGCGTCAGGGGTAGATGACTTATCAAATGAGCACTTAAAATATGCAAATGACGTAGTATGTCTGCATATATCATTGCTCCTATCAGTCATGCTTGCTCATAGCTATATCCCTGCAGAGTTCATGAGGGTATATCTCTTGCCCCTGGTCAAAAATAAGTACGGAGACATTCTGTCCAGCAATAATTACAGACCTATTGCTGTCGCTTCCTGCTTCTCGAAACTACTAGAAAAACTCTTGTTACTCCGATTAAATGATTTCCTATGGACATCTAATCAGTTTGGCTTTAAAAGGTCCCACTCAACTGACCTGTGTTTCTGTGTACTTAAAGAAACAATATCTAAATACATTGACAGTAATTCAACCATTTATAGCTGTTTCCTTGATATAAGTAAGGCATATGATAGGGTGAACCACAATATTTTATTTGCAAAACTAGAAGACAGGAAGGTTCCCATGTACATATTAAATTTATTGAAATTTTGGTATTCCCACCAATCTTTCACTGTTAGGTGGGGCAATGTACTATCCGAGTGTTTTGGCTCCTCTTGCAGGGTGAGACAAGGCTCCTTGCTCTCCCCTATGCTGTTTAATGTGTATATTGACGGATTAATTGCTTCACTTAATGAGGCAACAGTAGGATGTTGTATAGATAACACAAGGATAAATAACTTAGTTTATGCCGATGATATGGTGTTAATAAGTCCCTCTGTTAAAGGTCTGGATCGGCTACTAAATGTCTGCGAAGTGTATTCGCAGAAAAATGATATTCTTTTTAATGTTACAAAGTAAGGTTATGCAGTTTCATCCTAAAAGCTGTAATCAGCCAGCTGATATAAGGTTTAAAATGAATGGTGAAGTAATTGAGGAAGTACAAGAGTTTAAGTATTTGGGTCAAACTATTACCAGCTCCTTGAGTGATGACTCGGATATAAGAAAACAATCTCGAAGCCTGTGTGCTAAAGCGAATATGACCATAAGGAACTTTCGTTTCTGTACAAGTGAAGCTAAAGACACACTCTTTCGTACTTTCTGCAGTAATATATACGGTCAGCAACTCTGGGTGAATTATAAAAAAGGTTCTGGCAGAACCCTAAATTTGCTGTACAACAGGTCTTTTAGACTCTTACATAAATTACCCCCGAGATGCTCAGCTTCGCAAATGTTTGCTACCCGCAATGTTCCGAGCTTCCCGGAGGTAACAAGACGTGCTCAACACAGTCAAATGCAAGGAATTAAAAAATCAACCAACCCGATCATCCAAGCTATCCATGAGTCTTGCCATTTATCCTGTAAGCTATGGACTTCTTGGTACGAAAACGTCTGTCTGTAGCTCCACTTAACTTCGACAGTGCAGTATTATTTCTAATCAATTGTATATATTTCTATCCTTAGTATATGAGCTGCCATTGTATTAATAATATTTGTCATATGGACTATAGTCTGCCAATAAACCTTTTCATTTTCATTTTCATTTTCAAACAAACCCAAACCTTTACAAGCTTCAATAATGAAAAGCAACCTTGTTCAGCTATATTTTCCCCTTTGTAGCTTAATTACTCGACCATAAATCTATCCGGGCATGTCAAACAATAATTTCTTTTCTGGATAACGGACTCAGTCTTTGGCTCTACCCTGGGTATCAGATCACTTTATTTTTGTATGTCTTCATTTTAAAAGATTTAAATTTTCACACGAAGTTAAATCGATTTCATAATCACTTCACTCTTTCTTTCTACCATTTTTATTTACTTTTTGATATGAGATTTACGCATACAAATTCACCGTCGCAACATTATTACTAGTATTATTACTTGCCATTTTCACTTCTCTCATGTAATAAATAAAATCAATCCATTAATTTTGCCTGAAAAGCTATGCTTCCAACGGTATATTCAGATTAGAATGCTGTGAATATATTAATGTCATATCAAATATCGGAATTGTACAGAAAAATATGGAAAAATATTGTAAAACTCGTATTTATTTTCTGAATAAAGGTTTCGTTTTGTTTTTTCTTCCGAAAGTGAACTTACAGGGTTATGCATAAATGTGTTTCATAAATCGCAGGGTGTATTCTTGAGACAAAAGTATAGAAACCAAAACTATAACTTTACGTAAGTCGAGAAACCCGTAGGTTTCGAGCTATAGCACGCGACAGAAACATCAAATTCCTAAAGATTTTTTACAGTTCATGTAAATACAGTGTGATATGTACATTTGCTTCATTAAAGTGAATGTTAGAAATGCTTTCCTACTTTTTGAATACATGCCTCAACACGTCGCAAAATAGAATAGAGGAGAGATAGTTAACTACCACTAACCACCATTCCCTCACTTGTTCATACTCACTCATTTTCCCCCTTTAATTATCTCTCCACTATCCTTTTTAGCGACGTGCTGAGGCATACATTCAAGAAGTAGGAAGAAATTTCGAACATTTACTTTAATGAAGCAAATGTACCACACTGTATCTGCATAGGTCATGTAAAAAATCTTTAGGAGTTTCATTTTTCTGTGGCGGCTGTAGCTTGATTCTTTACTTTTGTCTCAAGAATACACAATGTGATTTATGAAACACATTTATGCATCACCCTCTATATCCGAGCGAGCACTTGAACATTTTTGAAAGTTTTTCTAACCACCCTAACACACACACACACACATACACACACACACACACACATATATATATATATATATATATATAAAACGGGTGTGGCATAAAAAAAGGGTACATTTTAAAAAGGCTATAAAATCAACATTTGTCATTTAATTTCAATAAAACTTCTACACAATAAAACATATGTATTTATCTATACGTAAACAAGTTTTCAGACTAAAATATCAAATAATTCAAATTCTATCAACATTTAACGAAAGAGTATGATTTTTCTACTTAACATGCAAAAATTATTAAACCTTTTTAATATTTCTTTATAAAAATAATTTTTAACGTAAAATTTACCTGAAATTATTAAAAAATTTGTTCGAAATGCTTTCCTTCCATTTCAATAACTTTTTTTTTATTTTTTGCCGGAATTCATCTATGGCTCGATTTACTTGTTCTCGTGGAAGCTCTTCCCATTTTTGAATGATGATCTCGCGTAAATGAGCGACATCTTTTATCCTAGTCCTGTAGACTCGCTCTGTTAAGTTCTCCCATATTCCGGCCAGGAATAAATAAAGTTAGTGAAATGGAAGGAAAGCGTTTCGAACAATTTTTTTAATAATTTCAGGGAAATTTTACGTTAAAAAATATTTTTATAAAAAAATATTAAAAAGGTTTAATAATTAATTTGTGCATGTTAAGTAGAAAAATCATACTCTTTCGTTAAATGTTGATGGAATTTGAATTATTTGATATTTTAGTCTGAAAACTTGTTTGCCTATAGATAAATACATATTTTTTATTGTATAGAAGTTTTATTAAAATTAAATGACAAATGTTGATTTTATAGCCTTTTTAAAATGTACCCTTTTTTTATGGCACACCCATTATACTCGTATATTCCGCAACCCTTTTTTCGAGGAGAGATGTATGTTGCAAAGGGGTTGACCGCAGGTCGATCCTGAACCGTCGATCGAACTCACATAAAGCTACAAAAAGCATAAAGCTCTCTCTCTCTCTCTCTCTCTCTCTCTCTCTACATATATATATATATATATATATATATATATATATATACACACATTCAACTGCAAAGAACACGCAGTATAAATAACGTAAAGAACGACGCTTGTATAGGAGATATTCCGCGCAAGACGAGAGAGAGAGAACGAAACAAATGAAAAAATGAGGTAACCACCCGGGAATCGAACCCGGGATCTTCCGATTGCCGGTCAGATGCGATCTGACCGGCAATCTATATATATATATATATATAGAGAGAGAGAGAGAGAGAGAGAGAGAGAACAAAAAGCATAAAGCTATATATATATATATATATATATATACAGTATATTTCATAAACTCCAGAAAATTCCAGAAGACTTGAATCCTTATAAATACAAATTCGCTTTACCTTTATTTCGGAAAATTCTAGAAGATTCGAATCTTTAACGTTCATGAAACACAAATTCGCCATACTTTCAATTTGATTATTTTTAATTTGCTTTATTTTAATTTGCATTTTAATTTACATAAGAAGGGGGGGGACATCAGAAGACCACGTAGTTTTGGAGGGGGGGGGGGGGGGGGTAAGTCAATTGGCCACAAATGACCACAAGGGCGGGGGACGGGTTTGAAAACCACCCGAAAAAGGACCATGTGGTTTTTGAATGAGCCCTTACATCACGAAAAGGAAAACAAATATAGTTCCTTATTCCATGCACGGTATGTATGTAACATAAAAGTCTTTCAGGGGACCATTCTGAGTTGTACCATATACTCGTTTATTTATATATATATATATATATATATATATATATATATATATATATATATATACTGTCCCAAAAACGTGGCCACCTTTTTCACCTGCCCTACAAAACCGAAATTCTAAGGCTAACTAAATGAAACACAAATCATTACTTAAATGGGATGAGTAGTCTTCTCACAAATTTAATTCGACCAATACAGTATTGTTAAAAAATTGACAAGGAGGGTAATTAGAGACTGGATCTGCTACCGCCCATTCGAGATGTTCTTGGCATCTGCCCGATTCACTTTTCATAAACTGCAACATTCGTGGTCTTTCCTCAAATTTTCAGTCTGTTGAACACCACCTCTCCTCCTCTAAACCTCACTTTCTCTTCCTCACTGAAACTCATGTGTCTGGGACAACTGACAGCAACCCTTCTTCTGTACCCTCTTACTTTTTCTTTACTCAGTTTCACTCCGAAGGTGGATGTTGCGTATATGTACGCATTAACCTAACTTGTTCTCGTATTCCCGAACTCGAATCATCCAAATTGTATACTCTCTGGCTACAGCTTACATGCCAATCTCAAACTAAATACATCATTAATTTGCACTTCCTGTCTTATCCACTCATATGCCAATGATTCCACTCTTCCATTCTGCACCCGCTTCCCAAATCGTCCCTCACAACAGCCGGCTAAAATGCACCTGACCTCTGATCTTTCTGCTATCTCTGATTGGGGAAGAGAAACCCTTGTGGTGCCTCAAAAACTCAGTTCCTTCATTTGTCTACTTGTCACAATCTTCCACACGACTATCCCCTTACCTTCAACAACACACAACTCAATCCTTCCTCTTCTTTTAACATTGCTGGCGTTTCCTTTTCTCATGATCTTTCCTGGAAAGATCACATATACTCTCTTCAGCTTCGAAGTGGTAAGGTGTGCTGTACCGCCTTTATAGTTTCTTCAGCCCCCACTCAGTTGCTTTCTCTATACAAGAATCTTGTCCGATCCTGTATGGAGTACGCTTCTCATGTGTACGGTGGCTCAACCCACACTTGAACGGGTGGAATCAAAGGCTTTCCGTCTCATCAATTCCCAGCCTCTAACTGACTCTCTTCAATCCCTCTCTCTCTTCGCCTCAATTTTGCCTCACTCTCTCTTTACTCTGTATATTATAACGTACACTGCTCTTCTGAACTCTAACTGCATGCCTTCTCCTTTAAGGAGACCACGCATTACCAGACTTTCCACACATTCTCATTCCTTTTTTGTCCAACTCCGTAACGCAATGGTTAATCGGACTTTTCAATCAGTGGTGTAGTCGAGACCACCATGGCCGAGACCGAGACCGAGACTAGGAAAAAAGGTATCGAGCCATACATTACTGTTTTCAATTTTTCATCTACTCAACCGGTCAACTCTGGAACAATCTTCCTCAATCCATTATTCTCCCTGTCTATGACCGCCAATCTTTCAAACGCGGAGTGTCCAGTCATCTCAAAATCCCTGGACTTTTATTTTGGCTTGCTTCTTCTTCTTCGGGGGTGCTTTTTTCGGGCATTCGCTCTTGGCCCCTCCTTCCTACATAAAAAACCTACCTTTCTATTAGACATATTAGGGATCTTTACGTCAACTATGAGAGAAGCCGTAAGTATGGTAGACATCACGATTTGTGTAAGGGTTGCCTTGAGTTTACGGATGATTTGCTAAAACATTGTAAGGACTGCCGTATAGTATGTGCTCAGTGCAAAAGTCCTAGTTGTGTAAGCCGTGTGGCAGAAGCTGAGAAGAGAGATTGTAACTTCTGTAAACGTATGTTTTTTTAATAACACTGGTCAACAAAGATTTTTCATCAGAGTAAAATTTGTGGTGGCTGGATAGCATTTTTCACGCTGATTCTAAAACTGCATTCAGAGTTTTTCTAGCACGTATAGTTTTCAAGATGAAGGCATATATATAACTACACAGATTTAACCATTTTAAATAGGCAAAATACTAATATTTCAACATTTGATTGTGTTTATTTTATTGTGCTTTTTTTAGTTTATTCATCTTATTTATTTCAATTATCTTAATTATACATCTTATGTATTTCAGGTGTGAGCTTTTACGTCTAGCAACATTGTGATTCAGGCAACAACGCCGTGCTTTGTGTGTCAAAAGATCAGTCCAGTCCAAGAACTTGTTGTGTCAAGTTGGTGTACATTTTTTTTGAATTTATAGTTTGCTCAGGTCAGTCAACATGCCTCGACAATGTAAGAATGACCCCGACAAGTTCTGTTTCGTATGCGGCCAGTTGACAACTAAAACACAGCGACGAAGTATTACAACCGACATTAAGAAATATACAAGCTATACTTTGGTTGCCATCTAGGTGACCAAGATAAACCATGGGCGCCACATCAAATCTGTTCTGGCTGTTCAAATGGATTACGTGATTGGCTTAACAAAAAGAAAGCTTCAATGCCATTTGCCATACCCATTATATGGAGGGAGCCGAGAGATCATCATGAAGACTGTTATTTTTGTAGTGTGAACTTAATGGGGTTTTCTGCCAAGAACAAACACCAGATTGTATATCCAAACTTGGATTCAGCACGTAGACCAGTAAAACATGATGAAACATTGCCCATTCCAATTCCCCCAAGTGATAAGCTAGATTCTATCATAGATGACATGGAAAGTGATGAAGGTGCAACTGGCGTTTCCGGACCATCTACAGAACCAGAGTACACTTTTGAAGGTAGACATTTAGAGCCTAAAAAGTTAACCCAAGGACAGTTGAATGATCTTGTTAGAGACTTATCGCTGTCTAAAGAGAAATCAGAGCTTCTCGCCTCAAGACTAAAGGAGAACAATTTACTTGAGAACAATGTTCGTATTAGTTACTACCGAAAGCGGAATTTTGAATTAACAGCATTCTTTTCAGTAGACGGTCCTCTCTGTTATTGCCATGACATCAATGGACTATTTACAGCCATATCTCAGACGTATGTGGCATCTGAGTGGCGCCTCTTTATTGATTCGTCGCAGAGAAGCCTGAAAGCAGTTCTTTTGCATAATGGTAATATAATGCCATCCATCCCCATTGCCCATTCCGTCCATCTAAAAGAGACATATGACAATATGGATATACTACTTAAGGCGATCAAATACGACAGTCATCAATGGAATGTTTGTGGAGATCTAAAAGTTATAGGAATGCTTATGGGTATGCAGTCAGGATTCACAAAATTTTGTTGTTTCCTTTGCCTGTGGGACAGTCGCGCCACTATAGAACATTACACCAAAAGTGACTGGCCACTTAGGTATACATATGTCCCAGGTATAAGCAATGTCCAGTCTGTCCCTTTAGTGGATCCCCAAAAGATCTATCTGCCACCTCTTCACATTAAACTTGGTTTAATGAAGAATTTTGTTAAAGCAATGGGTAAAGTCAATTCTGAAGGGTTCCAATACCTTTCAAGGAAATTTCCGAAGGTTACTGCAGCAAAATTGAAGGAAGGAATTTTTGTTGGGCCACAAATAAGGGAGGTTTTGAATGACACTGAATTTGAAAAAGTCCTAAGTCCGCTGGAATTGAAGGCTTGGCTGGCGTTCAAATGGATATGTGAAAACTTTCTTGGAAGCAACAAGTCACCTGCGTATAAGGATGGAGTCAAGAACCTCCTTGATGCCTTCAAAGAAATGGAGTGTCGAATGTCGTTAAAAATTCACTTCCTGCATTCCCACTTAGATTTCTTTCCTGAAAACCTTGGTGCAGTGAGTGACGAGCAAGGAGAGTGCTTCCATCAAGATATTCAGATGATGGAGAAGCGCTACCAAGGATATTGAAATGAAAGCATGATGGCGGACCATTGTTGGATGCTGTATCGTGACAATCCAGGCCAAATTTACAAAAGGAAATCACACTCACAGCGCTCTTAATAAAATAATGTATATATTCTTTATTTATAAGTACATTGAATAAGGTATATGATGTATTTGTTGTTTAGCATTCCTAAGTGTGATCTATACATCCATAAATTTTCTTATAGCAATATCAAAAACTTAAAAATATCAAAACCAGTGTATCTATATAACTGTACGTGCTAGAAAAACAATAAAACCAGATTCGGGATCAGCGCGAAAAACGCATTAAGAAAAGTGTGATCATGTTTGTGATGAGAAAAAAAAGTTTCATTTTGTTGGCTAGTGTAATGAGTGTTTTGAATGGTACGTGTAGAAAGATAAAGCTTTGTGAATGTGGAATGTTTCATACGACAGATGATTGTGGGCGTTTCACGCATAGATGTGATGAAATTCATCGTTCTACATGTCAAAAGGGTTACAAGGCAGATGGTGGTGAAACATGTTTGTCATATGAAAGATGCGAAGCCTAAAAATAAATTGTGTATTACTCTCTACAACAAAGAGATGTACATTAGGGCGGCTCGTTTTTACACTTTTTTCGATATTTGACTGGGGGTAGTGCGGAAAAGTTGCGATTTGGAGAGAAAATAAAGTGTGTAAAATTTTTTTGATCTACGTCAATACCTTCCGGTGGCGGCGAGTCCTTAAAAATCGAAAAATAGGCCTAAAAACACATAAATTTTTTATATAATTTTATACAATTTTTATATAATGTTCATTGTTCAATGACTGCTATTAATTTATTCAAGCCTATAATAGTGTTCTCAGGGTTGTTTGCACAGAAATATAACGGAATTAACATTTGTATAACATCTTGTTAAAACTTGCTTTAAATCAATATTTTGGATATTTTAACGGCTAAGACGCCACCGGAAGTTATTAACAGATTGTGCTGAAATTTTTATTGTATATTTTGTAAGTCTTTAAAACCATTTTCCAATCTACCCCGTTAGGCCTATTTTTCGATTTTTAAGGACTCGCCGCCACCGGAAGGTATTGACGTAGATCAAAAAAATTTTACACACTTTATTTTCTCTCCAAATCGCAACTTTTCCGTACTACCCCCAATCAAATATCGAAAAAAGTGTAAAAACGAGCCGCCATAATGTACATTAACCTGAGACGAAAGACGTTATTCCGCATTTACTCGTGAGCCAAACCTTCTGTGACGAATATTTGGATGTTGAGTATGATGAATATCGCAAGTGTAGTAGTATGGGCGCAAAATGGACGAGTGCAATGCAATTGCAAATGTCGCAAGTTGTTATGCAACAAAGGGGAATGGGGGATTGTTGCAAGTTGCTATGCAACAATGGGGAACGTTGCAAGATGTTATGCAACAAGGGAGAGGGGGAATGTTGCAAGAGCAACAAGGGGTTATGCAACTTGGAGGCGGAGTTATCCCCCAGGAGAAAGAGAGAGGAGAAGGAGAGAAAGGAAGAGAGGTGTTCGCCTGGCAGGAGCCAAGCGCATATTAAGACTTCAGCCGAGCGGCCGTTGTCTTAATATGTTCCTAATCAGCCAGTTGGCTTATCTGGCTGAGTTGCTAGATTGCGCTATTTATTTAATTAAAGCATATATTCTGGCTTAATCAGCCAGTTGGCTTAGAAGACAGAGTTGCCAGTTTGCACTATTTATTTAATTAAAGCATATATTCTGGCTTAATCCGTCAGTTGGCGTAACTGACTGAGTTGCCAGTTTCCGCTATTTATTTAATTAAAGCATATATTCAGATTTAACCCGCCAGTTGGCGGGAGAACGGGATCTAACCTAGGTGCGAATTTCTTAATGGTCCCAGGACTGTTTTCCCTCTTGTTTTTGGTTTATTCGTTTTTCTGTATCCACCCGAAGAGGATGCCAGTGGGCATCGAAGCTGTTGTGGAAAAAACTCTATTAGAGTGGGTTTTTATTATCATATTTTGACCTTCACGTGGAAAAAAGTGGTTTTTTGCAATTGTTAAAACACTCCTTAACACAATAAAAACTAATTTCAGAATAAAAAAAATTTAAAGAGCCTAACAATAAAAAAATATCACTCTGGAGCGGAATAAGACGGTCTACCGAGAATAACAGAATCACCTTGTGAAAATAATATTTATCATTTACTAAAGAAATGCTCATTCCGTCAAAGGTCAAGCGTTCCACCCCGTCCTAGACCTACAGTTTAACGGGGGATACTACTACAATAGATCTAGTTGGCCTGGTGAAGTAGTGAGTTGACTTCTTTTACTCTCCATCTCTCAGGTCCACCAGGATCATCGGGGATCTTTTTTTCTATTCCATGGAATTTTAGATCCTTCCCTTTCCCGTACCGTAACAGTTGAATTTTATCAGTGTCAAACTTCATATAAAAACTATGCAACATCGCCTAAAACTTACTACATCATTGCCCCTAGCCCGTCCTTCATGCATTAAAAAAGTTCTACTTTATCGGCAATCTTTGTTTAGCATTCCCCATGATTGTTCATCCCGGCGAAGTCAAGCGTGTCACTCCACCTTAGACCTACAGTTTAACGTTGAATTCGAAACACGTCTAAAATAAAATGTTAAAACAATCCTTAACACAATAAAATCTAATTTCAGAATAATAAAAAAATTTAAACAACTTAACCATACAAAACATCACTCGGAATTGTCCTGAAAATGAAAGAAAGAAAAAATAAACAACAACAATCAGTTCACCTACAAAAATATAAAAATTGATGAATATATATATATATAAAGTAAAAAACAAATTAATTTATCAAAAGAATTTACGAAAACAATTTGTCTATTTCAATTAAACCAATTTTTTATCTTTTTATAACAAATTTTGCTTATTTTGAAGTCTCACACAATTTATATACTGCAAGCACAATAAACTTAAACAGTCCGAATTTGACCCAGTATAAATTAGCATCTTTAACAATTATTTTTCGAATTTAAACCTTTAAATTAATTTAAAATTATAAAGCGAACTAAAACTACAAAGCGATGCCTGTAAATCCATTATTTACTTCGAGTGAAAAATAATCTCAAAAACTCGAATAGATTCTGGAAAATTTTGCTACTTCTTTATTGAATCTCTTAGAATGCTCTACTATATATATATATATATATATATATATATATTATTATTAGTAGTAGTAGTAATAATAATATATAAATATATATAGTGTATGGTGCGCAATTTTAGGTAATTATTACCTAAAATTGCGCACCATACACTCAAACATTTTAAACCATGCCGTATAAAAATCAATTTAAACCTTTAAATTAATTTAAAATTATAAAGCGAACTAAAACTACAAAGCGATGCCTGTAAATCCATTATTTACTTCGAGTCAAAAATAATCTCAAAAACTCGAATAGATTCTGGAAAATTTTGCTACTTCTTTATTGAATCTCTTAGAATGCTCTACTGTATATATATATATATATATATATTTATATTATTATATAGTATATATATATATATATATATATATATAGTGTATGGTGCGCAATTTTAGGTAATTATTACCTAAAATTGCGCACCATACACTCAAACATTTTAAACCATGCCGTATAAAAATCAACGCGAAAAGGAAACAAAAATTATCGAATTCCGACTCTAATTTTGACTCCATATTATTACGGCTTCGACAAGACGACTCAGATAAATTGAGTCAAAGCGGTTTGGGAATCTAGACTCCAACGAGAAGAAAAAAAATTTTTTTTTTACCGCCTAAATTACGAAAATGCTCCCAATGAGAAGAATTTTTGAAAATGATGGGCGCCATCATGAAAAACAGCTACAATGATTGTTAAGGAATAAGAATCGAAATTTGCTTGCAAATGGGATAACACAATGCATCTTGTTATTTAAATAATCGAACCAGAATATTTATTAATGCTATAATACGCGTAGCAACAATTTTGACCGAAATATAAGGCGACGTGGGAAAGCCCTTATATTTATATAAAGGAGCACCGCGTAGCCACCAAAATGTTGTGTTTAATTTCTTTAAGGGCCCATTCCTTCATTATTATATTTCATTATTTACTCTACTTTATATTCATTTTCTCTCTATCTTTCATTTATCGTTCTCTTTACTCTCGTTTCGCTGTGCTTTATAAATACGAGTAGCACGTGGCCGAGTTTGAGAAGCCATTATGATTCGAACAATGCAAAGGAAATCGGGGGATTGATTATACACTCACTTTACTAACTTTTATTTATGCCAATACGTTTTTAGATAAGTGGGGTAATGCGAAGGTGTGGGGGGGGGGAGTAACGTAATACTATTCTAAATTTACAACCGCATCGTAACACACAAAAACACCTTCTTAACCCCAAGGCCGACCGATGACTGAAGGGCATTTCTGCCCAGACAAACGTTTTCACGAGCTAAACACATTTTTATTCACACTCCGTCTAATTCTCCGTATTGTCAAAAACATTTAAAAACGTAGAAGATTGGGATCTATCCAACAATAAAGAATTATGAAATCCTTCGATATATATATATATAAGATCTACTAAGTCCTTTTTAATCCGGTAGTGAAAAGAATACATTCGTTTTCACCTGTTCAGTTCATTTGTTTAAGGTTCAAAATTGAGTGTCAAACGCGTTGCAAGAGAGCATTTCCCTCCTCCACCAGGCGGTCATGTCTGTCGGAGGATGCAAGAGAGCAACTTGTTCCTCCACCAAGAGAGGTCTAGAGGCGGGACCACCTGCTTGAACCCCGTGTGAAGAGAGGACAGCAGAGAGAGACACAAACAAGGAGTCAGAAGACAGGTATAGGGTATTTAAAACCGAGAAATTTCAACTCTTGGGATATGGTAGAAATGAAGAAATTAGACTGCATATTAGACCAGATAAGCCGGGTGTACATGACTATGTGCGGTGGAGAACGCGCGAGAGCAACTAGATCCTCCACCAAGCGGTCATGTGTGGCGGAGAGCGCAAGAGAACGGCTCACTCCTTCACCAAGCCAATCCTAGAGGCAGGGGCCATCAGCTTCGATCTTCGTGTGAAGAGAGACCGATACGCGAAAACGCATCGTGGCACACACACACACATTTCATTCATGCAGTTAACCGTGATTCACTGTCGTCAATTGAGTTAACATGACCTACTAATTGTCACCGTCATGCACTTATTCGTGATCGTGGCATGGAGCTAACCGCGACTTGGAGGTGTTCAGATTCGCAGGTCCCCCGTCATTCCGACATAATGCGACTCAGTCAGTGTCTCTCAGCGCGACCAAAGGCAATATTACGAACGAAATTAACAAAGACGCAAAGAGAAAAATCGGCGAGTGGTACCAAACCTCAAACTAGACCCAATAACCATACACACTGACAACACCTAGTGACGCGCGTTCATTAGTTGCTGGACTATTTACTGAACTTTTTGATCACACCTCGTATATATAAGATCTACTAAGTCCTTTTTCAACCGGTAGTTAAAAGAACACATCCATTTTCACCTGTTCAGTCTCAATTGTTTAAGGGTCAAAATTGAGTGTCAAACGAAATGCAAGAGAGCAATTCCCTCCTACACCAAACGGTTATGTGTGGCGGAGAGCGACTGTTAATTTTATAGAAAACAGAGTAAATACATTTTTACATTAAATTGTCTTGCTAAAAATGATAATTATCAGAAAACTCGCAAGAGCCACACGCTCCTCCACCAAGCCAGGAAGACCTCAACTTTGTTGTGGCGGTCCTGATATACGCTCATTTAAGTCTCTGACAATATCCCAGGATGTATCATAACGCCCGCTTAGTGTTACTATTTTGCAGCAGTATTACAGCCTTCCGCTCAAGTCGAGCGCATAGTGCCGAACTGAGTTACCATGCCTTTCACACCCCTCACAGTTTCTAAGAATCATAAAATTAGGGACCTTTCTTGTCAATACTCTAAGACTTGCTGCATCAAGTTTTAAAGTATCGCTAATAAAGGTCCCTTTTGTGATTCTTAGAAGTTGTGAAGTGAATGGGAAAGGCACGGGCAACTCAGGTCGGCACTATGCGCTCGGGTTTGGGCGGAAAGCTGTAATACTACAGCAAATAATAACACTAACCGGGCGTTATGATACATCCTGGGATATTGTCAGAGACTTAAATGAGCGTATCTGAGGACCGCCACAACAGTCAAAGTAGAAATCTTCCTGGCTTGGTGTAGGAGCGTGTGGCTCTTGCGAGTTTTCTGATAATTATTATTTTTAACAGCGATTTCAAATCATTAATGTGTGTGTGTGTGTGTGTGTGCGTGTGTGCCGTCTTCAGTTTATGACACTCTCTCTCTGTATATATATCACAATTTATTTACGGCAATGTGTGTGGGATGGGTGGGGTGGGGTGGGGGTTATCGATGTTTAATGAAACTGAAAACATGAATTGATAAGTTATGTTTTAGCTTTAAGGTATATCATGTCTACATTCATGATGATGTTTATAGGATGAAAAATAAAATATTAATCTCATAGAACATTTATATTGTTTATTGTGATGTTAAATCAAAGAACGAATGTAAGGAGAAGCAGAGTGAGACATCATGAGTAATCCCTCGCTGCTATCTCGGGAAAACATTCCGATGGTACCCTTTCATGTACCTGCGCCCTTTCCTTCTCGTCTCACATAAAATAACGTTGATGCGAAGACAATTTAATGTAAAAATGTATTTACTCTGTTTTCTATAAAAATTAACAGTCGCTCTCCGCCACACATGACGTTTGGTGTAGGAGGGAATTGCTCTCTTGCATCGCGTTTGACACTCAATTTTGAACCTTAAACAATTGAGACTAAACAGGTGAAAATGAATGTGTTCTTTTAACTACCGGTTGAAAAAGGACTTAGTAGATCTTATATATACGAGGTGTGATCAAAACGTTCGGTAAATAGTCGCGCAACTAATGAACGCGTGTCACTAGGTGTTGTCAGTGTGCATGGTTATTGGGTTTAGTTTGAGGTTTCGTACCACTCGCCGATTTTTCTCTTTGCGTCTTCGTTAATTTCGTTCGTAATATTGCCTTTGGTCGCGCTGAGAGACACTGACTGAGTCGCATTGTGTCGGTATGGCGGGGTACCCGCGAACGTAAACACCTCCAAGTCGCGGTTAGCTCCATGCCACGATCACGGATACGTGCATGATAGTGACATTTAGTAGGTCAGGTTAACTCAATTGACGACAGTGAATCACGGTTAACTGCATGAATGAAATGTGTGTGTGTGTGTGTGTGTGCCACGATGCGTTTCCGCGTGTCGGTCTCTCTTCACACGAAGATCGAAGCTGGTGGCCCCTGCCTCTAGGATTGGCTTGGTGAAGGAGTGAGCCGTTCTCTTGCGCTCTCCGCCACACATGACCGCTTGGTGGAGGATTTAGTTACTCACTCGCGCTCACCACCGCACATAGTCATGTACACCCGGCTCATCTGGCCTAATATGCAGCCTAATTTCTTCATTTCTACCATATCTCAAGAGTTGGAATTTCTCGGTGTTAAATACCCTACTGTTGTCTTCTGTTGTCACCCTCTGCTGTCCTCTCTTCACAAGGGGTTCAAGCAGGTGGTCCCGCCTCTAGACCTGTCTTGATGGAGAAGCGAGTTGCTCTCTTGCGTTCCCAGCCACACATGACCGCTTGGTGGAGGAGCGAGTTGCTCTCGCGCTCTCCACCGCATATAGTCATGTACACCCGGCTCATCTGATCTAATATGCAGTCTAATTTCTTCATTTCTACCATAGCTCAAGAGTTGAAATTTCTCGGTGTTAAATACCCTATTCCTGTCTTCTGACTCTTTGTTAGTGTCCCCCTCTGCTGTCCTCTCTTCACACGGGGTTCAAGCAGGTGGTCCCGCCTCTAGACCTGTCTTGATGGAGGAGCGAGTTGCTCTCTTGCGCTCCCCGCCACACATGACCGCTTGGTGGAGGAACGAGTTGCTCTTGCGCTCTCCACCGCACATAGTCATGTACACCCGGCTCATCTGGTCTAATATGCAGTCTAATTTCTTCATTTCTACCATATCTCAAGAGTTGAAATTTCTCGGTGTTAAATACCCTATTGCTGTCTTCTGACTCTTTGTTAGTGTCCCCCTCTGCTGTCCTCTCTTCTCACGGGGTTGAAGCAGGTGGTCCCGCCTCTAGACCTCTCTTGGTGGGGGAACGAGTTGCTCTCTTGCGCCCTCCGACACACAAGACCGCCTGGTGGAGGAGGGAAATGCTCTCTTGCAACGCGTTTGACACTCAATTTTGAACGTTAAACAAATGAGACTGAGCAAGTGAAACTGAATGTATTCTTTTTACTACCGGATTAAAAAGGACTTAGTAGATCTTCTATATATATATATATATATTTATTTTAACTGCAAACAACACACAGTATAATTAATGTAAAGAACGACGCTTGTGTAGAAGAACGTTCCGCATAAGATGAGGAGGGAGAACGAACAAATGAAAAATGAGGTAACCACCCGCGAATCGAACCCGGGATCTTCCGATTGCCGGTCAAGTATGCTATCCACTACACCATGGGCCTCGATTAATCAGAAGTCGTAATTCTCCTACGTACGAGCAGAAACCAATGCCCTGAGGGGGCACCTTCGCATGCCGTACCTATATATACATTTTAACTGCAAACAACACAGTATAATTAATGTAAAGAACGACGCTTGTGTAGAAGAACGTTCCGCACAAGATGAGATGAGGAGGGAGAACGAACAAATGAAAAATGATGTAACCATCCGGGAATCGAACCCGGGATCATCTTGTGCGGAACGTTCTTCTACACAAGCGTCGTTCTTTACATTAATTATACTGTGTGTTGTTTGCAGTTAAAATATATATATAGGTACGGCATGCGAAGGTGCCCCCTCAGGGCATTGGTTTCTGCTCGTATGTAGGAGAATTACGACTTCTGATTAATCGATGCCCATGGTGTAGTGGATAGCATTTCTGACCGGCAACCGGAAGATCCCGGGTTCGATTCGCGGGTGGTTACCTCATTTTTCATTTGTTCGTTCTCCCTCCTCATCTTGTGCAGAACGTTCTTCTACACAAGCGTCGTTCTTTATATATACGTATCGAAGCATTTTATAATTCTTTATTGTTGGATAGATCCCAATCTTCTACGTTTTTAAATACTTTTGACAATACGCTGAATTAGACGGAGTGTGAATAAAAATGTGTTTAGCTCGTGAAAGTCATCGGTCGGCCTTGGGGTTAAGGTGTTTTTGTGTGTTACGATGTAGTTGTAAATTTAGAATAGTATTACATTACTTCCCCCACCCCCTCGCATTGCCCCGCTTATATAAAAGCGTATCAGCATAAATAAAAGTTAGTAAAGTGTAGTGTATAATCAATCCCCCGATTTCCTTTGCAATGTTCGAATCATAATGGCTTCTCAAACTCGGCCACGTGCTACCCGTATTTATAAAGCACAGCGAAACGAGATTAAAGAGAACGGTAAATGAAAGATAGAGAGAAAATGAATAGAAAGTAGAGTAAATAATGAAATATAATTATGAAGGAATGGGCCCTTAAAGAAATTAAACACAACATTTTGGTGGCTACGCGGTGCTCCTTTACATAAATATAAGGGCTTTCCCACGTCGCCTTATATTTCGGTCAAAATTGTTGCTACGCGTATTATAGCATTAATAAATATTCTGGTTCGATTATTTAAATAGCAAGATGCATTGTGTTATCCCATTTGCAAGCAAATTTCGATTCTCATTCCTTAACAATCTTTGGAGCTGTTTTTCATGATGGCGCCCATCATTTTCAAAATTTCTTCTCATAGGGAGCATTTTCGTAATTTAGGAGGTTAAAAAAATTTTTTTCTCTCTTCTCGTTGGAGTCTAGATTTCCAAACCGCTTTGGCTCAAAATTTATCTGATTCGTCTTGTCGAAGCCGTAATAATATAGAGTCAAAATTAGAGTCGGAATTCGAGAGTTGTTTGTTTCCTTTTGCGTTGATTTTTATACGGCATGGTTTAAAATATTTGAGTATATGGTGACGCAATTTTAGGAAAAGAAATATATATATATATTAGGCCGTTTCGAAACATCGAAATTTATGATGGCTCAACGCACACATACTAAAAAAGTAATATGTCATGAACAAAGACTTCATGCAAAATATTAAGACAAGAGCTTATTGTTATCCCACCCCTCAATGCATATCTATTTTACCCCTCATGAGAAAATTTTCATTTTTCTGGCAAATATATTTATTTATTTTGTGATGTCCTCTTAAATTTGGTATATAAAATTCATAAATAAAATTGGAAGATAAGTAGGTCATTTTCAGGAATGGTCCAGTAACCCCCCTATATTCTTTAGAGAGAATTCTAGAAAATTCTTCCTTCAGGATAACTATTCTAGAATTTCCATTTTTTCCCTTTATGGATTATATGATGTTTTATTTGCTTTTTCATCTATAATTACTGATATTTTCACAAGTTTACTGTTCTAGAAAGGTTACTTCATGTTACTTTACAACTTTCTTACAGTAATCAAGTCATAATATAATTTAGGTGAGTGATTAATGATTATATTATATTATTATTAAGACTAACAGGTGGTAAAACTTTTTCCCTCAGAATTATGGCAAAAACCAGAAACAAGTGTGAAGTCTGGTTGGTCGGACAAGTGCTGGAAGAGGGTTTCCTGAGAAGCAGCTTCCAACTAACAGTGATGTCCTTAAACGTCTTTTTTATCACATTAAGGTGGGAAAGCAAAATGTCTCTGTAGCTTGCGCAACTGTAGCCAACGAAGTTATTGCTATGTGGGAAAAAGCCTCCTTAATTACATCCCACAAGCCTTATATTGTCTCAAAGCTTAAAAGGCTTTACAATAAGCATGAAGGGCTGGTCAAGAACCGAACTCGACGAACTCCTACCCAAGAGAAGAATGAAGCAGAATTTGTCACCAGCTTAAAGAAGCTTTTCGATGTAGCTCATTCAGAAGTGGAAACAGAAATAAAATTGCAGGAGGATAAAGATTTTCTTAAGGATCAAAGGAACGATCGGAAAATGATTATGGGTCCAGAAGACAAGGAGTTTTCAAGAAAGGCAAAAGCAAAGACAGATAAGCATGGAAAGAATGGAAAAACTTCGCAGGAAATCAAAGGAAGAAATGAGGCAATTGACAAAGGTTGTGGATCTCAACCAATGTGATAATTCCGGTTCAGGAGGAAGTAAAGAATCATCTGGTGATGAATTGTTCTACAGAGCACTCTCATCATCATCTTCAAAAAAGGAGAAGCTTGAACCAGGTGTAACTGTTAGGGGTAAAAAGTTCTTGGCTGCTCTGGACCGCACTGGAACATCTGCAAGAGCTGCTATGCACATTGTGGCACCTGCCCTTTCAGCTGCTAGAGTGGAAATTGAAGAGATCACACTTTCATCATCCTCTATCTACAGGTCTCGGCGATCAACACGGATGCAGATGGGAGAAGATATTAAAGCCAGTTTCCAACCAAATACCCCTTTAATAATACATTTTGATGGAAAGCTTCTTCCATCCATGCATGGGGGTAAGATTGATGTAATGCCCATTGTTGTGACTGGTGCAGGCGAATTAGAAAAATTACTTTGCAGGCCTTTGTTTTGATACTACTGCAAGCAATACAGGTATCCATGCTGGGGCTTGTACCATCATCCAAAAGGCTCTTCAGAGATCACTCCTTTTTCTGGCATGCCGCCACCATATCCACGAGCTTCTTATCACTGCAGTTTTTGACATGTTTTTCTCTTCTTCGGGTCCACAAATTCCCTTATTCAATCGATTCAGAGATTGTTGGGATAACATTGATCAGCAGAATTACAAGCCCTATGAACCCAATGATCTCACCTCAGAATCTTTAGATCATTGGATCTTGAAGCACAGAGACAAGCTTATTTCTTTCATCAACTCCAAACTTCAAGAGGGCCACACTCGAGGTGACTAGAGGGAATACTTAGAACTTGCACTTATCTTCCTTGGTTGTCCAATGCCTAAAACAAATAAAGGCTCTGATAGCAGATTCCACTACCCAGGAGCTTACAGCAGAGCTAGATGGATGGGAAAGGGCATCTATTCCTTAAAAATTTACTTATTTAGGAACCAATTCCTTCTCACCCCTCATGAAAAACAAGCTCTGATACGAATAAACGCCTTTTCAGTGACAGTTTATCTTCAAGCTTGTTATACATCTCCAGTTGGAATTGATGCTCCAGCAAATGATTTGGCCCTCCTCAAGATGCTACATATCTACAAGATCCAGGTTGATAAGGAAGTGGGTGCTACAGCCCTCAAAAAACTTCAGAACCATGGTTGGTACTTGAGTGAGGATCTTGTAGGATTTGGCTTTTTCTCAAACCTCGTGACTGAAGATGATAAGGTTCTAATGCTCCACAACCTTCACCACGCGCCTCCTCGAAAAGTGAGGGCAAGAAAGGTGGACCCCCGAATGTTGCAAAACCCCAATGACTTAAAGATTACCAGTTTTGTCACAACTCAAACACAAGACTTCTTCAAGTGTTTGAAAATAGAAATTCCCAACAAACTTGAAGACATTGAGGAGCACCGTAATCGGGTCATGGCAGTCAAAGTAATGAACGACTGTGCTGAACGAGGAGTCAAACTGGCTACAGAGTTTAATGAGAAGCTCACAAAGAGTGAGGAAGAGAGACAACTGGCCTTTCAAATCATTGAAAATCAGAGAAAGGAGGTCCCTCAGCCACTGAAATCCCTATATTCTTAATCAATATATGTCTTAAATAGAATTTAAGTCGCTTTGTTTTAAAACATATTTTTCGTTCAGTCTTATATTTGCTGTAATTATCCATTAATGTAAAAGAAGTACCATCTGAGGGGTGCCTTTTTATCATTCAAATAAAATGATATTTTGGCTATTTGTTTTTCTTCCTTTATATAAAAAAATAAAAGTGTGTGCGTTTATCAAAATTCAATTTGAAAAATTACCATATAAATGTGAAACGGTCTAATATATATATATATATATATATATATATATATATATATATATATATATAGAGTAGAGCATTCTAAGAGATTCAATAAAGAAGTAGCAAAATTTTCCAGAATCTATTCGAGCTTTTAAGATTATTTTCGACTGGAAGTAAATAATGGATTTACAGGCATCGCTTTGTAGTTTTAGTTCGCTTTATAATTTTAAATTCATTTAAAGGTTTAAATTCGAAAAATAATCGTTAAAGACACTAATTTATACTGGGTCAAATTCGGACTGTTTAAGTTTATTATGCTTTCCGTATATAAATTGTTTGAGACTTCAAAATAAGCAAAATTTTTTATAAAAAGATAAAAAATTGGTTTAATTGAAATAGAGAAATTGTTTTCGTAAATCCTTTTGACAAATTAATTTGTTTTTTACTTTATATATATATATATATATATATATATATATTCATCAATTTTTATATTTTTAGAGGTGAAGTGATTGTTGTTTATTTTTTACTTTCTTTTATTTTCAGGACAGTTCCGAGTGGTTTTGTATGGTGAGGCTGTTTAAATTTTTTTTTATTCTGAAGTTAGATTTTATTGTGTTAAGGAGTGCTTTAACATTTTATTTTAGCCGTGTTTCGAATTCAACGTTAAACTGTAGGTCTAAGGTGGAAAGATACGCTTGGCCTTCGCCGGGATGAACAATCAGAGGGGATGCTAAATAAAGATTGCCGATAAAGTAGAACTTTTTTAATGCATGAAGGACGGGCTAGAGGCAGTGATTTAGTAAGGTTTAGACGATGTTGCAAAGTTTTTATATGCAGTTTGACACTGATAAAATTCAACTGTTACGGTACGGAAAAGGGGAGGATCTAAAATTCCATGGAATAGAAAAAAAGATCCCCGACGATCCGGGTGTACCTGAGAGATGGAAAGTAAAAGAAGTCAACTCACCACTTCACCAGGCCAACTAGATCTATTGTAGTAGTATTCCCCGTTAAACTGTAGGTCTAGGACTGGGTGAAAAGCTTGACCTTCGAAGGAGTGAGCATTTCTGTAGTAAATGATAAATATTATTTTCACAAGGTGATTCTGTTATTCTCGGTAAACCGTCTTATTCCGCTTCCGAGCGATATTTTGTATGGTTAGGCTGTTTAAAATTTTTTTATTCTGAAATTAGATTTTATTGTGTTAAGGAGTGTTTTAACATTTTATTTTAGACGTGGTTCGGGTTCAACGTTAAACTGTAAGTCTAAGGTGGAGTGACACGCTTGACCTTCGTTAGAATGATCAATTTGGATAGGTCCGGGGTTGTATATTATTATTTTTTTTATTATATATATACTCCTTGCTCGTAGTTCTTATGCTATTATTATTTTTGATTGGATATATTCCTTCGCTTTTAGAGGAATGTATATTTATTTTCAATATATTTCGTGAAATTGGATCCAATAATTTGTCTAAATAAGCAGAGTGATGTGATGGTGTTTTATTTAATTCTTTTGGATGTACAGTATATATAAACGTTATTATTATTATTATTATTATTTAATTATACCAAATCGCTGGTTAGGCCTTCTAAGTTAACTGGCAGGTTGAGACAGCTGACGGATTATGCCAATCCAATAATTCGTCTAAATATAGAGTGATGTGTTGTTGTTCTATTTAATTCTTTTGGTTGTATATATAAACGTTATTATTATTATTATTATTATTATTATTATTATTTAATTATACCAAATGGCTGGTTAGGCCTTCTAAGTCAACTGGCGGGTTAAGCCAGCTGACGGATTATGCCAATCCAATAATTCTTCTAAATAAAGAGTGATGTAGTGATGTTTTATTTAATTCTTTTGGTTGTATATATAAACGTTATTATTATTATTATTATTTAATTAGACCGAATGGCTGGTTAGGCCTTCTAAGTCAACTGGCGGGTTAAGCGAGCTGACGGATTATGCCAATCCAATAATTCGTCTTAATAAAGAGTGATGTGGTGGTGTTTAATTTAATTCTTATGGTTGTGTATATATAATCGTTATGATTATTATTTAATTATACCAAATGGCTGGTTAGACCTTCTAAGCCAACTGGCTGGTTAAGTCAGAATATATGCTTTAATTAAATAAATAGCGCAAACTGGCAACTCAGCCTTCTAAGCCAACTGACTGATTAAGACAGAATATACGCTTCAATTAAATAAATAGCGCAATCTGGCAACCCAGCCAGATAAGCCAACTGGCTTATTAAGCCAGCTGGCTGATTAGGAACATAATAAGACAACGGCCGCTCGGCTGAAGTCTTAATATCCGCTTGGCTCCTGCCAGGCGAACACCTCTCTTCCTTTCTCTCCTTCTCCTCTCTTTTTCTCTTGGAGGATAACTCCGCCTCCAAGTTGCATAACCCCTTGTTGCTCTTGCAATATTCCCCTTGTTGCATAACAACTTGCAACATTCACTCTTTTTGCATAACAACTTACAACATTCACTCTTGTTGGATAACAACTTGCAACATTCACTTGTTGCATACCAACTTGCAACATTGATCAACATTTGCAATTGCATTGTATTTGTCCATTTTGCACCCATGCTAGTAGTGTGGTAAACGGACCAATATTTTTAAAACGACTATGACAGAGTCAACCGTGAAGTTATTTGTAGATTTCAATCATGCTAGCTGATCATTGAAAATAAAAATTACTGTGTATGTCAAGAGTAGCTATCTCAAGGCTTGCTTGTGGCCCGCGTGATAAACGAGCGAAAAAGAATAGTCGACTGAAAAATCAATTGAGACAAGGAACACTTTTTAAACGGATGTCGGGGGGGGGAGCGATTTGTTCCCATTAATTAGCACGCCTAAAAAAAGGTTGGCCACCCCTCGTGTATGTTCTAGCACATAATGTCGCAAAGTTTGATAAATAGTTTCTTTATATGGAGCTTTTTGAACATGAATCATCGGAAATATTCCCTGTTTATCCATTGAAAAGAGGTAATAAGCTCATACAAGTGAAGCGCATATAAGGGATAATGTACAGTTCAAAGACACTCACTGTTCATGCCTTGTAAGCTAACTAAATTAGATAATATGGGTGGATACTAAGGTTTCAAAAGATATTTCCTTGCACTTTCCTCACTCGCGACACTAAATTACATTGGACTAGCATCCCCCCAAACATTACTTTTACTATGACAGTATGAGCGCGAATGAACGAGCGGATTTTGATCGTTATTGCAATAGTTTCAGTGAAGATAATCTATGCAAAATAGCGGCTGAATGTGAACGTTATTGTGCGAATGATATACGTGAGCTTAGAGTTTGTTTTCAAACTTTTAGACTCGTGTATACTCGTATAAGCCAGTTCAGTTGTGTCCCACTACAGGCTGCAACCACACTTGCCTTTCTCTGCTTCACTATCAAATCACGAAACAATCCACGTAGCTACGGTTATAAGACCCTTTACTGGCTCTCACACATACAATAACAGAGAGGAGTGCACACAAAACATGCTCGCAACACGGGAGAAGTGGCCATCAAGATCAGCGGCAGTACTTTTTGGGCCGATGGATTGAGTGGGGATCCCCACACCGGCGAGAAAACGGCGTACTCCTTCCACGGATGTCGCTGGCACGGATGCCCACGTCGTCCTCAGTATGGTATCACAGGTAACCTCCACGGCCGATCTCCCACTGATAGTTTGGCCTGGACCCGTACTCGCTATCAGTTTACAAGATCCCATTTTACTCACAAGCTATTATAGGAGCACAATTATGATTTGTGGATGGAACCCGACGAACAATACCGTGACGAGATAAGGGCCATCAAACGCTCAATGGTGGTGGACCCCCTCAAGTGTGTGATATTTTGTTTGGATAGCCTACAAACGATAGGCACAGTGCACAGTGCACAGTGCACAGAAGCACCGGACAAAAGAGCACAGATACAGAAGGACACTTATGAGAAAGAGAACAAAGCTATCTAAACAACTGACAAAGCAATTAAGTGATACAAGACATAGTAACATCCGGACTCAGATACTGATGTTAGAACTTAAAATAAAGGAGTCAACCATAAGAGAGAATATTGATAATGAACACAAAGCTATTGGCACTATAAAGGAAAATAGCAAATTCTTCTTTAGCTATGCTAAACGCAAAGCAGTTATCAAAACGAGCATTGGCCCATTGCTTGCTAAAGATTGACTAACTCTCACATCTAATACACAGGAAATGGCAAACATTTTACAATCTCAATATGCTTTAAGCTGGAGTACCCCTGCAGTAGCAAAGAAAATAAAAACTACAGCATTTTTTGATAGAGAAGAAAATGACCAAGACAGACCATTATTGGAAGATATACAAATAACCACTAGAGATACAACAGGCAATAACAGAGCTACCGGGAGTTCAGCCCCTGGTCCAGATGGAATTGGAGCCAAGATTCTTAAGGAATGCAAACATACTTTATCTCTGCCTTTGAAAATCCTGTGGAGATCCTCACTAGACACCAGTAGAATACCACCAATCATGAAACAAGCAAATATTACCCCAATCTACAAAGGAGGCAAAAGAAAGGAAGCCAAGAACTATAGACCCATATCTTTGACTTCCCATATTATTAAAATATTTGAGAAAGTCCTGAAAAGGCACATTGTCAGTTTTATAGAAAATGAACATCTCTTAGAAGACTTTCAACATGGCTTCAGACACAAGAGATCCTGCCTTACTGAATTTA
Source organism: Bathynomus jamesi (assembly GCA_023014485.1). Classification (NCBI taxonomy): domain Eukaryota; kingdom Metazoa; phylum Arthropoda; class Malacostraca; order Isopoda; family Cirolanidae; genus Bathynomus; species Bathynomus jamesi. Next base: position 336,352 of record JAJOZX010001914.1, on the reverse strand, counting down.
TAGACCATTGCAATACAATCCTACAATACTTCGGAGAAAACCACAATGTTGATGTCATCTATCTAGACTTTGCAAAAGCTTTTGACAAGGTTGACCATGGTATATTATTCCATAAACTAAAAGAACTTGGTATTTGTGGAAAAGTAGGAAAATGGATCCATGCCTTTCTCTCTGACAGAAAACAAACAACTGTAAATGGAGCAAGATCTATAGAAAAAGAAGTGATTAGTGGAGTGCCGCAAGGCACAGTACTAGGACCAATTCTATTCATTATAATGCTAAACAATATAAACTGTAACCTAGGAAGCTCTCTCCTGTCATTCGCAGATGATACCAGAATACTAAGACCAATTACAGAAAAAGAAGACTGTGTAGAGCTACAAAAAGATCTACAAACTATATATGCATGGGCAGATGCAAACAATATGGCCTTCAATGAAGACAAATTTGAACTAATTAAGTATGGACCAAATAAATACCTGAAAGAACAATTCAACTACACTGGACCCACAGGAAAAGATATTGCACAAACTGATCATGTCAGGGATCTAGGGATTATATTATCTGAAGATGCAACATTCAACAGGCACATTGACAAAGTAACCTCATCATGCAAACAACTAATAGGATATATACTGAGGTCATTCAGAACTTGGGACAGTATGACCATGCTTACCCTGTGGAAATCACTTGTCCTTCCACGCATTGACTACTGCTCTCAATTATGGTTTCCCCACAAACAGAATGAATTGCAAAAAATTGAGGGCCTACAAAGAACCTTTACCTCGTATATTAAACAACCTGATGGGCAACAGGTGAGTAAAGACAAATTAAACAACTGGGATAGGCTTAGAGGCCTCAACCTTTATTCCATAGAGAGAAGGTTTGAGAGATACATCCTAATCTACACCTGGAAAATTCTAGAAGGGCTTTTAGTTGCCCCCAATACTGAACCAATTGTGCCCACCTTAACAAGAACTGGCAGAATGTGTAAAAAATATCACCTCCCACCAAACAGTCTGAGAAGGATTCAAACCCTTCAATATAATAGTATCTCTAGGCAGGGTTCTCGCCTGTTTAACTCCTTGCATCAGTACCTTAGAGATATAAGTGCAGTCCCAGTAGATACTTTTAAAAAACACTTGGACATGTTTTTAGCCAACATACCCGACCAACCCACAGTGTGTTCAGGGTATTCCTCTGCCAGACCAGCCCCCACAAATTCAATAGGGGACCAAATCGTATGGCAGGAGCAAGAGAAAAGAAGGGTGGCGACCCCGTCGTGGCCCCGCCTCAGGAGGCGCTGAGTGGACTTCGTGGGAGCAGCGCACCCTTGAGGCAGAAGCGCTTTAAGGTAAATTTAAGGTAAATGTGGAGATTCCACATGCCATCTCTCTGAGCTCTGATGAAAGCCAGTAGGACCTCTACTATTTCCATGTAGGATGACCACAGCCTGAAGTTGGGATTTTCAGAGTGCTGGTCATTGAATTCCTCCATGAGACTGTGGAATTTCTCATCTACCAAAACGTCTGAGAAGTTTTCAACAGCATCGCGCATCTCATCTATGTAAGCTCTCTGAAATGCGAAGCAACATTGAGGGCAAGCTGTTTGACGTTCTCATCCCCGTTGCCAGTTGCAGCCAGCCATGACTCAAACATCTGCCACTTGATGCGCCAGAGTGCCTCATACGTCAGCTGGTGACCTCTCACAGCTCGTAGTAGGCCTTGCCATCCAGCATTGTCTCAGTGGTGATAGCCGCGTACACACCTTCCTCTGTCCATAAGTCATCAAGTCTCACACTTTCCATGTGTTGACCAGTGGCTTTCAGAAAGTTGAAACAGATATGGAGGCCTCCTAAGAGCAAGACCACGTTGGCAAATTTCGAGTTTGCCCAGACTAGTTCCTTACCACTGCTGTACAGTCGCTGATCAGCAGTGATAATGGTGTACTTCTGGCTGACATACTCAGAAATGGCCATGAAGCGATTGATGACGGTGGTCATGGTGTCACTGTCATCTGCTGGTGCCTGAAGGATTGGCAACATCCCGGCGGTCGTTACTGGTGGATCCGCAGTGCTGACAGATTGATTGAATGCTCCCCAGCTTGGAACGGACATCGCTTCATCATTGGATGCGTGACACCACCCAGGCCAAGTCCTTGGCACGTGCCCGGTCCCTCTCAGGTTCATGTGACATCCGTCTATGTCATTGTCGTAGCCAGGCGGAGATGACCTCTTGCCAGATGGGAGGGTAGCCTAGTCCAGCCTTTGGAACTCCTGTAGGTCATCAGGTTTAATAGATTTCGATCTCTTGTGCTTGCCACCCTTTTGGCCATGACTCTGCTGTGGAGGCGGGCCTCTCTGCCATACCATCAGTTGAGTGCTGTGGAAGGTGTTTTTCCCGTCTAAGGTTGACTCCAAGACATCTATGTTGTCACAAGAGCAGTGAATCATTCTCTCTTTGACGATAGTGTCAGGGATGTAGACACATCCATTCTCAGCATACCTCTCCAGGATGTTCTGAGCGATGGTGGTGTCTATCCTTCTTACAGTGTCGATACCAATAGTGTGATTTGCCGCATGGAACAGATCGAGGAGTGTTTCTGAGCGGGTGGCTTGGTACAGAGTAAGACCCAAGCCCACATGCTTTGGTGTCAACTTTCGTCAGTTGGAGACTGCATAGACTATGTCCTGGGCAATGCCACACATACACTCTGCTTCACTTTCTGGTCCTCTTCACTTCCCTCATCCAGAGCATCCATTCCCCCAAAGAGCAATCGTAGAACAGGTACAGACTGTCGGGTATGACGTGATCAACATGTTCCTGATCAAGACCTTGCCACGTCTCGGAGTGTCCAGGAGTTTCAAGAAGATCTTGTCGAACCTTCAGAGTCACGTGTACCATATCTTGGAATACGCTGCTAGTGGCACACATGCGGACATCAGCATCTTCATCTTCAGTAGACTCTGACTCAGAGGTGACAAGACCTTGTTCACAAGACAGCCAGTGCTTTGGAGGTGAGGAAATCTGACCTCTCTCCAGGGTAAATCAGCAGCGGGCCCCTTGATAATGGGCGTACATAGCTGGCGTTTGGTCCAAGCAGCCTTTGAACATCTTCTTAGAACGTTGTTCTCTGGAGTATTTCACGGTGATGCCGGTGTCATTACACATACTCTCGTATCTGTCCCAGACGTCTCCCATGTCGTATACGTGACCACGAGACAGGTCTACTGTCAAGTATTTGCACAGCTTCGTCATGCACTCATTTTTAGGCCCTTGCTGCTCCTCTGACACTGCTTGTTTTCTAGTACGTCTCTCAAATGTCACCAAACATGCCAGATGATAGCAGCCTTCAACTGCAATCACATCACTCACCGCTGACAACGGTATGCTCATGACAAGGTCGTGTTTGACACGCTGGATCAAGTCATCTGACTTCCCCATTGTCTCCACCCTGTACAGTTTCTTTGTGGTCTTCTTTTGGCAAACCATGCAGAGGGTCCAGTCAATCACTGGTGTTGAACGTCTACGTTTCGGGTGAAAAGCCTGAGAGCCTGCACTTTTTGTGGTATCTCCCAGGTTCTTTCTCTCATCGCCCACAGTCATAGGTCTTGCTTTTCCTTCTGCTGATGCTGTGCGCAGGTCACCAGCGCTGCTTTGGCAGAAGAAGCAGCAATCCTCAGTGACATCCTGACGTTTCCTCTCGCGCTTGATGAGAGCTACAGGGTCTATTCCTTATGAGCTTCCTAGCTGCAAAGACAAGTGGGAATGGCAGTATGTAGTAGCCACAGATATATTGAAACAATTCGAAACATACCTATCCTTTAGCACTATTATTATTATTATTATTTTACCAGCTGGCACTGTCTGCACTCTTCTAATTGCATATATCAAACCAAACCAATGTCTGGCCAGCCAGTGCATTGAAAATATTCAACATGTGAAAGTATGGTATTACTTGTACTATGGTAGTAGTATGCACATGCGCACCTCACCCAGCATGCTAAATGTAGTTTTAATGGAACTAAAGACATCCAGAGTCATACTTACATTCAATTATTATCCATAAGATCACAAAAATATGCTTTATGTGCTAATGATACACCTTTAAACACGTTGTTACATAGAGCCACCACTGAAATGCAAAAATTCGGAATTTTTCAGAATTTGACTTTTGTAACCTTGTATGGGACCTTCAAACCCAAAATTGAGTGTGGCATCCACCCACATCTTGTTTGGCATCCTCACTACTACTTCTCTAAGGTGGGTGCCTGCTATTAACAAAAAACGCCATTAAGTTTTTTTCTAGAGGACTTTTCAATTTTTGTCCGGCCCACTAATAAGCAGTCAAATTCTTTGGTAAGCTGTGAATATTTACAGTTGTACTGAATAATTTTTATAATTATTATTTTGTAGTAGAAGATAATTAAACTCATCAACTGTTGACACTAAACAGTTACTTCGGAGTCAAAGTGATTTTGTTCGGAAATAGCATTGTTTAAAAGTAAACTAAAATAATTGATATCAGGACAAATAACATGAGTCTTTATTGTTGAGTCATTTTATCAGTGATGCATAGACAATCTCGCCGAAAACCGAATGCGAGGGAATAAAAATTTAAAATATAAAGATATAAAATTTTACCCCTGAAGTACGATTTAGATACTCGACCGTCGAGATGGTGGGCATACCTCTTCCATAAAGACACATAGTTACCTTTCTTTAATTGTTTTGTTTGTTCATTTACTAGATGAACGTCTGTAACCAAAGTATTCAGGTTCTTTTATCGTGTTGTTTCACCTTCTTCACAATATTTAGGGTCATGTGATGGAGGGGACCTACAACTTTACGTGAGATCCGAACCACGGTCGCTATATAATCTGGATGCAGAGGACGGTCTCCCATCCAACTACTGTCTATACCGAATGTCGCTTAACTTCGCTAATGGACGGGCAGCGGTCTTATGACACTGGCCACGACGTAGCCCGTATTCTGTTTTGGTGGGGTGTCTTTTTCTTTGATAATTAACTTGGGTCTGAGAACGTAAGCTACTTTTTCAAGCATTCTGACTTCTCTGAATTTCGAGAGAAATTCACCTTTATAGGTCTTTGTAGGACATATTACTTGTAAAAATGAACCAGAAAAATTGTATCTTTTTGCTCATATTCAGGAAGCGAACGGTGACTAATTACAGTGAGATTCCCAATGATCGCAGTTAGCTCTCCAAAATTATGTATATGAATCCATTGCTGTGCACTGCATATCACGTAAGCACTTCGTGGTTTGTCGTGTATTCATACATGTTTTCGAATGCATGTATTGCTTAGTTGCGAACTAAATTTGACCAAGGTGTGTTCAGGTGAAACTTATTTTATCGAGAAATCCGAATCTGCTACAAACGTGTATATATATATATATATATATATATATATATAATAATATATATATGAATAGAAACGACATAAGTATTAAGGAACGTTTCTGCACACGAGGAGGAGAGATAACGAAATAATGAAAAATGAGGCGAACCGCCTGGGAATCGAACCCTGGGTTCGATTCCCAGGCGGTTCGCCTCATTTTTCATTATTTCGTTATCTCTCCTCCTCGTGTGCAGAAACGTTCCTTAATACTTATGTCGTTTCTATTCATTTATATACTGCGCGGTCATTGCAGTTATTTGCATATATATATATATATATATATAGTGTATATACTGTATGTATACACCTTTATAAACTGTTTAAAAATGGAACCTATCCTCACGGTGTCTGTGCTAAAATGTTCTTTAAAAGCCAAAACTTTGTATTGAATCTTAATCATGTGGCCCTCTTCTCACCTTTATCGTACAAAGGTAAAGAAACAATTTTTTTTGTATGGATACGGCTTTCACAATCACATTCGCGTCACATTCCATATCCAATCAGCTTCAACGGATGGCGTTCCTCATTATAGCGATCTTGCAAATTTTCTTTTTCGCATCTCGTTCTTCGAGTTTACACAGCTGGTTGGAAGAGGCTACACAGAATCTCTTGTTATATCAGTGGGAGACATTCGCGCGTCTCTCATTCCTATAATCCTTCCTCTTTCCGAGATCTTGGTACAATGGTAATTATTCATTTTGAAATCTATTTGCAGTACAGTATATTAAGAGCTTCACAGCTAAGCCATATATATGAAATAATTTGAGAGGACTTTCGAAAGCATATATATATATATATATATATATAATACTTTCAAATTAATTTAGGACATTTATTTTATGCAGTCGTAATAAACTTGAATGGCTCAGAATTGCAATTTAATAACATTTGGTTTCATGCAATTTTACAATATTTTAGAATTCAAGACGAAGGTTTATATATATATATATATATATATATATATATATATATATAGGGTGGTGCAAAAGTCGCGCATCATCGGAATTTTCAGTGTTGACTATAATGTATATTTTTTTCTTTAAGGTAGGGAATGGCTCCGAAATTAACAATAGACGAGAGGGTGAGCTTGATTTTAATGTATGAAATACAAGGAATACCAGGTACAACAAATCGATGAATCGGTACAGAACTTAAATTCTGTGCCGATTCATCGATTTGTAATACCTGGTATTCCATGCACTAAAACCAAGCTCACACTCTCGTCTGCTGTTAATTTCGCAGCCATTCCTTACCTTAAAGAAAAAAAAATAATATATTAGTCAACACTGAAAATTCCTATGATACGCGACTTTTGCGCCACCCTATATATACAGTAGGGCGGCTCGTTTTTACACTTTTTTCGATATTTGATTGGGGGTAGTGCGGAAAAGTTGCGATTTGGAGAGAAAATAAAGTGTGTAAAATTTTTTTGATCTACGTCAATACCTTCCGGTGGCGGCGAGTCCTTAAAAATCGAAAAATAGGCCTAAAAACACATAAAATTTTTATATAATTTTATATAATGTTTATATAATGTTCATTGTTCAATGACTGCTATTAATTTATTCAAGCCTATAATAGTGTTCTCAGGGTTGTTTGCACAGAAATATACCGGAATTAACATTTGTTTAACATCTTGTTAAAACTTGCTTTAAATCAATATTTTGGATATTTTAACGGCTAAGACGCCACCGGAAGTTATTAACAGATTGTGCTGAAATTTTTATTGTTTATTTTGTAAGTCTTTAAAACCATTTTCCAATCTACCCCGTTAGGCCTATTTTTCGATTTTTAAGGACTCGCCGCCACCGGAAGGCATTGACGTAGATCAAAAAAATTTTACACACTTTATTTTCTCTCCAAATCGCAACTTTTCCGCACTACCCCCAATCAAATATCGAAAAAAGTGTAAAAACGAGCCGCCCTAATATACAGGGTGTTTCATAACATGTGGGACGCACTTTTTGGATGGATTCAGGATCTGAAAACAATGAAAAAAGTCTATATAAACATATGCCCGAAATCGCATTGTTAACGAGTTACAGCCCGTTTTGTGTTTCAACAATTCTTTCCTCAAACTGTTTACAAACACTGCTTGCCGACAATGTTTGCGAGTGTGTACGAGACTTATTTCATGTATGGCCTTGTCGATTGTAATGTTTCGTACACTCTATGACATGTTTCAATATAGTTGAGTGTTGAGCCATCAGTCAGTCAGATTGCATCGCGGTGTTTCACTGTTCGTATTTGTAACTTCTTACCGCGAATAAGTGCAGTCCAGTGAAAAAAAACCTTAAAAGTTTTTGTGCTATTCGGTGATAGTGTGCATTTGAAGTGAGAATGGAGGCTTATTCAAACAGAGAAATGGCAGACATGCATCTCATGTATGGACTTGCCGACTGTAATGCGGCCGCAGCAAGACGTCTGTATGCGGAAAGGTTTCCGAATCGACGTCTGCCAGATAAGAAGACCTTTCAGAGAATAGACGAGCGTCTTGGTGATACAGGATCATTCAACAAGCGAGTTTCAGATGGTGGTAGACCAGTCAGCGCCAGAACTGTTGAGTTGGAGGAGCGGGTCCTGAATCGCGTGGAGGAACATCATGGTGTCAACACCCGAAGGATAGCAGCAGCAGAGGGTGTAAGATACACAACTGGGTGGAGAATTTTACGGGAACAACAACTTTACCCATATCACATTCAGAGAGTACAAGGCCTTTGCTGGAAGATTAACAGGAGAATCGTATTCCAATTTTTTAAGGAATGATTTAAGCGATTTACTAGATGAAGCTCCTCTTGGTGTCCGACGTCGTATGTGGTTTATGCATGACGGCGCTCCGCTTCACATCAGTTGAGTAGCCAGAAACTATTTGGATGATTTCCCTGATAAATGGATAAGCCGTGGAGGACCCTTTGCGTGGCCTGCTCGCTCCCCGGACCTGAATCCACTCGATTTCTACCTATGGGGTCATCTGAAATTCATCGTTTACGTGACACCCATTGACAACGTTGAAATGCTTCGCCAACGTGTAGAACAAGGATGCCAGAAAATCCGAGCAATACTTGGAATGTTTGAACGCATCAGGCAGTCTATGACGAGGCGTGTTCAGGCGTGTATTCAAGAGCAAGGTGGTCATTTTGAGCACTTCCTGTGAAGGCAAGGCGGATACTTGCTGGAACACATAACGGGCTGTAACTCGGAAACAAAGCGATTTCGGGCATATGTCTATATAAACATTTTTCATTGTTTTCAGGTCCTGAATCCGTCATGAAAGTGCGTCCCACATGTTATGAAACACCCTGTATATATGTATATATATATGAAGGTACTGTAGGTGGTCACTTCAGAAAGAAATTCATATCTCCCCGAAGGGAGCTCTCAAAAATTTTACCGACTTTTTCCAGTCATCTGTTAAGCTCTGAAACGGATTATTTTAAGAATTGAAAAAAAAACAAAAACCAGAAGCATTTTTGTACTGAAAAGCGGACTAGTTTCAACGTTTTATTTACTGTGGAAGCAATTTTCCAGATATTATAAGTATAAGCCATGACAGGATTAAGTTGTAAGACCACTGTATTTTGTTAAAATTGTACGGTCACTTTAACAGATCAAATTATGAAAAAATATTATTTAGGTGGATAAAACAGTTACTTTCCAAATTATGTACATCGTCAGTATACTGAGAGTAGTTTACATCTTTGCAGGCCCATAGGAAGTAGTCAATTTAGTCAAATAGTCGCATTAGCAGGTTCCCCTGTTTTTATATTAATGAATTAAAGAATGTAAATATACGAATAGAATTATAGTTAACTTGTATCACTCTTTATAATTTTTTACGATGTACTTTGTTAATAGATAAAAACCAGGAAAACATTCCATGATGAAATCTAATTTTTATACAGTTCCATTATATGAAATGACGTATGCAGTGTGACGTCATATGTAACCTTTATTTGCCATTTTGAGTTTGCTATAACATTAAAAATAAAGCTTTTCACACACACACACACACACACACACACACACACACACACACACATATATATATATATATATATATGTATGTATGAGAGTTTATACCTTCCCGTACATACATACATACATTGTATAGAACTGACATTTACAACCAAATTTTATGCTTTACTGCCATAATGGGGTTATTTGACAAATCTTGTCAGATAAACAGAAAACCGAGACAATTTTTATTAATTTTAAAGACAGAGGGAGAAAGAGAGTCTGCACGGAGGTTGATATACTGTATATATTATATTTATACACAGGGTGTCCCATAAGTCCGGCATCATAAGAGAAATTCATATTTTTCTATTTCTACAAACCATAATTCATATTTTTCTCTTTCTACAGGCCATAATATCTGTGAGCAAGGAAGAACGAATCCAGATAATTCTACTCATAGGAAATCGGAGTCAAAGAGAGGCCGCTCCTGAATTTAACAGACTGCATCCAGACCGCGAGCCAATAACACAGAGTTGTGTTAGCAGACTTGTTGCAAAGTTTAAGGAAACAGGATCCATAGAAGATAAACCACGCAGTGGACTTTCAAGGAGGTCCACTGACGATGATACAGCGACTACTATCCTGGCTCATTTTAACAGAAGTCCCAATAAGTCTCTTCGGTGATTGTCAGCCGAGACAGGAGTGTCGAAAAGTAGCATCCATCGCATTCTTCAGGCTCACAAATGGCATCCATATAAACTTCAGATCCTACAGAAATTAAGCGATGATGATCCCGACCGGCGGATGGAATTTTGTGAATGGGCTACGGAAAAATACATATTGAGCACGTTATGTAAATAAAAGCTTTTGTTTTGCCTTTTTTTATTATTTTTCCTATGATGCCGGACTTATGGGACACCCTGTATATATATATATATATATATCAGTGGCGACTCCAGCTCTTCAAGACTACTCGGGCTCTTTTAAATTTTCAAGTCTACATATGAGCCGACATTTAAATGCATGACAATAACTTAAGATTATCAATAGAATAAATAAATACATACCTCGGTAAAAGAAATTATTTGAATTTTATTTACTTGAACATAAAATCCAAGCGTCTTGGTTTTAAAGCAAATTCCTTTAATATTCGGTCATGTAATTCCTTTTTGCTTTCTAAATCAATAAGTATTTCTTTTTCAATTGAAATCCTAGCCAGGGACGAGAGCCGTTCTTGAGCCATTGTGTTTCTTAAATATGATCTAATTCGATCAAGAACAGAGAAACGTCTTTCATTTGAAACAGAAGTTACAGGTATGGTAAGAAGGAGCTGAATCAGCTTTGTGGTTTTCTCTTAATATTAACACTATGTCCTCCATGGGTGGGCTATACTTCTCAGAATACTTATAATATTAAAAATAAATCAGATTATTTAAGAAAAGCGAACAACCTCACACTGCGACAAAAATCAAACTGCACCGCCGCCCAAGGCAGTTGAAGGCATGCTTATCGAAACGTAAAACGTTACCGTGTATCGCCAGAATTAAAAATTGTGCCTCTACAAGGCCGAAGGATATAAGCCCGAGTTGAAATGTTTGATCTTTATAAAAAAAATTAATAGGAGGAAAAACGTATTTTATTTAATGAAAATTAGAAGAAGGACTATTATGTAACCGTATGCAAGCAAATAATTATTCATTAAAAGAACTTTAAATATACGATATTACTTATACTTTCTCGGGCGTAATGTCTTGCGCCCGAGTAAAGGATCTTGAAAGATTACACGAAAACTTAATGTGTCAATATAGTTTTTTTATAGGTAGTAAGGGTATCTAAATGCGCTGAAAATTTGCTTGCGTGACGGATTTTTACCTGTTTGGACCACTAAAAGACGCTTTGAGAGGTCAGCGATTCCAAGGCGATGATGACCTGAAGGAGGCGGTGCATGACTGGCTACGCACACAGCCAAAAACATTCTTTTGTGATGGCATTAGGAAGCTTGTAGATCGCTGGACTAGGTGTATTGAGAAACAGGGAGACTATGTTGAGAAGTGATGTGTTTATAATCTATCAGATGTGAAAATAAAATTGTGAAAATAAAAAGTGCGGATACTTATTGAATTACCAATGGCACCAATGGCAACGGGTACCAATGGCAACGGGTGCCATGGAAAATTTTCTACACACTCAAATAGTGTGCAAGATTTGGTCTAACCTTTTCTTGAAATGATCAACAGAGGAACTGTTCACAACTTCTGAAGGTAACCTGTTCGACGTGTCACAGATCTTATACGTAAAGTAATTCCCACACACACTAGTCATAAACCGTTTCAAATCCAACTTCCAACCATTGTTGCGAGTTGGGTTATCATTTAAACTAAACATGCTTCTAAAATCGACATCGTTGAACCCGCGTAAGAGCTTGAAAACCTCGATGAGTTGACCACGCAGCCTCCGAGTTTCCAGCGAAAACAAGTTCAGGGCGCGTAACCGTCTATTGTAGCCAATATGCCTAACGGAAGGGATTAACTTTGTGGCCCTCGCCTGCACTCGCTCCAGCCTCTCAATATCTTTCCTGAGGGTGGGCGACCAGAACTGCACTGCATACTCCAGGTGCGGCCGAACCATGGAATTGTACAGAGAGAGCACAATCTCCTTGTTCCGAAACTGAAATTGCCTCCTGATATAACCCAACAGCTTCTGGGCTTTCTTTTCCACCTCTACGCACTGTTTCATAAACTTAAGGTCGCTGCTGATTAGCACACCCAAGTCCTTTTCCAAATCAGTCGCCTCGATATTGTTCCCCAACATGGAGTAGTCTGACTTGGGATTGGCGTAGCCAATGTGCATCACTTTGCATTTACCCAAGTTAAACGGCATTTGCCATTTTTCGGACCACTCTCCTATCCTACCTAGGTCCGCACGCAGTTCCTCGATCGCTTCGGGCGTCCCAACATTGGCCCCAAGCTTGGTGTCATCAGCGAATTTGGCGATCCGACTGACGATGCCACCGTCGATATCATTTATGTAAATGATAAACAACAGTGGCCCCAAAACGGAACCCTGAGGAACCCCACTAGTGACCGAGGCCCAACCCGAACTACCCCTTTAATTACAACCCTCTGCCGCCTATTCTTCAGCCAGTTTTCAATCCACCTACCTACTTCCCCACCGATACCCAGCGCGCGCACTTTCGCCATTAGCCGGCGGTGAGGTACCTTATCAAAGGCTTTCTGAAAGTCGAGATAAAGTATATCAATCGCCCTACTCTTATCATACTCACTCAACATGACGTGGAAAAACTCGAGCAAGTTGGTGAGACACGACCTATGCCGTCTAAACCCATGTTGGGAGTCCCCAAGCAGCTTGTAGGAATCCAAATGGTCAACGATCCTATCCGCTATTATCCCCTCTAATAATTTACCTACAACTGAAGTGAGACTAATGGGACGATAGTTCCCTGGACTTTCGTGATCCCCTTTCTTAAAGATAGGGGTCACGTTGGCTTCCCTCCAGTCACCAGGCACCTGGCCCGTCTCCAACGATTTGTTGAAGACTGTAGCCAGGTGGGGAGCCACCTGGTCGCGCACCTCCCGCAACTCTGGGGAGAAACTGGTCTGGCCCAGGAGCCTTAAACGCGCTCAGTTTGTCTATTCTATCGGCAACGACTGTCGCGGTACATCGAACACTATCCAGGCCAGCACCTTCGTGCCTCACGCCTGGCTCGGGGATGACGCGGGTGTCCTCCCTGGTGAACACTCCCGCAAAGTACTCATTAAGCACATTAGCGATGTCCGCGTCGGAGGTCCGCAGAACGCCGCTTCTAATGGGCTTTCTACTATTAACATAACTGAAGAACTCCTTAGGGTTCCCCTTGCAGAGGCTTGCCACCCGTAGTTCTTCGTTACGTTTCGCTAGCCTAACCTTCGCCTTCACTTCCCTACACAGGCGGACATACGCTTCAGTGTTCTCATGGGAACGATTGGCCTTCGCCCTCCTATACGCTACTTTCCTATTTCGGATAGCCGAAGCGATGTCACGATTGAACCACTTAGGCTGCGTTGAAGCAGGGGTGACCGGTTTTGAGGGTATGGCAGCAGACTGCAGCACCATAAACTCGTCCCGGAATGCACTCCACACTCCCTCAACATCGCCGCCGACCTCTAACCCCATCTCACCTACGCTATCCCTGAGGCTAACAAAGTCCGCCCGCCGGAGATCGAGCTTACTGCCTCTCGAGTTACTACGCTTCACCCGAGGGACGCACACACGGAACCTAATCAGACCGTGATCACTCCCGCCCAACGATTCGTCAACGGTGAGGCCAGTGACGAGGTTGTCTTCGGTCGTGAATACTAAGTCTAGAACGCTTTCGCCTCGTGTAGGCTCATTGACCCACTGAGTGAGGAAGTTCTCATCAGCAAAGTCAACTAGCCTCCTCCCTTCAGCATCAGCAGTCCTGTCTTCCCACTTTATGCCGCGACAGTTGAAGTCTCCTAAAACTACACACACCCTATCCCCTAGCAGGCTACTGAGTTCGGTGTACAGGGCTGTATCCTCCTCGAGGAGGAGATGCGGAGGTCTGTACACCAAGATTAACCTATAGTTCGTCCCTCCCACGTTCAGATCGACGCCAAGCAGCTCCCGTTCCGACCGGAACTGGCAGTCAACCGGACTCAACGTGTCCTGACGTATATTAGTACCCCACCCCCCTCCCCACGGGTGCGGTCTTTGCGAAACATTCTATACCCGGGAATTTCGAACTCCCCAACGTAGTCCCTACGATCAGTATGAATCCAGGACTCGGTGATAGCAACGATATCCTGGTATTCTGATGCTAAGAGCGCCCGTAGCTCGCAAAACTTGTTCCTATCGACCTAGCATTAAAAAGCATTGCACGGAGGGAGCCTTCCCTATTCTGACCGCCCCCTAGCACGACCCGTTTCCCGAACAGCCAGGGCTGTCGGGAGTTGAAGAGCCCCTCACTAACGAGGGGGCAACTTCCGCAGGAGCCTGAGCCCCCTCCAACGTGGAAGGAGGGTCACCCACCTGTACCTGGACGCACCCTTCAGTTGAAGGTACGTCCGCCACCGGCTCATCATCATCTCTCCCCGGACTCGACCTCACCATTCTGTATAGGTGCCGGTCGAGCAGCGCGCCTAGCACACCTTTACCCTTGTTATTGAGGTGGACACCATCCCTCTGGTAAAGGTCCCACCTACCCGAAAATGCGTCGAAGGGGTCAATAAACCTCACGCCCAGGGACGCACAAGTCTTGCACCCTCTCGTTGATGCCAATGACCTTACTGAGCGCGTGGTCACTGGCATTCATTCGCGGTAAAATACCCATTAACATTCCCCTGTCTGTCTTCAGTTTTAGATCATCCGCAAGAGACATGATCTCGGTGATGATCCCTTCTGTAAGACCTACCCTACCGCCTTTGAGGAACAGGTCGTTGCCACCAGCGTGGACAACGATCGCAGTCCTCCGACTAGCCACGCGCACCTTCTCTACCTCCTTCCTTAAGTGCGCCGTTCCCCGCCCAGGTAAGCACCTTACCTTCCTCCCATCCCGGTTTGCAGAAGCAAAGTACTTCTCCTGGCCCCTGATCTGCGAGTCCCCAATCAAAACGGTGTCTTCCTCCTTCGAGCACAGGAGACTAAAGCGGTTGGAGGTCCTGACAGGGGCAACTGGGGTCTCAGGCTTCGGCTTCGCAGCCTTCTTGCCCGAGACCTTTCGAAACCCGTCGCCACCCATAGACGCAGTTACACCACCCGACCCACCCCGACCGGCAGCTACATCCTTCGGTTTCTTTGGGCCATCAGTAGGCCCCTTCCCACCCTTTTTCTTTATCGGCCCCTTCCCACCCTTCTCTATCGACCCCTTCCACCCTTCTCTATCAGCCCCTTCTTTACGCCCTCCACCTTGCGCCGCGGTTCCGTGCATTCCACGTGGGTCGCTGGCGATTCTGACACTGATTTGTACCCTGGCCCCCGGTTGCACCTCTACCCTTTCTCCGCGGTCCCGAGCCTGTCCAGTCCATCGCTGGACCGCCTTTCCATGGCAGCTATCCTATCAATGAGCTCGGGGTGGAGGGCGCAGCCGCTCAGTGACCGCCGCACCTCCAACAGCCGGTCTGGACGACTCGAGCCGCCGGACCCTCTCCTCTAGCTTCTCGTAAAACCGCATGAGTTCGCAAAAGCGGCACATGCTGGAGTGGTTGATCTTCGCGAAGCAGGCTTCTTTGAAGTTCGTCACCCACTGGTTTACTTCACACCTCGCACATTCAGCCTTCAGTTTCTGCGGTCCAGTCATTGTAACTTTTTTTTTTCGAACTCTGAATACTCTGAATAAGATAAAGCGTTCTAGCAATGAAAACTATCAAAAACGTTGTGACCAGTATATAAAAAAGGAGGGGGGTGAATTCTTCCCGCGCGTAGACGCATCCACCTATTTGCAAGTGACGTTCATCCCTTCCAGAAGACTACACCTCTCGCTGCTGCCGCACCGACCAAAGGTCTCCCCAGGGCCGGACAGTCCCAAACGTGTCGCAGCTACCAACTGACAAACACTCGCGACGCAGGCGTCACGGATTTCCCGCCAGGAGCGACAGCGAGATGCAGCCCCTTACTAAGTCTTACTAGTCACTCACAAGCGGCCAGACTCTTAGAATCCAGTGTTCAAGGGATATCCACCAGACCCAGAGGCTACGCCCGAGAGTTTACGCTGGCCTGGCAGCCAGCTGGGCAGTAAAGCTCTCTCACCTCAGAGCAGTACAGCCAATCACCATCAATTGGTCACCAAAGAACGGTCGCAGGGGGCTAGTCAGGCCATTACGCGTTAGGAATGGGCTTAACGGGGCACTAGCCACACTCCATTCATCGGGCCCCTACGCCTGGGACCCCTCCATCCCAGTCTCTCATAACCTACGAGCGTTAAATGGCGTTATTTAAAGAGGTTCCGAAGCCTCTCTTCCCACACATGAGGTAGCAGTTGGGTCCTAATAGTAAAAGAAGAGAAATAGACTTAACTAGCAAAAGATCGGCGCTACGCGCCGATTTTGCTAGATCTGCGGTGCTTGGACCTTCGACCCTAACCAACTTGTGGGCCTACGGCATATTTTATTTTGAACAACAATAGCCCTTTATCTGGATATCATTCCCATTCCTCTCACCTTGGGCCTCAGTAATTGGGGTGCCTGTGGCCCTCCAATTACTGGCGAACCAATTACTCGGTCAATAAAACTACAGAAAAGAACGCAGCCATGAAAATCTAAAACTTCACAAATCTTGATACGATGAACTCGGATGTGAAGCTCAAGATTTTCATGACTGCGTTCTTTTCTATAGTTTTATTGACCAAATAATTGAACAATTACTTGGTCAATAAAACTATAGCCATGAAAATCTTAAGCTTCACAAATATTGACACAATGTGAAGCTCAAGATTTTCATTGCTGCGTTCTTTTCTATAGTTTTATCGCGGTGCTGGTGGCCCTCGGGCTCAGTAATTGGTGGTGGTGTGAGGGGGAGCTGGTCACACATATATTTTCGTTCATTACTCATCACCCCCATCCACCATACGAAGTTTGGTCGAAATCGGTTCAGAAACGTGAAAGTTTTTTTCTGCTGACAGACAGGCAGACACATTTTTGCTAAATTATAATAGTAATGATGCCCGATTAGGTTAATTAAATGGCCGGTTAGGTCAACTGAATGCCCGATTAGATTAATTGAATGCCCGATTAGGTTAATTAAATGCCCGGGTACGTTAATTGAATGCCCGGTTAGGTTAATTGTACACCCTTGACGATTGGTTAGGTTAAGTCATGATATTTTCGTTAAAGCCAACGAAAATATCACGACTTAACCTAACCAATCGTCAAGGGCGTACAGATGACCTAACCTGGCATTCAATGAACCTAACCGGGTATTCAATAATAGCGGAGCGACCCGGCGTTGCCGGGGTGGATGTTGAACGCTATATATATATATATATATATATATGCCCGGTTAGGTAAACTGAATGCCCGGTTAGGTTAATTGAATGCCCAGTTAGTTCAACTGAATGCCTGATTAGGTTAATTATATGGCCGGTTAGGTTAACTGAATGCCCAATTAGATTAATTGAATGCCTGGGTACGTTAATTGAATGCCCGATTAGGTTAATTGTACACCCTTGACGATTGGTTAGGTTAAGTCATGATATTTTCGTTAAAGCCAACGAAACTATCACGACAACCTAACCAATCGTCAAGGGCGTACAGATGACCTAACCTGGCATTCAATGAACCTAACCGGGTATTCAATAATTTTACCATAGGTTTCGTAATGATCTTGATGACGTCATTTAATGTTTTCAAATTAATTATTTAATTGCTATTTTCTTACTTACAGCGACAGGTATAATGATATTAGGATACCTAATAGAAATTTTGTAATATTTTAAAGTGGGGAAAATAAATAATTTTCTAAAAATGGTCTTCAACTATAAAAGCGCATCTAATCAGATAACTTAATTAACGTATTTCTATGACAACTAAAAAATAGAATGATAAATCAATATCCTATCAAATTGTTTGGGTATAGCCTACGTAAAATTATTTGTACAAAAGCAACAGTAATAAAACGCACAAAAGTCACGGTGAATAATTTCGAGTGTGGCTCGTTTAACTTTAAACTCGTGTTTATTTAAATTGCCCGTTTTAATTATGTAATTTTTTGTATTGAATCGATAAAGAAATCTTTTGTGAATCGAAAAATGTTAAAATTATAACAAATATCAAAATATTTTGTATAAAAATCATTGAATTTTAAAAATGCATGTTTGTTTTTAGTTTTTTGCAAAAAGTTCTTTATGAATTTTAAAAATATATACTTTTTTAAATTGAATCGATAAATAAATCTTTTGTGAATCGAATGATATTAAATGTTTAGTAAATATTGACTTATTTTGTGCCAAAATTATGATTAAAAATGAAAAATTAAAAAAATGCGTGTACAGGCATGGGAAGAACTGTACCCCTAAAAGGGGGGAAGGAATTATGTTAGGGAATTTTTTTTTAGCATGGGCACTGCACAATAAAAAGACGCATCGAATGGTGAAAACCGCATTGTTCCACACCAATTGTAGCGACCTGTAGGTGTGCGCAAAAAAACTGTTACATATATATATATATATATATATAAATATATATATCTATATACAGGGTGTACATAGAGTCAGGATCTATTTTTGTGAAGCACTTGGAAATTATATGGAATTCAATCATAAAATGATAAAGTGGTAACATTTATTAAATAATTAAGAGTAGGATTCGACGTGACGCCCATCAGTATCCCTGCACAGCTCAAATCGTTCCGCAGCATTTCTAAACACATTCTGGAGCATTTGCGGGGTTATGTTATCTGCAGCAGTTCGTATACGTGTACGTAAGTTTTCAAGACTCGTAATCTTCGTCTGATAGACGTGCGATTTGATAAAGCCCCATGCAAAGAAATCTAAAGGGGTTAAATCTGGTGATCTCGCTGGCCAAGGTCTGTTGCTTCCGCGTCCGATCCAGCGATTTGGAAAACGTCCATTTAGATAATCCTGAACAATTTTGGCATAGTGACAAGGAGCACCATCATGTTGATAGACGACGGGGATAGGATTGTTAGTACCGTCGTCTATCAACATGATGGTGCTCCTTGTCACTATGCCAAAATTGTTCAGGATTATCTAAATGGACGTTTTCCAAATCGCTGGATCGGACGCGGAAGCAACAGACCTTGGCCAGCGAGATCACCAGATTTAACCCCCTTAGATTTCTTTGCATGGGGCTTTATCAAATCGCACGTCTATCAGACGAAGATTACGAGTCTTGAAAACTTATATACACGTATACGAACTGCTTCAGATAACATAACCCCGAAAATGCTCCAGAATGTGTTTAGAAATGCTGCGGAACGATTTGAGCTGTGCAGGGATACTGATGGGCGTCACGTCGAATCCTACTCTTAATTATTTAATAAATGTTACCACTTTATCATTTTATGATTGAATTCCATATAATTTCCAAGTGCTTCACAAAAATAGATCCTGACTTTATGTACACCCTGTATATAAGGCTTCATTTCTGAAACAGTATATTAGATACTAAAAGAAAAGTTTTTTTTTTTTTCCAGTCAGAGGAGAACATCCTTAACGTAAGCTAAAAGGACACAGTAGGGATGGGATGGGGTCCTAGTAACCCACGGGACAGGATTGTACAACATACTTCACCCGCCCTCCCGAAAGAGGGAGAGTGAGAGAGAGAGAGAGAGAGAGAGTGAATGTAGGCAATGCAACACTTAGAATTTCCACGATAGTCGAATCTGCGCAGGACGGGGAGAGAGAGAGAGAGAGAGAGAGAGAGAGAGAGAGAGAGAGAGAGATGTTTCAGAAATAGGAATGCCATCCGGTACAGGTAATGCAGGGTTTGGAGTTATTTCTACTAATTTTAATTTTTAGGTTCTTTCATTCGTAATGATGTTATAACAACTATAGATATTTGAATATTATGAAGAAAGACATTTTAACTATTATATGCTATAGGCCTAATATGAACAACTATAGGCCTACCTACATTAATAAGTCCTCCTTTCTCTAATAAACTATCATTAATGGCTTAATGTCTTAATTCCCAAACATTCTCCTTTTACGTGGTGAAGAACTGAGAAAAAATAGGCCTATTATAGGCATACTTTAATCGCCACTTTCTTAATTTAAACGAAGAAATAGTCTTCATATTTAATGGTAGGTCAAGGGCCTATCTACATACGTTTGTAATCCTAAATAGAATATGGCTCATTCGGCTGAAGTTTAGTATTTTTAAGAATATTTTCTTTATTAGACCTCTAGAATCTATGATTTTAGTTAGCATACTCTTTCTCTCCGCCAGGCTATGAAAATATTCCTTTTTAATATAACAATAGACTTGGGCCAAGCCTGATTCTGATTAGTAGATACTTCTTAAATAACGTTTTGAATATTTTAATAGTCTTTTAGGATGAATGGGTCTAACAACCCTAACTTTTTAGAGTGATTGGCCTACCTATAGGCTAATTTCTGTAGGCTTGTGGTAAATAGCCTTTAAATTGTAGTTATATTTAATTTATAATATGAGTGGCTACTGGCCAAAATTCAAGCTTTGTGGCCTTGCATACTTCTCTGGTGTTGTAGCCTATTTTTTAATAGGACTGTTTATAGTTAATAAAATGATAACTAAACTTATTCACAGTTGGTTTTATCCATATTAAGATTATTGGGTCCTCTAGTCTGCTCTGGTTTTAGTAATGTACACTTGTTAAGCTTATGTATCGTAAGTACAATAAACAGTTGGGTACTTCATAAGTCTATATGCATTTTGCAGCTAAATTCACATGCCACAGTATTAATCTCGCTAAGGAGAGCAGATCTCTCTCTCTCTCTCTCTCTCTCTCTCTATATATATATATGGCAATTTTCATATTAATTCAGAAATTATCCTAGATTTTGTCATATAAGTAGGCCTATGCCCTCATCGCAATATTTCTATCACCTCAGGCCCTGTTTGTGAATGCACAATTGTACGGCAATCCTCAGGCAAACTGAATTGACATAATTGGCTATAGTATGGCGTTTTCTTCCAAATATAGATTACTGTTGCAGCATCAAAAACCTAGGGAAAGCTGGATCCTGTGGGCTTTGCAGATAGCCTTTGAGGGAAGCTATATTTCTGGGGTCTCCTTGCGAGTGACCCGTTGCCCACGTCGGAGTGACATCATGAAAAACTATAGTGTTTGTCATTTACCATTACTTATTCGGACTATAGTGCATTTAATTTTCTCAGAAGAGTTCCTTGTTCCACGCACGGTCTGTGCAGGAAACTGAAAAGAGATATTTATTCCAAACCTCCAGAATGACTTGTCGACGAGGTGGTTCGTGTTAATTTTAATTACTCGAGAAATTTGCAAA
Source organism: Bathynomus jamesi (assembly GCA_023014485.1). Lineage (NCBI taxonomy): Eukaryota > Metazoa > Arthropoda > Malacostraca > Isopoda > Cirolanidae > Bathynomus > Bathynomus jamesi. The sequence continues at coordinate 314,999 of JAJOZX010001914.1, read as the reverse complement.
GCAGTTATCGTATAATTCTGTGTAGAGTTTTATCTGTTTATGTTGAAAAGTGGAAATTATATTTTTTTCTTTAATACGAACGTTTTCAGAGAATATATACAGTCGTGTTTTCTGGGGGGTGATCAAGACGACCAAAACACGCAAAGCAAATATTTTTTGAACAAGTTTGTTGGATATACAGGGTGTTTCAGGAGGAAAGGTCAATAATTCGAGAGGTGATAGTATCGGTCATTGTGAGAAAAAAAGTTCATATGAACATGTGTCTAATTTTGAATGGTTACGGAGATAGAGCTGTTTGAATCTGATGCGCGCGCAGCTCTTCCTCCCCCTTCCCTCCCCTTTAACCTTGAACCATGTAAGTTGTAATGTAAGCATGTAACATAAGCCAATCGACAGCTGACTGTTGTGAGTGACATTGTTTGGTGTTTGAAGCAGTGTTAAGAATGCCACACACCTTCACACATGCCGAATATGCAGATATGGTGTATGTCTACGGTTTTTGCGATGGAAGTGCAACAGCTGCTGTTTCAGAATACCGTCGACGGTTTCCGAAACGCAGAATTCCGGATCGAAGAGTGTTTACCAGTGTTTTCAACATATTGCTTGAGATACTTCCCAGCGCTCATGTTTCATCTGAACGTGAAGGTCAACAAGATGTGGATGAAGTGGAAAACATTCTTCAGTTGGTAGAGGGTAGTCCTACTACTAGCTCACGAAGAATTTCTACACGTCTCGGTGTACTACACACAAGAGTATGGCGAACATTACGTGAACGAGGCTTGCATCCATATCATGTACAGCGTGTACAACACCTTCAACCAAGAGACGCTGCCATGCGACTGGAATTTTGTCATTGGGTAAATGCTAATCGCCGATTGCTTCGATTAATACTGTTCACCGATGAAGCTACTTTCAACCGTGACGGTATCAACAACACTCGTAACTCTCATCGGTGGTCAGACGAAAATCCAAATGCCACTGTGGAAACAAATTTTCAACGTCGCTTCTCTGCCAATGTGTGGTGCGGTATCATCGATGATCAGCTGATTGGCCCTGTTACTTTAGAGAATCGTCTTACAGGACAAAGTTACCTAGAATTTCTGCAAAATGAATTGCCAGGACTATTGGAGGATGTTCCTTTGGCTACACGCGCTGGTATGTACTTTCAGCATGACGGAGCTCCTCCACATTCTACCCGTCTGGTGATGCAATACCTAAATCAAACTTTTCCTGGTCGATGGATCGGCCGAGGTGGTCCCACTCAATGGCCATCAAGGTCTCCAGACCTCTCTCCGTTAGATTATTGTTTGTGAGGGTGGATGAAAAGTCAAGTTTGCAAAAGAAAGGTGGATACACGAGACGAATTCCTCGCGCGCATTTTGGATGCTGCTGCCCGCATAAAGGAACGTCAAGATCAACTCAGACGAACAACACGCGATCCTCGCACACGAGTTGCAAAGTGCATTGAGGTTGACGGTGGGATTTTCGAAAACGTATTGTAAACTGTAACAAATATGTCATTTCTGTATCTTATACCATTTAAAATGCCAATGTTTAAACATTAAATGTTAGAAACAGTAATTGGTTTCTCTTTCTTGATTACCATTAACAATGCTTTTGTATTTGTAGATTCAAACAGCTGTATCTCCGTAACCATTCAGAATTAGACACATGTTCATGTGAACTTTTTTTCTCACAACGACCGATACTATCACCTCCCGAAGTATTGACCTTTCCTCCTGAAACACCCTGTATAATGTGAATTCCATTAATTGTAACCTTTGGTTTGGTCCCATATATAACCTTTTGTAGTGAATACTCTTATTTTAGTTTCAAGATAAATGTTAATTTTACCGTCTTGAATTTCGGAATAGCTATAAATTCATTTTAAATTAGTTACCCATCATAATTCAATTGTAAACCACATTAATACTAATTTTATGTATACTGTATTATTTTATTGTATGTAAACATAATTAATTATATATCACAATTGTCAGTTAATTATTTATATTCAAATAATTATTTTAATCTAATACCATGTCCATTTTGCAAATAAATAATAGAAATCCAAGGGTTATATTTTCCATCCTTGGTACTGTCGCAGTTTCGCCTAACGGACTCAATACGGCTAGTGAGATAATCACTGGTTGGCACTTAACCAGCGGCAGTGCTTATGGCTACATCATCCAGGTTAACCTATACCGGATAGATGCGCTACGGTCCCAAGCCGTAGCTTGCCTAGGCCCAACGACGACGACGACGAAAACCAACAATTGGTGACCCCGGAGTTGGATTCCCCCCTTTTACCCGAACGACTAGGACTAGACTGTAACGTCGTTCGTGCCCATCACCCCCTTCACCCGAGCGACTAGGACCAGACTGTAATGTCGCTCGTGCCCTCTGCCCCTCACCCCTGCCCGTGCGCTCTGTGCCTGCGCTCGTCTCAACCTCCACTCCTTCGTTGGTAACTTGTCGTCTTGCTTGTACGTCAGCAAGCATAGGAGAAGATGCCTGACGACGCTGGTGCCATCTCCCACTTGAGCGTAAAGCTCCCCGTCTTCTGGCCGGGTGATCCATTTATTTGGTTCCACCAAGTGGAATCACAATTCAACTTGGGAAGGATCACCGCTAGCAGGACAAAATACGATCATGTTTTGTCCTCTCTACCAGCGAGCATCATCTCTGAAGTCCGTGACGTCATCGTGTCTACTTCCACGAGTGAGGACCCATACAACGATCTGAAGTCTGCCATCCTGTGCCGCACCACTGTCTCCGAGCGTGAGAAACTACATCAGTTAATCTCAAAAGAAGAACTTGGAGACCGTAAGCCCACTCAAATGCTGAGGGCTATGCAGTGCGCTCTAGGCGAACGCGCACAAACCTTCGATAAGGACATCTTTAGACAGTTGTTCTTGCAGAAACTTCCTCCATCAGCTCAGCGTGTCTTGGCCACTATGGATCCTGCTACTCCAGTTGATAAACTAGCAGAAACTGCCGACAAAGTAGTGGAGATTGACACAGCTCCGGTCAACAACGTGAACACACAATCGGAACTGGAGTTGAAAGTGGAAGAGTTAAGTCAACAACTCAACCACGTTTGTTCTCTGCTACAAAATCAACGGCAAAGAAGCCATTCTCGGTCAAGATTTACGAAGAGGCATCGTTCGAGTTCCGGGAAGATCTGCTTCTACCACTCGAAATTTGGAAAGAAGGCTAGGAAGTGCATCTCCCCTTGCAATTTTTCGTCGGAAAACCCCAGCAGCGAGTCCTAATGGCGTCTAGTACTCGCACTGCCAACCTGTTATTCATAAAGGACAGGAACTCTGGTGTCAATTTCTTGGTCGATACCGGAGCGTCAGTCAGTGTATTCCCTCAAAAATCTGGTCATACGCACTCGGAATCTCCGCCTCTATACGCTGCTAACGGTTCACGCATACCCACGTACGGTACTCAGTCGCGTGAACTAAACTTGGGCCTTCACCGATCCTTCAAGTGGATTTTCATCTGTGCTCAAGTGCAGCATCCCATAATCGGCGCTGACTTCCTCCAGCATTTCAAACTCCTGGTGGATCTTGACAAGCGACGCTTATGCGACCAGGCCACACTGCTTTCTGTTCTTGCCAAACAGGTTGCCCTTCCGGACGCCTCGAACTCTGCACTTTCCCTCGTTCCCCCTAATTCCATGTACCAGTGCCTTTTCCAGCGATATCCAGGAATTCTTCAACCGATGCAGATGGGTGATACCATTAAGCACACCATTACCCATCACATTACAACAAAAGGTCCCCCTGTGTTTGCAAAACCCAGACGTCTTGCCCCGGACAAACTGAAAGCTGCCAAATCGGAATTCCAGCTTATGATAGATCTTGGGATAATAAGACCTTCCAAAAGCAGTTGGTCCTCTCCCCTACACCTGGTCCAGAAGAAGTCAGGAGACTGGAGACCATGTGGGGATTACCGGTTTTTGAATTCGACAACCATCCCGGACCGATATCCGGTACCAAATGTCCAAGACTTTACTTCTCTTCTCCACGGCAAATCTATCTTCAGTAAAATAGACCTCGTTAAGGCTTTCCACCACATTCCCGTAGAGCCTTCGGATATTCCCAAGACTGCAGTTTGTACACCATTTGGGTTATTCGAATTTGTGAAGATGCCGTTCGGGCTACGGAATGCTGCGCAAACCTTTCAGAGGTTTATAGATGAGGTCACCAGAGGCTTAGACTTTGTTTATGCCTACATCGATGATTTGCTTGTGGCCAGCTCAACGGAAGAGGAACATAAGGAACATCTTTCACTCCTCTTTCAACGCTTAGAACAATATGGTGTTACTATTAATGCATCTAAGTGTGTGTTTGTACAGCCAACCTTGGAATTTCTTGGTCACACGATTTCGCAGCACGGAATTACCCCCCTTCAGGACAAGTGTGAAGTGATAAAAAATTACCCTATGCCAAATAATCAGCGTGAGTTACGTCGGTTTCTAGGTTTGGTAAATTATTACCACAAGTTCATTAAAAACTGTGCCAGTGTTCTTGCTCCTCTACACGCTATGATCACACACAAACGCAAGGTAACGAAATTGGTATGGTGTAGCGATAGTTTACAGGCGTTCGACAATGCCAAAAATGCTATCAATAGTGCATTGTCTCTGTCATTTCCTCTCAGTGATGCCCCCCTAACTCTGACGGTCGATGCATCAGATGTTGCGATCGGTGGGGTGTTGGAACAAACCATTAACGGTCAACAAGCACCCATCGCGTTTTACTCGAAAAAGCTGCAGCCAGCCCAAACGCGTTATAGTGCTTTCGGACGTGAACTTCTTGCTATTTACTTAAACGTGAAGCATTTTCAACATTTCCTTGAAGGCCGAGAGTTTTGTGTTTTTACCGACCACAAACCTTTGGTCACTGTCTTCAATAAAAACAGCTGTAACCACTCTCCCAGAGTCATCAGGCAACTCGATTATATCTCGCAATTTACCACAGATATCCGCCACATCAAAGGTGTCTTGAACACTCCAGCGGATGCACTTTCAAGAATAGAGATTACTTCTGTTACCCTCAGCTCTACACTGTGGAATGCTATTGCACAGGATCAAGATAAGGATACGGAACTACAAGACCTGCTCAGAGAAGACTCCACTCACTCACTTTCCCTCAAGAAAATGAGTATGCCAGGATTGTCTGTGCCCCTCTATTGCGACGTATCAACAGCTGCTATTCGCCCTTATGTCCCTCCATGTCACAGACAAGCAGTCTTCACGGATCTTCATAAGCCCTCCCATCCTGGTATCCGTGCTTCGCAACACCTGGTTACCTCTCGCTTTGTTTGGCCCTCGATGCGGAAGGATGTCAAACATTGGACCAAAACGTGCCTTGCCTGCCAGCGTGCCAAAGTTCAAAGGCACACCAGGTCCCCCTTTGACGCATTTCCGCCCCCATCCCAGCGATTTGAGGTAATTCATGTAGACATTGTTGGCCCTCTTCCAGTGATTCAAGGCCAACGTTATCTGCTCACCTGTCTCGACCGCTTTTCCAGATGGCCTGAAGCGATCCCACTTCCTGATATCCAAGCGGACACTGTTGCAAGAGCCTTTCTTCATGGATGGGTATCAAGATTTGGATTGCCGACAAAAGTCATCACTGACCAAGGTCGCCAATTTGAGTCTTCGCTTTGGAAGAAGTTTACCAGCTTGTTGGGTACAGTACATGCGCATACCTGTGCGTATCATCCGCAAGCTAACGGCCTCGTCGAACGCTTCCATCGCCAGCTGAAGTCATCCCTTATGTGTCACGAAGACTCCCATTGGATGGATAAGCTTCCACTCGTGTTGCTTGGTATTCGCTCTGCATTTAAGAGTGATCTGAAGACTACAGCGGCTGAACTAGTCTATGGAACAACACTGCGGCTACCAGGTGGCTACTTCACTGCAGGGGATAAGTCATGTGATCCTACGGAATTCGCTCAAACACTTTCCTCTCACATGCAGTCCCTTCAGCCTGTTCCCCCTCGATTGACTAGCCAACAGAACATCTTTGTTTCCCCAGCCCTCCAGTCTTGCACCCACGTTTTCGTTCGTGTACCTCTCCCAAAACGGCCTCTCCAATGTCCATATGACGGGCCCTATGAAGTTCTCCGACGTACGCGCAAATCATTTCTCATCCAGCGCGGTTCCAAGGTCGACAAGGTTTCTATCGATCGTCTTAAGCCTGCGTTTTTGGAATCAACCTTAAGCGAGGTACATGTAGCTACCAAAAAGGTCCAGGGGAAATCTGTGTCGTTCGGAACTCTTTGAACTTCCTCTCTGGTGGGGGAGTGTGTAGTGAATACTCTTATTTTAGTTTCAAGATAAATGTTAATTTTACCGTCTTGAATTTCGGAATAGCTATAAATTCATTTTAAATTAGTTACCCATCATAATTCAATTGTAAACCACATTAATACTAATTTTATGTATACTGTATTATTTTATTGTATGTAAACATAATTAATTATATATCACAATTGTCAGTTAATTATTTATATTCAAATAATTATTTTAATCTAATACCATGTCCATTTTGCAAATAAATAATAGAAATCCAAGGGTTATATTTTCCATCCTTGGTACTGTCGCAGTTTCGCCTAACGGACTCAATACGGCTAGTGAGATAATCACTGGTTGGCACTTAACCAGCGGCAGTGCTTATGGCTACATCATCCAGGTTAACCTATACCGGATAGATGCGCTACGGTCCCAAGCCGTAGCTTGCCTAGGCCCAACGACGACGACGACGAAAACCAACACTTTGATTAGCGTCCGCCCGAATTGTTCATTCTGACGAAGGTCAAGCTTTTCATTCCACCTTAGACCTACAATTTAACGTGGAATCCGAACCACGTCCCATCAGCAGTCCAGCGCTTAACCACTAGGCCACCTAGGGTACCCATTTATCTACCAGCCACTTTCTTTATTGTGTGGAAGGATGAACAGCTGGGTTTTGCTGCGCGCCGGCTGCCGTCGGGTCTCGAACCCGGGGCCGATGGATTCGTAGTCAGCGACGCTAACCACTACACCACCGAGGCGCCTTATATATATATATATATATATATATACACACACTCGACACTTAACCTGAAGAAAGAAATACAGCAACAGGTGTCTCCAGAAATAAATTTTGGGTGTTTAATGCATTACTTAGATAGGATATTTATCTTTCATATGCGAGTGCGAGGCTTAGCAATGCAAATTTTGGCGTCGGTGCTTGTGGAAAGGGAAAAATTTCTACCAAGCAGCTTACCAGGGAATGCTTGGTTGTTTAAATTTCTCTCGACCATAGAGGAATTTTTTTCTTTGTGGCAGAACATCGTAAATGTACACACACACACACACACTCATTTCGATTAAGCATTCTGATTAAGTATTCTAAGCCGACAATATCTCTTATGTGCATTTTTATTCTGACCGCCGCCCCTCGATTAAATCTTCTACTTTCTCTGCTTCTTCGAGCATTGAGAGTTGTCAGTTCTGAATTTTTGTATTCCGAGTTATGCAATATCGTGAATATTGGTACTATTGAAAGGAGTAATCGTGCATTTATACAAAATAATTAACTATTGTTAATTATCTGCTAGTCTTTTTCTGTCCCGCTGTACATATTTTTGTCATCTCCCCTTCATTCCCTGACGAGTTGTGTACTTCTGAATACACGAAAAGGATTGGAATAATTTTTTCGTTCTCTTTGTGGGTATGTTTAAGTGTAATAATACTAATGAATCGTGTCTAATGATGAATAGCCCTTCTTATTGCCTTCTTATTGTAGACATTCATCTGTAGATTTGAGCATGAATGAATGTCTACAGATGAATGTCTACAAGTGCTCAGAGGAAGCCGACCACAAGGCATTATGGCATCGTTGGATGTAGAAAGTTTATTTACAAACGTCCGAGTAGAGGCAACAACCAAGATTATAATCGAGAACATTTACAACCACCCGACCATGCGACCACCGACCCCCCTTCCCAAAGAAATAATGAAAAAACTGCTGAAGATCTTCACAACGGAAGTGGCTTTCCGATGCAAAAACGGAACGCTATACCAACAAGTAGATGGAATCTCGATGGGAAACCCCTTGGGCCCCACCTACGCTAACTACTACATATGCCATGTGGAAAACAAAGTGCTCTGAGAAAAGAGAAAAAAGACACACACTATACTGCCGATAAGTGGATGACATATTCGTTACCACCGATAATGAAACATAACTTCTAGAACTAAAAGCAGCATTGGAAGAAGAATCAGGCTTAACCTCACTTACGAGTTAAGCATTAACAGGAAAATCCCATTTCTCGACGTGAAAATACAAGACGACGGCGATTGCTACACGACCAGCATATACAAAAAACCTACGGCCAGAGGAAAATGCTTAAATGCAAATGGCAAGTGCCCAACTAAATATAAACTCGGTGTAATAAAATCACTTCTACACAGAGCTTATAAAATCTCATCTAATTGGACGATCTTCCACCAAGAGATTGAACACTTAAAGCAGCTACTAATTAACAACGGTTTCACAAACACGAAACTGAAAGAGAAATTTAAAAAATTTTGAAAATGAAAAGGGAGACAAATACAGCGGAAAGCAGTCAGGCAAGAAAAGTGGAGACGCCTAACAGCGCTGTTCATAATTTTTTTTACCAAAACCAAATGTCGCCTGCATATAAAACTGACGAAAGAATAATAAGGAAAATAGTAAAGGAAAACATCAGATGTAGAAATCAGAATAAAATATCGCTTGCCATCTACTACCGAAACATGAAGACTAAAAACTTATTCATGAAAAATAACATCACTTATAAAACCGAAAATCTACAAAAATCCCATGTAGTTTACAAATTTCAATGCCGAACGAAGATTGCAAACTTCGAGGAAACGTGAGATACGTGGGCTCAACCATAACAAACTATCAAGAAGGCTAACAATGCACTTACAAGAAGGAAGTCCGAAAGATCACATGTGGAACATACACAAAATAAACCTGACCAGACAACAGATAGTGGAAGCGACAAACGTGGTAACACAAATAAGGGATGAGAAAAGACTTCATATCATCGAAGCGTTAATAATAAAAGAGACTTCCCCGAAAATAAACAATCAGCGAACCGGGCAAGAACGAATACTCAAGATCCACGAACGAAACTGACCAATCCCGTCAGTACACGTAAGCGAAACTGCGGGAAAACCTTCGAAAATGAGATATAAAAGAAAGCGCCCTGACAATAAATTTTCATTCTACGCAGAACACATACGAAGATGGCTCCAAACGAATTCCCTGAAGATGCTCGAGGACAGAGCGAAACGTCGGAAAATTTTGGAAATATTATTTATAATTTAGCAGCATTATTGAAAAATACCATACGGAAAATTGAGAAAACTAATAATAAATTAATAAATAAAAAGTACGGTCGATTATTCAACCAAACGTGTATATATATATATATATATATATATATATATATATACCTAATGGGATTTGTTTAAATCTGGAGGCTAATAGGTATATATTTTTGTCATCTCTCCTTCATTCCCTGACGAGGTGTACTTCTCAATACACGAGAGACCTTGGAATAATTTTTTCCTTGTGGGTATGCTTAAGTATAATATAATAATACTGATAAATTACGTCTCATGAAGAATAGCCTTTCTTCTACTCAACAGCTCAAACGCCTCACCAGGGAAATTTGTGGAGGATATTTTTCTTTGTGGGGCGAGCATCATTAATTATATATATATATATATAGGGTGAACCAAATGTAGGTGGACAGTAAATGATAACGTTTATTTTGAGAATACATATTTAATTTTTTGTATACTATAATACAAAATAAAATTTAAATAAATTTAGTTATAATATTAATATAATATAACACAAACACCATAGTTATAATGAACACCATAGTTATAATATATATAACACAAACCGTATTCAACCTACTGTCCACCTACTTTTGGTTCACCGTGTATATATATATATATATATTATATATATATATATATATATAACCAAATCAATTACGCCTTCTACTCAAACATCTCAGCAGGGAAATTTGTGCAGGATATTTTTTCTTTGTGGAGCAGGCATCATACATATATATATATATATATATATATATATATATATATATATATATATTAATGATTATAAACTTTGCAAATTTCTTCCCCCTAATCTATATATATATAAACAAGCCAATTTTTTTTTTGTGTGTGTGTGTGTGTGTGTGTGTGTGTGTGTGTGTGCTTTTTATTCGGCTCAAGCCAGCCAGCATGATTTATTTCCTATATATTTTTGAATAAATGAAATTAGTTCCATGTTAAATAATTCGACTAAATAAATAGAATGATATAGTTGTGTTTTATTATTCAATGAACGATGCATATGTGCTTCGATAAATATGTATACACTATGCCAGATGTCTGGTTATGCATTCTAAGCCAACTGATGCTGTCAGGACCGAGAACATCTCCATTCTAATTAAATAAATAGCGCAATCTGGCACTACAAAAGTTTTTAATATATATATATATGTGTGTGTGTGTGTGTGTGTGTATATACAGGGTGTACATAAAGTCAGGATCTATTTTTGTGAAGCACTTGGAAATTATATGGAATTCAATCATAAAATGATAAAGTGGTAACATTTATTAAATAATTAAGAGTAGGATTCGACGTGACACCCATCAGTATCCCTGCACAGCTCAAATCGTTCCGCAGCATTTCTAAACACATCCTGGAGCATTTGCGGGGTTATGTTATCTGCAGCAGTTCGTATACGTGTACGTAAGTTTTCAAGACTCGTAATCTTCGTCTGATAGACGTGCGACTCGATAAAGCCCCATGCAAAGAAATCTAAAGGGGTTAAATCTGGTCATCTCGCTGGCCAAGGTCTGTTGCTTCCGCGTCCGATCCAGCGATTGGAAAACGTCCATTTAGATAATCCTGAACAATTTTGGCATAGTGACAAGGAGCACCATCATGTTGATAGACGACGGTACTAACAATCCTATCCCCGTCGTCTATCAACATGATGGTGCTCCTTGTCACTATGCCAAAATTGTTCTGGATTATCTAAATGGACGTTTTCCAAATCGCTGGATCGGACGCGGAAGCAACAGACCTTGGCCAGCGAGATCACCAGATTTAACCCCTTTAGATTTCTTTGCATGGGGCTTTATCAAATCGCACGTCTATCAGACGAAGATTACGAGTCTTGAAAACTTACGTACACGTATACGAACTGCTGCAGATAACATAACCCCGCAAATGCTCCAGAATGTGTTTATAAATGCTGCGGAACGATTTGAGCTGCGCAGGGATACTGATGTGCGTCACGTCGAATCCTACTCTTAATTATTTAATAAATGTTACCACTTTATCATTTTATGATTGAAGTCCATATAATTTCAAAGTGCTTCACAAAAATAGATCCTCACTTTATGTACACCCTGTATATACTGTGCCAAATAGCTGGTTACGCCTTTTATGCCAGAATACGTCTTCTAAACCAACTGGATGATTAAGCCAGGTTAAGCCAACTGGCTGATTAAGACTTCTAAGCCAAGTGCGGAGGTCAAGAACATTCATTATGCGCCTGGATTTGCAGGTAAAAACATGTTCTCTCCCCTCTCTCCTTCTCTCTCTTACCTTCCTAGGTTAGGTCTGGGTGTGGAGTAAACCCATTTCCCCCTTCATGCAGCTTGGGGCATAAACACCCCCTTGCTTGCATACCCTCCCCCCTTTTCTGTTTCCCACCCAGCTGCCAACCCCGCTCCTCCTTTGCAACAATCGATCAACATTGCATTGCAAATGCACTCTAACATTTTGCGGGCATGCTACTACTTGGATAGCTTGAATTTATGCATGTTTGCTTTTAGGCTTTTATTTATCATCATTATTTTCGTCTAGCTATACAAGAATACAAATTAATTTAGCATTATGTAATTGGTGTGTTTTTGTGGAGGGGCTGTTTTTATAAGATTATTATTAATGTAGCTTGAGTGTAGGAGTGTAAGGAAATAAAAAAAAGGGGGTATAGTATTACTGTGGTTTTTATGATTTGGTGAGTTTGTCTTTCATTTTCCTCTTAACAGTTTTTAGCATTCTAGATTCTTTTCTCTGCTGATCGAGAATATTCCAGAAGTTGGGTCCTGTGGAGCTTAAATATCTAGTCGCACAATCTAGAGCGTAATTTTGTTTTCTGATGTGGTAAAATTTCATGATTTTTACTAATAAAAGAAATGTATATCTTGATGAACTCAATGTTAATGAAATCACCATAAAGGAGTGTACTGTAACAAAATTTCTTGGTGTAATGCTAGATAAGAATTTGCAATGGAGTGATCATGTAAATTATATCGCGAAAAGATTTCAAGGAGCGTTGCTATAATGTTTAAACTTAGAAATGTAGTCCCTAAACAAGTTTTTTTGACTCTTTATCATACTCTTGTTATTCCTTATATAACATACTGCACCGTTGTTTGGGGAAACTCCGCTAACAACGCATTAAATGGTATCTTTATCATCCAAAAACGAGCAATAAGGTTATTATCTGATGCTGATTTCCTTGATCACTCTAGTGCATTATTTAAAGAGCTAAACCTACTAAAGCTCAATGATATAACCAAACTGGCACATTTTATTTTTATTTACAAGTGTAAGAGCAAAATCATTAATTTGCAATAGGTAAATAGATATTTTGTAACTCATCAAGAAATCCACCCGTATCAGACCAGAAATAGATCAAAGATTGTTATACCTCAATTTAGATTGTCTTCATCTCAAAAACTACCCATTTTCATTGGATTGAAACTATGGAATGACTTGCATGCCGATATAAAAAATATTGCGGATGTAAATTTGTTTAAAACCAAGTTAAAATCCCGATTAATAATGTGATACTAACAAAAATCTTGGATTAATGTCCACTAATAATGTTTTATATTGTCCATTAATATTGTTTAATATTGAAATACAGGCTTTAACTATTAATAATACTTATTTACTTATTTATTTATTTTATTATTATTAATTTATAACGGCTAGCTGCTTATTTTTAATGAGAGCCCAGTAAAGCCTAACGCTTAAGGGCCAAATTAAAAAAAAATAAATAAATAAATAGTCGAGCTTCACAATTATTTATGTCATTGTAAAAATTGTAAGTTGTAAAAAGACTAATGTATTTATTTTATTATTAATAAAGGTTATTCTATAAGGTTAAGGTTCTATACATTCCCCTGCAATAATTCCGCTCCACCCTCTCCGAGATGTGGTAAAAACGCAGTCCCTCTTAAATCCCAGTCCCTCACCCTCACTCCCTCCAGCTCCTCCTCCCCCTCTCAGGTGTTGTCATAGTAATACTTATATTTTTTGAAAACCAATGACTGAATAAAGATATTGTTCACTGTAGTTTTGGTGGTAATGCTAGAACGATTATGTATTTTATTCATGCATTATTCTTAAATTTAGGGAATACAGTAGTTAGGTTATTTCACAAACGTGTGATACTTTAAAAACTTTCAATCATAGGAGTTTGAAGTGGCCATAACATTTCTATTTAAAATCCATGCATCATCAACAAATGATTATCCAGAAAAAGGTCGATCCATGGAGAGATAATGATAACATACAGTAGTTCAATTTTTTATTATAAAAATAGACATGAATCAAGTAAATTTAGGGATTTTCTTAAGAACATACAAAACATAATGCTCAAATTATAAGGAAGTGATAATTGTTCAAGTAAATAAACATATATTTACTACATCACAACCATAACATTATTATACACAATTACTCCATTATTATTATTAATGACCTCTCGTAGCCTATTTGGAACGGAGTGGGCGATCGAGATGGACGGATTTAAGTTCCTGTTGTGCAGGAGAACCGCATTCAAGCTTCGCTGTGAGGAATCAATGAAGAGACGCCACTCCACTCAGATGGCGTGTGTACCTGTGACAAGTTCTCGAAAAGTCCACTGATATCATGGTAATAGCAGAGCGGACCGTCTACTGTAAAGAATGTCGCCAAATCATGGTTTCGTTTTCGATAGTGACACACTCGGACGTTCTTCTCAAGTAAGTGTTTCTGCTTGAGTCTCGAGGAGAGAAGTTCTGATTTCTCTTTAGAGAGGTCTCTAATGAGGTCATTCAATTCGTTTTGGGTAAGCCTCTCCGGCTCTGATTGCTCTTCGTCAGGTGTGTAATCAAGATCGGCCGAAAGTCCCGCATCTCCGCCAATCGCACCATCGTCGGATTCCCTTTCGTCTTCTAAAGAATCGAGTCCATGCTGTGGAGGTACCGGAATCAGCATCGTGTCATCGTGAGGGACGGTCTGATCGTGGAGTCTACGTTCAGATAAACGATGTTATGCTTGTTTTTCACGGAGAATCCAGTTATGTTAACAATGCAAAAGTAACAATCACCATGATGGGCTCTCGGCTTCTTCCATATCATGGGTATAGCGAACGGCATCGACGTTTTCCTTTGGTTCAACCAGTCACGTAATCCATTTGAACAAGCGGTACAGATAACAAGTGGCGCCCACGCCTTATCTTGGTCGCCTAATGGACAGCCGCAGTATAACCAGTAAGTTTTCCGAAGATTATTCGTCATTGTACGCCGTTGTGATTTAGTCGCGAACGTAGTCGCACACGTAACAAAAATTGTCGGGGTGAATTTTACACTTTCGAGGCATGATGATCAATGAGTGGGTTGATATAAATCACCTAAAAAAATGTGTAAGTGGGCGACACAAAACAAAACAAAACACAACACACAACTAGATATGTGACTGTTACGCCAAAGAATAAAAGAGAGTACATGTGCAACGTTTGCAAATTTGTGGCTAGCAACTGCTCTCACCTAAAATATCACAAGACAACCTGCGTAAAGCCTAAGTTGAAACGACAAAATGCCATACAAAATACGACAAAATGCCATACAAAATACTCCGCTACATGTATAAAGGACGCATATTATATATTGTATATATAGTATATTTTATATATAGTTATATGCATATTATATATATTATTCAATTTTAAATTCTTCAATTCTTCTATTCTTCAGCTCCCAGGTAGGCTAGTCAGCCTGTCAGTGGAGCCAGCCTTCTTCGCCACTCCGCCCTGTCCAGCAGCACTCCCGTTTCTTCGTGCTGTTGCATGCTGGGCAAGTCGTATCTTCGCAAGCTCTCCTCCACTTCGTCCCTCCATCTCCTTCTCGGTCTCCCTCGCGGTCTTCTGCCATTCGCTGGCCTCCACTCCCAGCACCTCCTCGCAGTTCTCCCCTCCTCCATTCTCTCCAAGTGGCCCAACCATCTCAATTTGGCAACGTCGATTTTTCTCAAAATCGGCGTTACTCCCACATTGGCTCTTATTTCTTCATTCCTTATCCTATCTCTTCGCGTCTTTCTCAGAATAGTCCTTAGCGGTCTCATTTCTGCCGCCTGAATACTGCTTCGATCTGCCATGCGCATTTTCCAGTTTTCCGACCCATAAATCAGTATTGGTGTTAAAACTGTTTCGAAGATTATTTTCTTAATCCCAAGGGGCATATGTTCATCTCTCAGTAGCGGGTATAACATTCCGACATTTTTACTAAACTTTGCAATTCTTTCAGTTATTTCTTGTATATTACCACTTTCTTTAGTAAACATACTCCCCAGATATTTAAATTTTTCAACATTTCTTATTTCCTTATCTCCTATTTGAACTCCGAATTCTCCTTCTTCTCTTCGACATACACTTAATATTTCTGTCTTTTCTACATTCATTTCCATTCTCCCCTCCTTCAAACATTCATTCCAATCAATTAAAGCTTATTCTATATCTTCTCTCTCTGTCGTCCAGAATGCTGTGTCATCTGTATATGCCATTATTCCATTATTATTATTCATTTCATGACGTCGCTTGAAACTTGCAATGACTGTGTCCATGTAGGCTATAAACAGGAGTGGTGATATAACACTGGCCTGCTTCACCCCTGTTGTTACTTCAAACCACTCATCATTTTTGTGTCCAGTCCTTACTTTGCATTCGCTAACTTGATACAAACTTTTCAAAGTCCTAAGAAGTGTCCTACTTACCCCATAAATCTCCTCCAAACATCTCCACATTCTTCCTCTGGGCACTGTATCGAATGCATTTTTAAGATCTATAAATATTACATAGATGTTAGTATTAAATTCCCATGTCTTTTCTATAACAGAACTGAGGCCAAAAATAAGATCTACCGTACTTCTATCTTTCCGATAACCATGCTGTTTCTTTCCCAACCTTGCTTCAATTATTTGCCCTGCTCTTTTTTCTATTATTCTTTCATAAAGTTTTGTTATATGATTAATAAGCGATATTCCCCTATAATTCTCACATCTACCCGAGTCACCCTTTCCTTTATATATTGGAACGATGATTGTTTTTCCCCAATCACAGGGGACTTGACCTTCTCTCCAATATTTATTCAACAGGTTTCGAATTTTTTCTTTCATGGCTTCGCCTCCCTCCTTTATAAGTTCAATCGGAAACTCGTCCACTCCCGTTGACTTTCCATTCTTCATTTTATTAACAGCCTCTTCCATTTCTTTTCTGGTAATAATTACCTGTTTTGCTAATTCCTGATATATTCCATCTGCTTCCTCCACTTCTTCTTCTGGATCTCCATTCAATAGATCTTTAAAATAATCTGACCATCTTCTATTAATTGCTCCAGGTTCCACTATCACATTTCCCGCTTCATTTTTAATGCTGTATACCTTTTTCTTTTCCTTCCTATAAGATTTTGTAAGGCTATAAATCAGTTTTTTTGTTTCTCTTCTCATCTTCTCTCAACTTTTCTCCCAGTTCTCTCATCGCCATTTGTTTTACTTTTCTTCTCCCCCTCAGCTTCATTTCTTGCTTGTACATATTCCCGTCTTGAATCCTGTGTACGTTGCTTCAACCACTTCCTATGTTTTATAGTTTTCTGTTCTACTGCGCCTCTCACTGTCTGTCCACCATGGTGTATGTCTTCTTCTTCCTCCCGCAACCCACTCAGTTCCCAAAATCTTCTCCGCAACCCTAGTAGCACAATCTCTCACGGTTTCCCATTCATTGTTTTCCTCCATCTCAGCTATGTTTCTTTCAAGTTCTTCTCTGAATCTGACTCTAATGTTCTCATCCTGCAGTTTCTTTGTCTTAATTACCTTCCTCTTCTCCTCTTTTGTTGCTACTATTTTCTGCAGTTTCAAATCTGCTCTAAGTAATCTGTGGTCAGAGTCTAACGTAACCCCTGGTATCACTTTGACATCTCCAATAATTCTCTTATCGGAGCATATAAAGTAATCTATGATGGATTTTTGGTAAAAGTTTCCTGTCACTTGTTCCACCTGTATCTCGTAAACTTATGGGTCTCCTGGTGTTTAAAAAATCCGTTCATGATCTTTAGTTCGTTCCTTACGCAGAAATCTATTAGTTTCTCTCCCTCTGCATTTCGGTTTTGTTCTCCGAAAGGTCCAATTACCTGCTCCACTCCCTCCCTCTCCATTCCCACTCTGCCATTAAAATCTCCCATAAGCAGTCCCACCTCCTCTCCTCCCACTTCATAATTGTCATCTAGTAGTTCCATGAAGTTGGCCTTCTCCTCTTCACTATGCCCCTGTTGTGGCGCATAAACCTGGTAGAGAATATGTTTTATTCCTGATTCTCAACTTACATTTCATTAGTCTTTCGCTTATTAATTCTACAGTCTATATGTTTTGGGACAGTCTCGGTCCAATAATCATTGCCACTCCGTGCATCCTCCTCCGATCCTCCTCCACGCCTCCTGAATTCCTGCTATCTTATCTTCAGACACACTAGGCCTACCAGCTCCTTTCTGATGTAGCACACTGCCAGTTTCTTGAAATTGTTTCAGCCATCGCTTGAGTGATTGCTTTGTTGGTGGAGTTTTCTGATATTCCTCCCGAAAACGTCTCTACAGTAATTGGAGATTTGGTTTCCCACAGCACACACACATTGCTTTCTCCTTCACTGTCGCTATTGTGCCCCTAGTGGATGTTCTGCGAAATAAAGACAAACATTTCTTGAGTTGTGTTATTAATTGCCGCAAACCGTTTTAAGATAGCTCCTATAATAACGAATTTATTAAGGCTTATAATGGGGTGAATAATTTATGGACACCCTGTATATTGTATATATATAGTATATATTATATTATATATATATATTATATTTATTACATATATTATGATCGGTCTCATCTCGAAAACTAGACGTGCTAGAGGAAAACCGAAAACAGATTTGGAATCAGCGTCCCAACAGCTATCTAGCTCACCCATAATTATATCTGATGAAAAATACTTGTTGGTCATTGTAGTTGGAAAGAAAAGGAATGAGAAAGTGTAGAAAGTCTGGTATTGCGTGCTCTCCTTAAAGGAGGAGGTATGCAGTTAGAGAGTTCAGAAGAGCAATGTCTGTTATGATAGCGATAGTAAAAAGAGAGTGAGGCAACATTGCTGCGAAGAGAGAGAGATTAAAGACAATCTGCAAGATGGAGGAAATGATGAGACAAAAAGCCTTTGATTCCATCCGGTCAAGTACGGCTGTGTGGGTTGAACCATCCCACACATGAGAAACATACTCCATACAGGGGCAAACAAGACCCCTGTACAGAGACAGCAACTGAGTGGGGTTAAAGAAACCGCGGAGGTGGTACAGCATACCTAACCTCTTAGAAGCTGTTTTGGAAAGACAGTATATGTGATCTTTCCAGGAAAGATCACGAGAAAAGGAAACGCCACAGATGTTAAGAGAAGAGGAAGGATTGAGTTGTGTGTTGATGAAGGTAAGGGGATAGTCGTGTGGAAGATTTTAACGAGTAGACAGGTGGAGGAACTGAGTTTTTGAGGCACTGAAAGCCACAAGTTTTTCTCTGCTCCAACCAGATATAGCAGAAAGACCAGAGGTCAGGTGCTCCATAGCTGTACTACGCGAATCATGGAGTGACTGTTGAGAAGGATGCTTTGGGAAGTGGGTGGAGAAGTGAAGAGTGGAATCATCGACATAGGAGGAATAGGACAGGAAGTGCGTATTAAAAGATCATTAATAAATAAAACGAAAAGAGAGGGTGATAGAACAGAACCCTGAGAAACACCACTGTTAAGTGTGTTTTGTTAGCGAGTGTATACTTTTTTGGGGAGTAAACCTTCCTTCACATTTTTGTAAATTTGTTTGTTTAATGAATGTTTTTAGACTGGGGTTGTTGATTCTAACAGTAGGATTATTTTTGTCAATGGTATGGCAGGATTCATTAAAAGCAGTCCATAGTGTTTCCTGCAAGTTTTCAAATGAAGTAAAAACTTGCTGTGCATAATTTCATTTTGTATTCATTTAGTAGATTAGGCTTTGTTTGCCTGAATTTAATATTTGTATACTTTAGTGTGTTTGTTGTTGTTTTCATTGTGACGTAACTTGAGAGGTGGTCTGTTATGCCTGCAAAGAGTATCCCCGTGTCTCGTATTTATTGTGGGCCTATATCTGACCATATGTGGTCAGTAAGAGGAGATTTGGTAAGGTCAGTATGGGGGCGTGTAGGTCTGATTTCATTGGTCACCCTTGGCTAATCATTGTTTTTCAAAATGATTAGACAGTGCAGTTTGTTATTATTTTCATTAAATCTGTATTAAAATCTCCAACGATGAAATATTGTGAACTCTTTACAGACATGTATAATTAGATCCTCAAGGTGTTAATATAGTTATCCGCACTTCCGTTCGATGGTCTGTATGCTGCCAGTATGTTTAGAGTGGTTTTGTCAGAAATAAAATTTACTGCGCGCGTTTCACGTACAGTGAGTCAATCTTTGTGCATTTTATGATTTTTTTTATGTAAATTCGAAGGCCTCCTGCTCCTCTTCTTTCTCTGTGAAGGGTGTCAGAAAAAGGTATAAGGGGAAAGAGATACTAATACGGGTCCTGTATAAAAGTTTCTGCAATGAATCCTCATTAAATGGTTCGTGGCACAGAAAAAAACTGGTTAACTAGTGGATTTCCATTCGTTACATTTTTGAAATGGTTTCTGAAAATATTTTATTTCCACATTCAAAAAACTGTAATTGCATTCTTTTAAGATATATAAAGTGTGAGACTTCTTGAAATTGATAAAACTGTGGATATAGTCCTCTTTTCAAGGGATAACCTTCCCAAATACGTAGACCCCCAGTAGGCGGGGAGTCAGAGAACCCTATATATGGATAGATAAAATTCCAAAATCCTTTTGTTATCCCTTGCAAAGGGACAAAATCTCCACACGTTTATTCATTCGTTCACATATGCTTTTTCTTTATTATTATTATTATTTTATATATGTTATACATGTACAAAATGGTTTTCCATTATTTCGCAACTTTTACTGCTTATAGATATATACATACTGTATGCAGGGTGAGTCACGATGAAATGTCATAACTTCGGGAGCTTACAGCTGAGGTCATTCCCAGTCAAAAACATCACGTGAACATACAGTACTGGGCAAATTATTAGGAATTTTTTTAAAATTTCATTTTTTGGTATAAAATGTTAAATTAAACCAATTTTAAACGTTGAAAAGTTATTTATTTCTACAGAAGAATACATGGTCATTATTTAGCAATAGTTTAGTACTTAGTTTGACCCACCTTAGCTGCCATAATGGCTGCGACACGCTTCGGCATGCCATGAATCAATTTTTTGCATAATTCTTTAGTCGAACGAAGCGTGTTTGTTCGTCAGTTGTCGTTTGGTTGTCGTGCGATGCGGGTGTGTTTCTCTTTCTTTTACGTGTCATTGTAACTACCGTTTAATTTAAATAGTGTATTTACCCAATTTCGGCAATTATTTGTTACAGTTTTTAAGTGAATTTGAAAATGGGGCGAAAGAATGACTTGAGTCCACGGAAAATTGGGCAAATACAGGTTTTATTAACTTCTTCTACATTTAAACAAAAGGAAATCGCTGCCAAACTCCATGTTTCACCACAGTCAGTACTTCGTATTAAGAAAAAAATGGTATTTGGAGAAAATGTAGGCCCCAAAAGGGTTGGAAGATGCGGCAGAAAAAGGGTAACGACTCCAAGAACTGATAGACAGATTGCAATTTGTCTCTTAGAAATAGAAGAGCTACTTGCAAAAACATTTCCAGTAGTCTAGCGGCTGATGGCATCAATATTAGTCGTAGAACAGTCAACAGGAGGCTTCTAACTGCCGGCTTCAAAGCCTACCGCCCAAGGAAGAAGCCCAGGCTCACTGAGGCTATGAAGAAGGCACGTTTTGCATGGGCAAAGGAACACATTAAATGGACTAGTGAGGATTGGGAACAGGTAAGAATAATATTTAACATTAAATAGAATGTTAATACAGTAAATACAGTATGCATAGAAGTGTATTTACAGTACGTGATAAAACTGCAGTAAAAATATCTGTAAAGCAGCAAGTCATACTGTACTTCGTTTTAGCTGTACTTCATACGCTATGCACTGACTCTTTCACAGGGCTTTCTTTGATTGCAGGTGGTGTTCTCCGATGAGTCAACGATTGCCGTGCTTGACGATCGTGTTCAAAGTGTAAGGAGGAGGCCTGGAGAAGAATTTTTGCCTGAGTGTCTGATGAAAACGGTGAAATTTCCACAAAAGATCATGGTTTGGGGAGCAATTTCTGTGCATGGAACTAGTCGTTTGAGCATTGTTGAGGGGAATATGAACCAAGTCAAGTATATAGTGTAGAAGTACTAAGAAGACGTCTACTGCCTCAAATAAGGGAATGGTATGGTAATAGACGTTGGATCTTTCAACAAGACTCAGCTCCATGCCACACGGCAAAGTCGGTTAAAAAATGGTGTCATGAAAATAGTGTTCGGTTGCTCCCATGGGCTGGAAATTCTCCAGACATGAACCCAATCGAAAGTTTATGGTGTATTTTAAAGGACGTAATCCATGAAACGCCGATAACAACAAAACACCAACTCATAGAGCGACTTATTCAAGTCTGGTTTCACTCTACACGTATTAAGGAATTATGCAAAAAATTGATTCATGGCATGCCGAAGCGTGTCGCAGCCCTTAAGGCAGCTAAGGGGGGTCAAACTAAGTACTAAACTATTGCTAAATAATGACCATGTATTCTTGTGTAGAAATAAATAACTTTTCAACGTTTAAAATTGGTTTAATTTAACATTTTATACCAAAAAATGAAATTTTTAAAAAATTCCTAATAATTTGGCCAGTACTGTAGGTCCGATTCTTAACGGTTATGGAGCTATGGATGTTTGAATTTCAAGCATGCGCATGCGTGACTTTGAACTGCATTGACAGTTGCTTACCGAACCGAACTAACTACGCAGTAGAGTGTTGTTTTTCACAGAGTGCAGTTGATGTTTTGTGCGTTCAGTATGCCTTTTACGTTTGAAAATGCCGAATATGCCGATATGGTGTATGTTTACGATTCTGCGATGAAAATACTACTGCTGCTGTCGCTGAATACCAGCGACGTTTTCCAAATCAAAGAATTCCTGATCGACGAGTGTTTAACAACGTTTTCCGGAGAGAACTGTTCATTTCCTAGCATTACTGTTTTATCTGAGCTTCCGGCACAACAAGATGTGGCTGAACAAGAAAACATTATTCAGATGGTAAGGCGGAGTCCTCATGTTAGTACGCGAAGGATTTCTATACGTCTTAGAGTTACTCAAGCGAAAGTATGTAGAACGTTACACGAAGAAGGCATGTATTCATACCACGTACAGCACGTTCAGTACTTCCAACCTGGGGGTCGTGCCCAACGGCTGGAATTTTGTAATTGACTTAATGCCGATCGACAATTGCATCGATACGTCTTGTTCTGTGATGAGGCTCAATTTACCCGCGACGGTGTCGACAACACTCGCAATTCACATATGTGGTCAGAAATGAATCCTCATGCCATTGAGGAAAGTAATTTTCAACATCCGTTCAGTATCAATGTATAGTGTAGTATTCTCTACGGTCAGCCGATTGGTTCGTTATCTTCGAAAGTGTTCTTACAGGTGACATTTATCTACGATTTCTGCAAGACGAACTGCCGCCACTGTTAGAAGATGTACCTTTGGCAACACGATTGCGTTTGTACTTCCAACAAGACGGAGCTCCTCCCCATTTTAGCTGTGCAGTGAGAACGCAGTATTGCTTCCCTGGTCGATGGATCGGTCGTGGTGGTGCATAAAATTGGCCACCCATGTCTCCAGACCTATCCCATCAAGATTTTTATCTGTGGGGGCGATGAAAAAGCTGGTGTACTGTACTAGAGAAAAGTGGAAACAAGAGATGCCTTGCTCCGTCGCATTTTGGATGCTGCAGCCTTCATAAAGGACAATCGTAATGAACTAATGCGATCTACACACGCGATTCACAGACGAACCGCGATGTGTATTGAGACCGAGGGTAGTCATTTTGAACAGTTATTGCAAATTCGTGAATAAAAAATTTAGTAGCTACAGTATTATTTTTGTTCGCTTCTTATTTTTAAACATTCAAATATCCATAGCTCCATAACCGTTAAGAATCGGACCTATGTTTATATGGAATTTTTGACTGGGAATTACCTCAGCTATAAGCTCCCGAAGTTATGACATTTCGTCGTGAATCACCATATATATATATATATATATATATATATATATATATATATCCGTATATATATCCGTATACGTGAAAAACTGACATCCGGTCCACCACTAAATTATATATATATATATATATATATATATATATATATATAATTTAGTGGTGGACCGGATGTCAGTTTTTCAACGTATACGGATGCGGATGCGGATCTTTAATTTCAATATCCGCGGATGCGGATGCGGATATTTAGTTAATCTATCAATATAATATAGAATTATGAATATATGACATAATTTTTCAAATTTCGTGATATTACTATTATGGCAGGCAATGCATAAGAATTAAAATTAATATTAATGTTTTCATTATGATAAAAATAATAACTTTCTCAAGAGTTTCAGCCACAGAAAATTCAATGAAACAAGTTTCATTCAATTTTCTGTTACCAGGTATTTATATTTTGAGGTTTATATATTTGTTTGCTCATTAATAACTGTATAACAAATTTTCGGTTCAGAAAAAAAACGGGAATAACATTCGGTCATTCTTAATATTTCAAGTGTGCTGATTCCAAATCTGAAAATAGTTTTTTCTATCACGTCACGTTTTTTTGTAATGACTGCTTAAAATCTTCATACCAAAAAATAACAATATATTGATAAACAGATAGGCTTTATCATATGGAACAGTTTAATTATTGCTATACTCAACATATATGCACAAAATTAACATAAAACTCTCGTATTATACTGTTTTCAAATCATTATTTGTATTTATGCTGGCGTTTGTGTGGTGCTTCTGGTTGGTCACGCTTTAAAGTCAAGCAGAAATCGGCCAGCATAGCAGGACTCCACTTCCCTTTCTATCGGCTCTCCATTGTGGCTATATCCTGGTGGAATCTCTCCCCGTGTTCGTGGCTAACAGCAGATGCATTTTCCGGAAAGAATGAGAGATGTGAATGCAAAAAATGAATTTTCAATGACATCTTATGTCCGAGACGTTGGTATGAGTTGATAAGTTGATCCACAAGTGCAGCATAGTTGTCGTATTTAGTCTTTCCTAGTAGACCGCTGCACACGTTTTTGAATGCACACCAGGCTGCCAACTCAACCTCATCCATCGCCGCTTCAAAGTGTTCGTCTAGCATGAGTTGTCAAATTTGAGGGCCGACGAATATGCCTTCTTTAATCTTGGCATCACTTATTTTTAGGAATTTTTCCTTTAGATATTTGAATGCAGGCTTATCCTGTTTCAACGCCTTTGAAAATTGTTTCATCAGCCCTAGTTTTATGTGAAGTGGCGGCAAGATAACCTTTTCCTTTCGTACTAGTGGTTTGTGAATAACATTGTGAGATCCAGGTGAGGAATTGTCTCGCGGCAGCCATACTGAGTGTATGTAGTGTTTAGACCTAGCTTGGCTATCCCACTTGCATAGGAAACACATGTATTTCGTATAGCCAGTTTGTAATCCAGTGAGAATAGCCACAACCTTCAAATCTGCGCAGATAAGCCATTCATGTTCATTGTATTTTTATACAGTCCAGAATAAAAGCAACATTGTCATACGTTTCTCTCAAGACGACAGAATGAGCGATCGGAATAGAAGGCATTGTGTTCCCATTGTGCAGCAGTACCCTTAACACTGTACAGAGATGCATCAATGAACAATCTCCACTGATTCGGTTCATAGCACAAACCCAGAGCATCGAACAGACCATGTATATCAATGCAATAACAAAGATTGTTCTTCATTGTGAAATATTCCTGCAAATCCAAGGAGTGCTTTCTGAATGCTGTAATTCATAATTCGTACGTCTTCCGCCAGCAGATTCCATTCTTGTAGACGTGAGGCCATCAGTTCACTTTGTTGCTTGGTAAGTATTAAATCACGGACCAAATCATTGAGTTCAGGCTGCGTGATGAGATGTTCTTTCTTGGACTCGACTTGAGCTTCATAGCATTCGCCGTCTGATTCCGATTTGTCAGAGTTTGTGTTATCGGTCGGCATTTCAGCTGGAGGGCGAGGGATGGGTATATCTGTAGAATGTTCCACAGGACGCATAGCAGAAAGGAGATTTGGTTAGACTATAGCCTTTTTCTCTTTTCTGTTGCAACCTGTAATGTGAGACAATAGACATTGTTGACTACTTAAGATAACATAATTGTGTAATACATTATGCAGAGCAGGATATGCTAAAATGTGCTAAAAACACCAAATTTGACGTATATTCAGAAAAATAAAAGATTCACACCCGTGATGTTCGTTAAGCAGAAATAACAGTTAGTTGAATGGTCCAGCGGCTCTCTCCATACCATTGGGACACCGAATCCCAGACCAGGACCGGTGCCTTTGAACCATGCAGATAACGAGCTTGTACATCTCACACAGCAGATATGAGGCGCCCAGTGCTTGTCCTGATCACCAACTTTGCATGCGAAGTATAATTCATAAAGCTTTTTCACATGAGAAGTCAACTTCCTTTTATACTGTTTTAACGTTAATGTCCCACGAATATAACAAAAACTGTCTGGCGAATTTTTGCACTCTCTAGGCATTGTAGCCTAACCAATAAAAACCTGTAAAATAAGAAAATGATAGATCAATTTGCAATTTCACACAATATAGACGTTGTCGGTGAAATAAACATAATTTGATAGCTGTTATTCAATAATATTTACTTATAGATAGCACCGATTTATGATAAAATATGGCTGACAATTTTGTTTTAAATGATTAATGAAAGAAAGTTTTCATAAAACAAAGTGGAAACACAGAGCCGAACACCACCACCACAGCATATGCATGAATGAACAAAATGTAAAAGATGCGTTTAGAGAACCAGTGGTTCTCAAAATGATACAATGAAATAGGGTCATTTTCATAAAATCGGTGGGTGATACAAATAAATGAGTGTTATTTTCAAAATCTACGCATACAATTAGCCATAAAAATGACGATCTCACTTCCGTTATTTTTTCACTGTTGTACAGTGTAATTAATACTTTACATGAAATGTGCATGACTGGGCCTTATAAGCTACTTTATAAGCTAATTTAATTGTAAATTGCATAATTTATTAGAGGTAATATCTACATAACATCCGCAGTCAGAAGTGCGGATGCGGATGTTAGAAATGATGCGGATATCCGGTACACCACTATATATATATATATATATATTATATATATATATATATATAATACTGTATATATGGGATGAATTTCACAATTAAACACGTGAAATGAATGAATGCTGCAAAGCCACAAGGAAAAAGAAAAACGATTCCAAGACTTTTCGTGTATTCAGAGCTACAACTCGTCATTCCCTGACGAGGTGTAGCTCTGAATACACGAAAGGCCTTGGAATCGTTTTTTTTTTCCTTGTGGCTTTGCAGCATATATATATATATATATATATATATCGGGTGGCCCAAAAAAAATGGCACCAATTTTGAGAAGTGATATCTCAATAACCATTGCAGCTAGGGACTTAAAAAAACAACCAAATGAAAGATAATTCTTTTCTCTTTAAATACTTATTCTATGGCTTGATGGTTATAAGCCCATATAATGCCCGAAATTGGCTTCCACAAAAAATATATGAAAAAAAAAGTTGCGCATTTATATTTATTCCTTGATCCTAATTTTAAATTAAATTTTTCTATTCCAGACCCCTCAAGATGGGATTGAGAGAATCTGATAAGAACATTATACAAACACTACGTGAAGAAAAAGGATATTCATTAAACAGAATCCTTTACGAATTTCCAAATAGAAATTGGGAAAAAAAGAACTGTGGCGCATTTTTTACAAAAACTTAAAGAAACCGGCAGCAGTCAACGGCGTCTGGGAAGTGGTCGACCAGAAACTATTAGAACGCCAGAAAACATTGAAAAAGTAAATGAAATGGTTTTAAGTCAAGAGGAACAACCGGGAACAAGTAAAAGTGAACGTGAAGTTGCGAAAGAAACCGGGATTTCACGTTCATCAGTACAGCGAATTATTCGCTGTACTGATGAACGTGAAATCCCGGTTTCTTTCGCAACTTCACGTTCACTTTTACTTGTTCCCGGTTGTTCCTCTTGACTTAAAACCATTTCATTTACTTTTTCAATGTTTTCTGGCGTTCTAATACTTCTTGGTCGACCACTTCCCGGACGCCGTTGACTGCTGCCGGTTTCTTTAAGTTTTTGTAAAAAATGTGCCACAGTTCTTTTTTCCAATTTCTATTTGGAAATTCGTAAAGGATTCTGTTTAATGAATATCCTTTTTCTTCACGTAGTGCTTGTATAATGTTCTTATCAGATTCTCTCAATCCCATCTTGAGGGGTCTGGAATAGAAAAATTTCATTTAAAATTAGGATCAAGGAATAAATATAAATGCGCAACTTTTTTTTGTATATTTTTTTTGGAAGCCAATTTTGGGCATTATATGGGCTTATAACCATCAAGCCATAGAATAAGTATTTAAAGAGAAAAGAAGTATCTTTCATTTGGTTGTTTTTTTAAGTCCCTAGCTGCAATGGTTATTGAGATATCACTTCTCAAAATTGGTGCCATTTTTATTGGGCCACCCGGTATATAAGGTGTTCCCCCAAAAATGTCTATTTTTATTTGCCCGTTATTTTATAATGGATGTATATTTTATTACTACAGTTTGTTCTTCAGAAAGGTAACAGAGTAGGGTTTTATTCCGCATTTACTTCTATGCATATACCTATAAATTTTTAATAACTAATAAATAGTGTATATTAAAAACGTTCTTTCACTATTTCACACTTAAAGAAATAACTTTTCTTAATTTCTACGAAATTAGGAAAAGACAATACCGTTACCAAGAGACCATAGCCCAGTAAGAACAAGGAATGTCTTGCCAGGTCTTCAGCAGCATGGAACACCACATAATTCTTGAGCAATTCGAAACTTTTTCAGAGAGCATTTTTCTTTGCGACTAATCTTTTTACATGAGCCATTTGAATGGACTCCAAAATCACTTGACCTCACACCCACTGACTTTATTTTGTGGGGTTACATAAAATAAATGATCTATTCTATCAGGCCTAAGACACTTGAAGACCTAAAGAACAAAGTCTATGAGGTAATCAACAGCTGAGCTATTTCCAAAAATTATATCAAACTTTTGTCTAAGGTTGAATATTTTTTGAAAAAAATGGCGATTACACTGAACGTGTTGATTAATTGTTTCACGTATCAGTTCCGTTTTTGTTTGAGTCTAGATTCCTATTTTATAGCTTCGAACAATCATTTAGCAACAGGGACACTTTCTGGGGAAACCTGACATATATATATATATATATATATATATTATATATAATATATATATATATATATGGGAATGAACTCAGAATGGTTCCCTGAGGTTTTTTATGGTACACACAGACCGTGCATGGAACAAGGAACTCTTCTAGGAAAATTAAATCCACTATAGTCCGAATTAGTAATAGTAAATGACAAATACTATAGTTTTTTCTTTTTCATGATGCTAGCCTGACGTGGGCAACGGGTCACTTGCAAAGAGGTCCCAGAAATATAGCTTCCCTCACCAGCTATCTGCAAAGCAGATAGGATCCAGCTTTGGGACAGGATTTAGAGTTTAAAGCAGCCTAGCCCAGCTACATTTAGAACCTCAATAGCTAGCAGTAGCTAGCATCATAAAAAAGAAAAAACTATAGTATTTGTCATTTACCATTACTTATTCGGACTATAGTGGATTTAATTTTCCTAGAAGAGTTCCTTGTTCTATGCACGGTCTGTGTGTATCATAAAAAACCTCAGGGAACCATTCTGAGTTCATTCCCATCTTGAAACAGACATGTTATGTGCCTTGAAAAGTGGACGCTCAACTGAGCCAGTTGAGGTTTAAGTTTTGGTTTTTGGCTAAAAATATAATAGTTACCCCTTTTTCTTTGATGTATTCAATCTGACGTGAAGGCAGCGAGTCTTTTTCTTATATTGAGGTTCTAAATGTAGCTGGGCTAGGCTGCTTTAAACCCTAGATCCTGTCCCAAATATGGATTCAATAAGTATCCGCACTTTTTATTTTCACAATTTTATTTTCACATCTGACAGATTATAAACACATCACTTCTCAACATAGTCTCCTTGTTTCTCAATACACTTAGTCCAGCGATCTACAAGCTTCCTTATGCCATCACAAAAGAATGTTTTTGGCTGTGTGCATAGTCAGTCATGCACCGCCTCCTTCATCATCGCCAGTTGACAGAAGAGCACAAGCGTAATCGTATGGACGTCTGCTCTCGTCTTTTGGCGCGGTATCATAATGAAGGTGAAAACTTTTTGGAGCGCATTATCACTGGAGATGAAACCTGGCTCCATCACTATGAACTAGAAAGCAAACGACAGAGCATGCAATGGAAACATCCAACATCTCCCGTTGCAAGAAAGTTCAAAGCGCAGCCGTCAGCAGGTATAGTTATGCTAACACTGTTTTGGGATACACGAAGCCCTATCCTTGAACATTATCTAGAGCGTGGAACTACAGTAACAAGTGCATCGTATTCTGACATGCTTCGGAATGAGTTAAAGCAAGCAATTCGCACAAAACGGAGAGGGAGGTTGTCGGAAGGTGTTATTCTGTTACGACAATGCGCGCCCTCATACCGCTGCACAGACTAGAAAATGTCTTCAAAAACTTAAATTTGAAGTTCTCGACCATCCAGCCTACAGTCTAGACCTGGCACCTTCAGATTTTTATCTGTTTAGACCACTAAAAGACGCTTTGAGAGGTCAGCGATTTCAAGGCGATGATGACCTGAAGGAGGCGGTGCATGACTGGCTACGCACACAGCCAAAAACATTCTTTTGTGATGGCATTAGAAAGTTGTAGATCACTGCACTAAGTGTATTGAGAAACAGGGAGACTATGTTCAGAAGTGATGTGTTTATAATTTAGGGAGTGGTGGTCCTACATAATTTAAAGTGTCGTGAGTGAGGAATGTGTAAACCCTTTTGAAACTTCAGCGTCTACATCCATCACCTTGGGCAGCTTGGCTAATTTACAAGGTGTGAATAACAGGGTGTCTTTAAACTGAACATTTCCTCTTATCTGCATCTGTATAAGTTTGTTCCTTCTTTTCAAGGGATCACCCTTGAATATCTCTGAGGACTCATGCTCAAGGAGTTCCTTATAAAGGAACTGACTGTCAAATTTTCAGCGTTATAGGGAAGAATATACAGTCATTTCTTTGAACTGGTCCGCTAGATTGACAATATTGTTCACAAAGAGTTTCACGGGGGAATCTCTTGCAGACACCTTAAAAACGTTTGTCCGTTTACCACATTTGCGGCATTCATCACACTCAATGTTCATACATTCATCATAAATAGTCTGACTTACCAGTAAATGAGGGATAACCTCTTTTGTTTCGGGATGTGTGTTAGTTTCTATGTCATAATACACGGTTATACGAGGCTTATCTTTAGATTTGGCATCTTTCATATAACATACGTGCTTTACACCATCCGCCTTATATTCTTCTTGGCGTGTAGTGCAGTGAATTTAATCGCATTTCTGCTCGAATTTCCCCCAGCTGTCCATTGTATGAAACATACCACACTCGCAAATTTTCATTTTCCTACACGTGCCATTTGATTTATAGAATCCAAAACAGGTATTATTGAAAAACATGCGCTTACATACATTACAATCATGTTTCTCAGTTTCAACTACACGACTTTCACATCTGGGGCTTTTACACTGGTCGCAGACCATGTGGTAGTACTTACAATGTTTCAACAGGTCATTCGTAAACTCGAGACAACCTTCACACAAATCGTGATGTCGTCCACATTTTCGGCTTTTATCATAACTCGTCTAAAGAGCCTTTATATTACGGATCGGTAGATACGTTGTCCCAGACAAGCCTAAAATAAGTAGCGGCTTTGTACGTTCTCTCACGATGTTTTTAAAAACATACACAGTCCTACGACTATCACCCAATCCTAACACAACTATACGTACACCCATTTCCTGCTCTATCCTTCGCAACTCTTCAGGGCCCATATCACAGGCAAATTCAAGTCTGCAGTCTGCAGCTAGTTTACGTGCACGCTCCACCACCATAGGCATCCAAATTTTTTGGGCGGCTGTATTTACCACAGTAAACATATGAGCCAAGACTAATGTTATAAAGCCACAACCGCGATCGAAATTAGTGTCTTTCGTATATCTGGTAACTGTTAGAGTTAAGATTATAAGGCGTTGCGTTGTGACCTACAGGTCGGAAGACGTGATCTATATCAATCGTTAAATTCTCCACATTAAGGTCAGTGCCGCTTTGGGAGGCCTGCTTTATACGCCCCAAAATGTACTCTACATCTACGACGGCCAGACGCCTGTAGGGTATTACTACCCAAAAGTCGTTTCTATCACTATCATGTGACTCGAACCCGAGGGCCAGACGCGTCCTGGCTTCACGTCCCTCACTGCTATGAAGGGCAAACTCAACACTATGCTCAACCATGCGCCGCAGGCCGTGTTCAAAGCCGTTGCTGTATATGACTCGGGGGTCGATCCTGACTATGTACCGATTTCTAGTCAAGGATGGGTTGGTGGTGACGCTGTGCACCAGCTCGAATGAAATGCCACTGTCTACAGGTTTCTGCTTTGCTGTCGAGGTGAAGGGCACGAACGGTATTGAATAGGGGTAAGTGGGTACGGTTTTATTTGTAGATGGTGCTACTGTAGTGGGTATACCGTAAGACGTGGAGGGCTGCGACTCTATTACATTTTGGAGACTTAATGTGGGTCTAACGGACGACGATTTTATGCGTTTTACACCTGACGTGGAAGGTGTTTCAGCGATGTTGTCATGCAGACGCTTTCTTCTCGAATTGACGAGTGGGGGTGCTACGTTTGTCACTGCTGATGGTCATCCTCATTCACTGTTCTGGGGAAGAAGAAAAACAAGATTGTAGACTATAAGGAGCAACATTTAAAATTTTGTTAGAGTTTGTAAATGTCTCACAAAGGTGTTTATGATCTTAGTTCTATAAAGGGTGATGAGCACACGGTTATTGTAATTGACGATCTCATGTTAGAAATGGACAAGACGTTTGCCGAGACAGTTACACTCACAGTATTCTCCCACCATCTTAACATAAGCGTGTTCTTCATCAATCAGAATCTATTTTTCAAAAGTAGATACATGCACGATGTGTCGTTAAATACACAATATCTAGTCTCATTCGCACAACGTAGAGATATGTCACAAATTGGGGTATTAGCCAATCAAATGTTCCCCAATCACCGTAAGGAGTTTTTGGAGGTTTATAAAGAAGCTACAAGCCACCGTTACGGATATTTGCTTTGTGACCATCCGCGAAACACGTTTAGGGTGCTCCTAAGAACGAATATATTTCCAAACGAGCCTAAAACGGTGTATATTCCAGAATGACAAAGAGGCTAAAGAAATACCGTGAATTAATAAAAATCTATCATCGATTGCCCCGGGCATTGCAGCAGATGTTTGTTAAAAATATCGACCCAGACTTTTTAAAATGCATCTGTGAAATCTGCCTTAACGTTATAAAATGCAATGTACCAAAGAAGGTCACTCAGAAGTCGCGCTTACGTCGTTACAACAGCATAATACGCGCACTCGCTCATAAAAAAAAAGTGTGGGAAAGAAAAAGCGAATTATTGTGCAAGAGGTGGATCGTTCCTCCCCATCATGTTTTCATTTTTGGCGCCTTTATTGTCTAGTATAATATAATGAAGAAAGTGGTCGTGATTCCAGACAAGGTGTATGCTTCGTTACAAAATACAAAGAACCAGAAATCAGTACGAGAGCCTGGTAAAAATGGAGAGTGAATTGGTGAATCTATTAAACAGCGAGAAGCCTCCTGACGAGAAAAGAATATTATATCGTAGTATCTCCCCTACAATTTCTCCAGATGTTATATTTATGGGCATTTGGTCAAAGAACTCCACTGTAGATTTCTTTACTGCCCTTGTCGCTCCCACCACTATTGGGATGATCTCAGGTTCTACATTCCACATTCTCCTTATTTCATGTTTGAGTCTCTGGTATTTTAAGACCTTTTCCCTTTCATAGTTAGCCACATTCCAGTCGGCTGGGAATCCTACTTCCACCAAGAGGCCATTGTTACCCTCCTTCTCTCTCACTACTATCTCTGGCCTGCATCCTGATACCCTGATGTCAGTTGGTATCTTGTGATCATATAGGAGCAGCACTATATCACTGTCTTCTATTCCTTGTGGAATATGTTCCCAATGCTTTTCTATTTCTAGCCCTATTTCATATTTCTTACACAGCTTGAAGTGGATTAGCTTGCAGACTGCATTGTGTCTGTCTGTGTAGTTTCCTCTGTGTAGGAATATTTCGCATCCAGATAGTATGTGACTCACAGTCTCTGGGCTCTTTGAGCACAGTCTGCACATCTCAGTTTCATTTCTACCCTTAATATTTCTTTTGAACCAGTTTGTCCGTAGTGCCTGGTCTTGTGCTGCCACCACCAGCCGTTCATCTTCTTGTGACTCTCTTACCAGGAACTCCACGGTTTTATCCCTCTCTATGTATGCTCTGTTTAGCTCTGTTTAGCTCTGTTTAGCACGTCCTCTTTGTATACTTTTCTTCTCCTTTTCTTCTGATCTTTTCCTGTTATACCTTCTTTTTATGGTGCTTATCTTTTCCATGAGAGGTTTATTTGCAATGTCTTCAAGCTGTTCAGGTCAAGCTGTCCACTAGATAATCATTTGCCTTCTTTGAAAGTGATGTTGTTCAAGGCTTTTCACGTTCATGGTCTCTTACAAATCTGACTAGCCTTCCTTCTCCTTCCTTTATGTACTGTGCTAATCCTATTGTTGTGGCTTTGTGCACTTGGTCTATTAGCGCAAGCCCTAATCCACCGACCTTCCTTGGCAGGTATAGCCTTGGTGTGCATTGGTTTTTATATATGATCTTATTCGCATGGAGCATTTTTCTGGTGATTGTATCCAGTTTGTTGATTTCTAGCTGGGTCCAAATGATCATGCCGAAACTGTATGACAGTACGGGTACTGCCAAAGAGTTTATGGATAGGATCTTATTTTTACTGTTTAGGTGAGATTTTAGGATTAGTTTTATTCTTTTTGAATATTCTTTCTGCAGTCTTTCTTTCATGATGTCATTTTCCATCTTTTCCGAGTCCTTCATCCCCAGATATTTATATGTAGCCTCTTGCTCTAGTTCTTCTATCACGATATTGTCCACCCTGATGTTTTCTGATTCACACCTTTTGCCTTTCTTTAGTGTGACAGTGGCACATTTCTCAAGACCAAACTCCATTTGGATGTCATCTGAGAACTTTTTGACCTCCCTGATCTCTTCTGTTAGCGCGCTTTTGTTTGGGGCGTACAGTTTTAGGGCGTCCATGTAGAATAAGTGAGATATTTTTGGGCTGCTCTTTTCCCTTGGTCTAATCACGTAGCCTTTGTTTAGGTTATTTATTAGTTGGCTAAGTGGGTTTAGTGCCAGTACGAACAAAAGAAAGGACACTGAATCACCCTGGTAGATCCCTCTATTGATTCTCACACTGTTCACCTCTACAGTTCCCTTGCTATAATGGAGAGTTAGGTCCGTTTCCCATCGTGTCATAGCTGTTTCTAAGAAGATCCTGATGATGGGGTGGATCTTGTATAGTCTCAACACTTCCTTCACCCAGGAGTGGGGTACACTGTCATACGCCTTTTAGTAGTCAATCCATGCCATGCTTAGGTTTCTCTGTTTCTTTCTGTTGTTCTCCAATATAGCCCAGTTGATTAACAGCTGGTCTTTTGTCCCATACGTTTTCCTACAACATCCTTTTTGTTCTGGGCTTATAATGTTTTCTTCAACATGGCTGTAGATTAGCGTGTAGCGTCATGAGCGATCTGGAGGCACATTTCAGGTTTTGTACAATCAACCTTGCTGATTTCAGAAAAGAAATCAAAAATTTTCTGCAACAAGCAGAACACCTCCTTTTTCGCATGTAAAAAATACAAAATTCTTGTTAATTACAGTTGGCAACACTGACTGACATGGTACTTCTGGCAGCTTTCTAATTATTCTCAGTGAGTCATCCCCTGGAATTTCTTAGTTCTACGCAAGCTCGCTTGAGAGAAACAAGTGTTTTTTCTGTGGATGGGGTGTTCAAAAACCCCAAGGTACTAACGAAAGGTGCGTTTTGTGATATATACATTACACACATTTCTTTGTTTTGTTGTGTTTTACATTGTTTATAAGTTTGTTATATGTCTTAGGGTATATATATACCTATGGATATTTATATACATAATACATATATGTGTGCAGTATATTTTTATATATATATATTGGTAAACTTATTGTTTACCAATAAACCAAGCCGTATATATATATACTCATAATCATATATACTTTTTATTTATACGTTTGTGTTTTTGTTTCAGTGTTCGTGTGTGATACTTGTTGAGTTTTGCTGGTACAATGAGCACGCAAAGAAGACGGGGATCTGCCAGCCACATTGTCTTTAGTTCTCCACTATCAGAGCTTCCTCTGTCTGAACTTCCAACCCGTATACAAGTTGCAAGGCATTTCCTCTTCTTGAAGGAGAACAAGTACACCAGCAACAGGGAGATTCTTCCGGAGGTATGCCAAACACTCATTGACCTTTGGAATCGTGCTAACATTCCATCACAGCCAATCAAGAATGTGAAGACCAAGCTGCTCCGATTGATGGAAAAAGGCTCACAAGCATCGAAGCAAGGCAAGCAGGCCACAAAAACCAAGAAGTTCGAGGAAAGCCTGAATCAATTGTTTGACATAGCTGTCTGCCAATGCGATGATCTGTCTGCATGCCACTGTGAAAAAGAAATGAAAGTTCCACGACGAGAGCATGCCTTTCTGATCGACCAGAGAACCACGCGGATCATGCAGATCAGTCGGGTGGATACGAATATGACTTAGATGATGGAGAGAAGGAAGTCAAGAGAGGATCGGATGCAAGAAAGACAAGAAGAGAATAGAAGAAAAACGGAACGGCAAGAGATAGCATCCTCTGCAGATGTGGTCGAATCAGCTCAAGCAGAAGCAGACTCCAATGGTGAAAGTGTTGGTGATGAGTGGATGGGTGATAGTGCCCAGGAGGACAGGAACATCACACCGATTCCCACTGTTGCTTTGGAAGCTGACCGGTATGGTGTATCGAACAGGGTTGCTGCAGCTATCAGCACTGTAGCATTGGTTGACTGTGGCATCATTAGTTCTGATGATCAGATAAACGTAATTGACCACCACAAAGTATGGAGAGCACGGCAGAAGGTACGGAGGGATCTGAAGGAAGCAGTAACTTACTACGATGTGGAAGTCACTGCTTTATTTTTTGATGGGCGGAAAGACATGACACTTGTCAAAGAGAAAAAGGGGAACAAATATTACAGCACAAGGAAAGTTGAGGACCCCTACGTGCTGGTCGGAGAGCCTGGAACCTTCTATCTAAGCCATCTGACACTGGAACGAGGAACTGGCACTGTCATTGCGGATGGACTTCAAAATGCGATTGAAGAAATGGGTATTGCAGACAAGATAATTGCAGTGGGAGCCGACAGCACAGCCACAAACACAGGGCACAGAAGTGGAGCAATACACCTGCTAGAGTGCCGCCTGGGTCGCCCTTTGCACTGGTTCATCTGTAGTCTGCATTTAAATGAACTCCCACTGCGCCACTTGTGCAAGGAACTCATCGGCTCAACAGAATCTGCAACTCAATGGAAAAGACCAATTGGCAAAGCTTTGACCACATGTGAAAGTTTGCCACTTTCCTCCAGAGGAATTCAATGTATTGCTGATGGCCACACTCTCCCGGATGTTGACCTTACTGAATTGAGTCGTGACCAAGCCTACCTCTACCGAATGATGAAAGCGATAAGGACTGGTGTCATTAATGAAGATCTTCTACGAGAGAAGCCTGGACCAATCTCCCATACAAGATGGGTTACAACTGCCAGCAGAATTTGTCGGCTATATGTAGCGATGGCGCAGCCAAGTGATGAACTGTATTCACTCACACAGTTTGTCGTGTGCCACTATGGACCCATGTGGTTTAGCATCAAGTGCCATCCAAGGTGCACAGATGGCCCAAAACATTTCCTGGAGCAAATCAAGCTGCTACGATTACTGCCACCAGCTAGCAAAACTGTCACATGGCCTGTGATCCAAAGAAATGCATATTGGGTTCACCCTGCAAATGTTCTACTGGCAATGCTTGCAGATGCAGATCAAGCAAACCGGAAATTAGCCATCGATGTAATCAAGACCATTCGACGAGCTTCCAAACCTGCTCAACAGCAAGTCAGAGAATTTCGGCCACCAAAGATCGAACAAAGTGCTCAGAATTTGAAAGATTTACTTCCACCAGTGGAGGAGTGCACAATGGAACCACCACTCACGAAGCAGTTCTCTGTCGAACAACTCGATAAGATCACTGAAGAGCCCCTTGTTGTCCGGATACCATGCCACTCCCCCCAAGATGTAGAACGCTGGGTTAGGATGGTAACTGAAGCGTGTGGGGCAGTGTATGGAAAGGATTCAAGAGATGGTTACATTAGAGCAGTACACTTAAATCCCTTGACTTTATGCCGTCATTCAAAACTAAACAAAATTTTAATGTATCATTTACTAAATAAAACTGTCTAGTCTACCTACCTACCTACCTACAGTGTATATGTTTATTCCCAAAATAAATTTTTCTATTTTTCCTGAAAAGCAGTACATTGTAAGGGGTCAAATGATAGCTCAAACCCTAGGAAAGCAAGTGTTCAAAAGTTATGGGTAACTAACAATTTTCACGATTTTCACATGCGAAAAGGAGGTGTTGCACTTGTCACAAAAAAATTTTGTTTTCATTTTTGAATTTAGGGAGGTCAATTGTACAAAACCTGAAATGTGCCTCTTGATCCGTTACACTTTGCCCAATGACGCTACACGCTACTGTAGATCCTGTTTGCTATGATTCCTGTTAGTATTTTGTAGGTTGTTGGCAAGCATGTTATTGGTCTATATTTGCTTGGGTTCTGGGTTTCATGGGACTTTGGTAGTAATGTTGCTTTTCCTTTTGTCAACCATTCTGCTGCTGCTTCTTCTGCTGTTAGTATCTTGTTGAAGCACCTTGTTAGTTTTCCAGTTAGATGTTAGCTTTTTCAACCAGAAATTCTTAATCATGTTTGGGCCTGGTGCTTTCCAGTTACTGTTTTTTTTTATTTTCTCCTCAACTTCTTTCATGGTTTTACTGTCCATGTTCATCTCCGAGATGTTTCTTACCTTTTCGCTGTTGTAAAGGCTCCCAATCCATTCTGCACCATCATTATGGTTGACTTCATTCTCATAGATGTTCTTCCAGAAATGCTCCACTTGTTCTTTTTCCTGCGGTCTTTCTACCTTTATCTGGGCATTCTTTAATACTCTAAATAGTTTCGTTGAGTTGTCTTCAAACATCTCATTTTGTTTCTTTTCTCTGTCCAAGCGTATATATCTTGCCAGTCTTTTTGCTTTTGCTGACAGGTCTTGTTTTTTCCTGGCAATACTTTGTATGATCTTTCTTTCATTGTCCAGTTTTTCTCTTTGGATTAGTACATTTACCTTCCTCCTTCCCAGTTCAGATCTTATTTCCCCCCTCATATGGGTAGTTAGAATTGAGATCTCCTTCCTGAGGTTACTCACTCTGCTCTCTAGTCTTTGCTGCCACCTTGGCTTCCTCTCATTTCCGTTCATTCCCTGGTTTTGCTCCTGGCTGTTATGCTTGTGTATCTTTATCCCTGCCATCTCTGTTATGCTGACTGCTGTTGCGTAATTTAACGTATTTATTTCTGCGAAGTTACTTTCCTGGGGTGTTATTGCAGGCAGTACTTTGTTTGCTAGTCCTTTGTATTTTCTGACCTTGTAGGTGTTTTTCAGCTTGGGCAGTGGTCTTCTGTGGTTTAATTCCCGATGTATGTCTTCTTCTCTGTGGATTAGGATCCTCCTTTTCATTTCCTTCTCTTCCTCACTTTCCTCTTCCATCTCTTCCATACTATCATTGTCTGGCCCTGATGTAGAGTCTCTCTCATCATCTGATGGTTCAATTGGGGGAGGTAGAGAGGGAGGGGGAGGGGGTGGCAAGGTGTTTGTGTACCAGTGTTTCATCTCCATTTCCATCTCCTCCTCATCCCGCCCTGGGCAGACATCGTGCTCCACTTCTGTGCTGTCTCTGGTAGGTGTTCTCTCTACGGCAGCTGGGGTTGTCTCCTTTGTTTCCTCTGTTACTGGTGCTTCTTCATTTACTGAGGGTTTCACTTGGCTTTCTGGTGTTTTGGTCGGTTTGTTTTTTTGGTTTGTTTCTTTCCTCTACCTACTGTCCCTTTGCTTGTTCTTAGTTCTTCCAGGATGTCAGCAGTTATCGCCAGTTGTTCCTGTACAAACCTAATTGCCTTTTCTTTTACTTTCTGTGCCTCATCATATGTTGGTAGTGTGGCTCTTTCTTTTTTCTCTCTCTTTGTTTTCTCTCTCTTTGTTTTTGCCTGATCACTCTTTTACGGTCCAACATATGGTTTGTGTACTGTTTCTGGAACATGTACACCATGTAGTCATTCTCATCGAACTCCTTCCTTTCAATTGCCCATTTTAGAAGTTCGTTCTTGTTCTCTTTTTCTGGGTTCATCTGTTCTATATACAGGCTTTCTAACAGGTACAGATTTCTCTCCAGCGTCCATGTCCACTCGCTCGTGGTGTTCTCATTTCCCTTTTGGACATAGTCTTCTACCTCTCTTTTGATCTTTTTCATTTCTCCCGCTGTGATCTCTGATTTCCCTAGTTTGATGTTTGCGCTAATGCTGTGGAACCTACAGTATGAGGCTTTTTCTATCTTCTCCGTATCTAGGACTCCCCTCTTTTTTAGCACTTCTCTGCACCTTTTGCTGGTTCCATTTTTTGGGAACAGCTCACTTGTGGCGTAGGTGGTACACCACAGTATTTCTAGCTTTTCCTCCACTGACCATTGTGTCCTGGTACCCCCTCTGTGGTTGTAGTCCGTTTCTTTTTGTTGTTGTGTGAAATGGGGGCTTCCTGGGGTAGCCCTGGCATATCACTTTGTGGAGGTTGCCCCTCATTTTGTGTAACCCGTCCATACTGAGGGACATTAGTGTGGACTTGCGCCTCTTTTCCAGGGCTGGTATTGCTCGGAGGGTTAAGACCATTCCCCTGTTTGCGGATCTCCTGATAACGGTCACATGGTACTCGGCTTTCGACAACTGTGCGACAGGACGAAGTGGCTCTGGTTGTTTCACCATTACCCCTATTCACGCAGTTGGCTTTCCTTCTTAGGTTGTAGTTCATTGTGTTTCTTTTTCCGCTGTCCACGGCCTCTTATTCTTGTACTCGAGGCTTCCCTGCTGATTTTCGAGTAGGGAGCTCCCCACATCCGCAACCCGGGGGAAGCGTCTGGTAGGCTGGAATAGGCCTTCAGCAGATAGAATGACAGTATGAATGTAAATTAGGTTTAATAGATGATTATAAAAAAATAGGAAATAGGCCTATTTTGAATTTAGACGAGAGTACGTGACAATAAACCACGAAACCAGAACAACAGGTTTCGTTTAGTTCATACTCGAATTCACGTTCAGCCAATCAGGCATAGGTTTGGTATCACGTGATCCCTCTTCTATGTAAATGGAATAATAAACGTAATAGTAATAAATGTAACTGTAATAATAAAAGTAATAAATGTGGAGGTAAATGTAAATGCAATAATAATAAATGTAATAATAAAGGTAATAAAATAAATGGCACAAAAAGTATAAAAATGGAGAAACATCGCTTGAAGACAAGGAACGCAGTGGCCACCCTTCCACTTCTCGTACGGATGAAAATGTCCAACAAATTCGATTTCTGGTACGAGCAAATGTTTCTCCATTTTTAAACTTTTTGTGCCATTTGTAAACGTTAGCTACACTGAGAGCATCATTTGCAAAAGCTGTTTTAATCATGTCGTTCGTCTCCGAACGCGCGTTGTTCCATTTCAGAGATTTATAAGGACTGCAAAAACACACCCTCCTTTTAAGCGCTCCAACCAACTACTGACTCATGGTAGCAGATTTTGCTTCAGAATTCAGACGCCAGAGGGGTAGGAAGACTCGCATATGTAAACGGATATTTCTTATTTGCATTCAGTTGTCCGTAGCAATAAAATTATCGATACTTTTTGATCACTCCTCGTATATATATATATATATATATATATATATATATACAGGGTGGGCCGTAAGTTTCCATACATAGGAAAAATTAAACGTTTGTTTTTATGTTTCAGATACCCTAAGAATATGCGTGTAAGATCTTGTTTACTGATGAAGCAAATGTTTACGTCAATGGAGAGGTTAATCGGCAAAACATACGTTATTGGAGTAATGCTAACCCTAACTGGCTGAGTCCGACGAAGATGTAAGGTGCCAGTAAAGTGATGGTGTGGGCCGGGATATGGAGTGACAGAATTATTGGACCAATTTTTGTCAGTGGAAATCTTAATGCCGAAAGGTATCTTAACATGTTGCAAGAAGAGATTTTCCCATCCCTGCTAAACGAGGAAGGTAACTTCCCAGTTTACTTCCAGCAAGATGGAGCTCCACCTCATTATGGTCTTCACGTGCGTCGGTATTTGGATCAGCAGTTTCCGGATGCTTGGATTGGTCGGCGTGGTCCTGTGGAGTGGCCTCCCAGATCCCCAGATCTCACCCCCCTTGATTTCTATCTTTGGGGGCACTTGAAGGCCATGGTGTATCAGGAAAAGATACGAGACATAAATCATCTAAAGGAACGTATCACCAACGCCATTACAAGCATAACGTCAACTGTGCTAATGCGTGTTCATCAACAGTGGGGAACACGTATTGAAATGTGTTTTCAAAACAATGGCAACCATGTAGAGCATATTATATAAATAAAAATGGTTGTCCATAAAAAAATGTTTATTTTTCCTATGTATGGAAACTTACGGCCCACCCTGTATATATATATATATATGGTGTGGTAGTAATAATATATTTTCTACTCATTAGATTTTATTGTAAATGTTTCATTAAAATAGCCGGTATCTTCAGTTTTAAATATAGATTAGATTGCATTAGTACTCAGCTAGGCTTTCTTAATACAATTCGATTTATGAAAAAATTGGATTTTAATTAAAAAAGATTCAGAAAATGTATGAACTAATCAAGTTAATTTCTCCTTAAAGGACGGATGCGGAACTCGATCGTGTTATAGCTACTTTTCGTGACAGCTTTGAAGAAAAGCAAATAGTTGACGGCGATTTGGAGGTTTTACAGCGCAGCCAGCCCAGTGACCTGAATATGGAGGTCGAAGTATTTGCTCACATCCGCTCCAACGAATGTCAGGTCATCGAAGAACTAATGTAACTTTTTTTTTGGTTAAGAACAAGACATATTGTATTTTCATCAATTTATTAAATGATAGAAATCATGTTCTAGTACAATTCAGCTTACAGACTAGCATCCATTAAATAAGACTAACATTAATGGAGACATTTTACACAATATAATTAGTTATATATACACGCGTAAAACTTTACACAATATATCGAGTGCGCACAAATGGGAACTTTTTTATCTGGTTGCATACCAATTCATCATTCATCTGTGTCGCACAAATCGAATAATTTTTAAAAATTTATAAATCCCCTCTCCCGTAACATGTGCAGGGGAAATGAAAGACAGACAATACACCCCACAAGTATTACTAAAATATCCTTGTAATCGATGAGGATTCCAGACAATTTCAGGAATATGCAACTGTTCGAGAAATTTTACAATAACAGGGTCACTCCAGGGATGAGTCCCCAGTGAATTAAAATAATACATTATTTCCCTATTTTTAAAGTATATTGCAAACCAATGAATCTCCTCGCCCCCAACATCGTCCATACTGACAATAATTCCCCCGCATTTTCTTGTAGGTGGTAATTTCAATGTTTCATTCTTCGCAAACACACCGATAAATTTGGAGTGTGTGATTCGATCACTTTTCATTACTCTCTGGAGTGTATTCGCGTCCATTTTAAAAGTCAGTGACCACGTTCCTGAAGCGGTTGACCTCAATTATGGCTTGTGACTCGAGGTATACTAGTACACTAATAGGCGAGTCTATCGGGTTGGCGAATTCCAATCTGACTGAGATGTTCCCACTTTGTTGTGGACTTAAATGTGTATTTACACTAGCAGATAAATTGAGAGTGATATCAAATGGGTAAAGGTTAAATTGATCGACAAATTCTTTCTGCGTTACGCCAATCCCAAGCTCATCACAGCCACCAGCAATATGGGCCAGATTACTATAAGCT
Organism: Bathynomus jamesi; assembly: GCA_023014485.1. Lineage (NCBI taxonomy): Eukaryota > Metazoa > Arthropoda > Malacostraca > Isopoda > Cirolanidae > Bathynomus > Bathynomus jamesi. The sequence goes on along the minus strand of JAJOZX010001914.1, from coordinate 270,962 downwards.
CTCGCGCAAAACGGGAACACAGCGTCTGATGAGTAGTCCGTATCCATAGTCCCACCCAACGCAACGCCATTGACGTATAGAGTTATATTTTTAAGGCCGAAATTCTCGAATTTAAAGGCGTTCTTTTTATATGTTCCATTCGTCGAAGAGTGATCCTGTATTCCAATTAATAACCTTTTAAGTAGAGCGCCCAGGACCACGTTTTCTAGCTGCTTCGAGGCCAACCCGGCGGGCACCGTGTATAGTTTGATCTGTACTCTGTTAATTGGGTTATTTTAATGTTGCGTGTATTAAACTTTTTTAAATTTCTAGTTGCTTAACAGAGCTTAATTTCACTCGCCGTACACGGAGATATGTTTCCACAGTGTGAATCACAACGGGTTTTGCGCCCTCTTCTTGATCAGGCCCCAGATTTATGCAGATCTCAGGATTCGTGCGGGTGAGCTTTAATTTCATATCCACCCCATTCATAAGCAGTTTTTCCTGGAACGAGAAGTCTGTATGCAGACGTCCAAAACACTCGTATATCTTCTTTTTAGAATTTTTAAATTTATCCTTTATACTACATTCGTCATTATTCTGATAATAGCCCTCGGCAGTTAAAAAGGTATCCTTCGCTTCTTTTGAAAAGTTGAGGACATTTTCCAGATAGGCTCGTAGGTGATAATAACCCGTTCCTACCGAGATGTTGACCTAGTTTAAATACACCTCACACTGACTGAATATGGAGCGTAGAAAATTGGTTTCAGGGTATGCAGAATATCAATTATCGCAGTCCGTTCCATCTGAATGGGCTATAAGCAGTTTAGCGTATATGTGCATGCAGCTTGGATCAAAAAAGTATGGGCCTGAGCTGGGTATCACGAATTCTATAGGGTGCACTTGGGGAACTAATTGTGTTTAATGGGTTAATTGTAATAAAGTCATTGTGCTCAATAGAAACTTGTGTCGGCGGCATATCAAAGAGGAAGAGCTCCGATTTACAACATTGTGAGGTACACGGATGGATGAAGCGTGGCATGACGAGTCGGAAATAGTGCCACCTCTCTCGATAAGTAGTAATCAGTTTATGATTTGTGAGAGCAATGTTCTCAGCTCATATCACTTAAAAAAATGATCAACCATAGGTTTCATTCGCTTGGAATACTTCTTCTTTTATGATGTCCCTTTACGTTTAGCGCCACGTGCATCTTTGATGATTTCGTTCCGTGTACGTTTTAAATGATTTTTTAGAGCTTCTTTAGGTTTAGCTCCACCCATTATGTCTTCTACCGCGTTCAAACATGATTGTAACGCTTTCTTCCAGAGGTGTAGTTTGGTTGAAAAAATGGATCCAAGCCCAATCCCACGCTGATATCTCACCCCTCGATAGACAGTGAAAGGCCTCCGGGTCATTATAACTCAGTGCGACGAAAGTTCTTATATATATTGAGATATTGGTTACTAGATTAGTCGCAACATTCACATAATGGGGCTTGTCATATGTAATGCTCAAGTTCTTCCCTTTATGGTTGGGAATGTGTGCAATGCGCAGGCAGCAGACGTGCCTGGGTATCCCCAACAAATTGATGCTCCAAGATATTGCTGTAAATATAGCACATGCAGGGGATGGATAGCCTTCGCCCAATTTCTCCAATTTCAACTGATACATTAAGCTGAACAAGTCATGTTGTGCCTCGTAAAAGTTATCTCTTTGAAACGCTGCTCCATATCGACCCTCGGTTATAATTTGGAACAATCCTTTGTCTTTAATATTTCTATTATCCTGTGATTTTGGGGTCAGAGCATGTGGAGGGGTTTCTTTGTTTACGATTTCGTACACTAAATCAGCCGTAAGATTTGAGCTTTTTAAACTTGCGTTTAAGTCTCTCACAACATCCTCGGCCGCACCATAACGACCCGGGGCTAGTGTTACTAGTGTAGTGTTAGGATGTACAGACAGAGAAGAAGAGGACGGGAGTGTGACATAGAAGTGGTTTGGCGCCATGTTGTATACTATTTAAGCTTCATTATTGCAGCAGCTTTTATATAGGGGTTGAAGCTTTGTGGGTACCCTAGCCCTTTTACCAGGTACATTTTTCTCTTTCCTAAACCTTTGCTGCCTAAAATTTGCGGTAAAATCCTCCTGCGATTTCTTCCCCATTCAAATCTTCAACGCAATACATCATAATCTCGCCTTTAGGTCTCATAGCACTAACTTTAAAAATTTCACGTGTTCATCCTTGCTCAAATCGCTTCGCGAATTTATTTCCCGAACGCGATAGCCTTACATAATCATTGATTTTGAAACGTGTAGAGTGTGGCGATGCTCTACGAATATCTCTTCTCACTTCACACTCTGTGTGCGTACCTCTTTCTAAAACCTCGTTAGGTGTTGCCCAATCCCGCGATGGTGTGAACGGTTGTATGACTGCCAATGATCCCAGGATGTTTATATATCTGCATGTGTTTTTATGGGTAAAATAGCGATGCATGCGTTCCTTTATGGTACGTTGAACTCTTTCAGCTAAAGAGGCCTTATGTATAGAATTGCTGGTGTAGTAACTGATATTAAACTCTGCCAGCATGTTCTGAAAAGCTCGTCCTATAAATTCTTTCCCCATATCCGTACAAAAATAGCCGGGAACACTGTTTTCTTTCAACATCAGCGTTTTGGTAGCTTTGTTACCTTTTGGTAGCTTTTTGGTAGCAATTATTTCAGGCGATTTATTTTTCAGGGGAATTAGCCACAGATATCTAGAGAATACATCTATTGTGAATAGGATGTAGCAATAGCCATCATTACATACTGATATCTTTGCATGTCTGTTAAATCCGCTTGTCAAATAGAGTCGTTCGAAGCCGCTGTTTTCCTGGCCGTTTTAAACCTTTTTCTCACCGGCTTGTGAAGTGTATAAGCATCCTGCTCCCGCAAAAACCTCTCATCATCTTTTTTCCCTACTCCATCATTGTAAACACCTCTGTACAGTATATCAACACCGCCATAGGAGACTGGGCTAGAAATGTCATAATAGCGTTTTCTTAATATGTTAGCCATTTGCGTATTTTAGAGACACGTGGATAGGGTTGGCCGTTGTTGTTTGGTCTCTTCTTTCTCCTCTTCAGAAATACTACTGTTGGGGGTGATGACGTACTCAGTTGTGGCACATGCGAGACTTGCGAGACTTGCACATGCGAGAAAATGTCGACGATATTCGATCCCTGTACCCTTGTTCCTTCAACAATGACCTCGCCTGTATCGTTCCACTGTATGATGGGGTCCTCACTCAATAGATTATAAAGACTTAAGCCTTTATTCCTTAATGTATGAGGGAGACTACTTTTTAATACATATCGATGTGTTGCGTTCCGTTATTCTTTGGTTGATCTCTAACGTCGGACCTAGGTCCTATGACGCCATCTCATCGTTGCTCGCGCTGTGTCTAATAACAACGGGGATCTCTGTCGGAATTTTATAATCTTCGTACTCATGAAAAAATTTCTGCAGAGCCTCTTGGTACAGGATCCTTTTCTCATCAGGTGACTTTTCACTGTTTAACAGGTCTATCAATTCGCTTTCCATTCTTTTAACTTGCTTTTACAGGGTTCTAGAACCGTGTCTGGACTCTTTGAACTGAAGCATACACCTTGTGCGGAATCACTACCCGTTTCTTCATTATATTAGTAAAGTCCGTAAAGGTCCCAAAACTGAAAATAAGACGGGAGGAATGAACCACCTCTTTGTAAAATAATTCGCTTTTATCTTCCCACATAGTTTGACTTTTACGAGCGAGCGTACGTATTATGTTCTTGTAACGACGTAGGCGAGCCTTCTGAGGGGATTTCATATTCGTTCTTAGAAGTATCCTAAACATGTTCGCGGATGAAGGTCACAAAGCAAATATCCGTAACGCTGACTTGCAGTCTCTTTATAAACCTCCAAAATCTCCTTACGCTGATTCGGGAACATTTTATTGGCTGATACCACAATTTGTGACACATCTCTACGTTGCTCGAATAAGACTAGATATTGTGTATATAACGACACATCGCGCATGTATCTATTTTTGAAAAATAGATTCTGATTGATGAAGAATACGCTTATGTTAAGGTGATGGGAGAACACTGTAAATGTCTCGGCAAACGTTTTATCCATTTCCAACATGAGATCGTCAATTACAATAACTGTATGCTCATTTTCCTTTAACGAATTAACGTCATATACGCCTTTGTGAAACAAAATATCATCTTGGTGCTCGTTGAACACTGATTGATACGTCGAATAGCACCATATTACTTTATGCACAAATTTTGAGAACATCTCCCTCTTATTTTTAATGATTTTAAGCATAAACACAGTTTTACCACATACTGTAGGGCCAGATATAATACATGTGGATGGGCTTGTGAACTTGAATTTTTCTACGGAATCCATCTCTAACACGTCACACACCTAAGTTCAACATTTACAAAATATAAAAAAATTTATGTGCTGCGCCTTATATTCTTGTTTTTCTTCCACACAACCGTGAATGACGACGAAGTACAGCACTCCATCATCGATATTACACACAACCTCGATGACAGTGTAGCTACAGACTCCAACCCCGCTGACGAACCCTCGCCAGCGACACCTCCACCACGTGGCAGTTCAAAGCGGAGGCACGATGATGAAGAACCTTCCACGTCAGGTATAAAACTTGCCAGGAGTGCACCGGTTGCAAGACCCCCGTAATAGAGTCCCAACCCTCTACGTCTTACGACACAACCCCCACAATAGTACCTTCCTCAAATAAAAATATACCCCCCTATTCCTGTTCAATTCCGGGTACATCCTCCACACCACCAGCAGCTTCTCGCTCTGTAGAGGAAGGTATAAAATTCGAACTGGTGCGCACCGCTAACCCCACCCTGGCCCTGACTAGAAATCGGTATATAGTTAGAGTTGACCCTAGCACCCTATATAGCAACGGTGTTGAACACGGACTGCGGCGCGTAGTTGAGTGTATTGTGGAGTTTACCCTTCAGGACCGAGACGAACGTGTAGTCCGGACGAGGTTGTCCTTCAGGTTCGGGTCAGTTGACGGGGATGTAGATGATTTTTGGATAGTAATACCGTTCAGACGCATGGCAGCTGTAGACAGAATATATCTTGGGTCGTATAATGCAGGCCTCTCAAAGTACTACAGCCTTCAATATGGACAATTTCACGGTAGATATTGACAGTATTCCGGGTTGCGTGTCATAGTGCCACACCTTATACTCTTAACTTCATTTCTCAGGCTATTTTCAGACGGCATATAAACGCCGATCTTGGTTACGGCTTTATTGCAATAGTCTTGGCCCTTAAGTTTACTGTGCCAAATACACGGGCCCCAAAAATTTGGTTGCCTACGGTTGTGCAGCGTCCTCGTAAACTGGCTTTAGATTGCAAGCTTCAGTTTGATTGTAATATGGGTCCTGAATAGCTGAGAAGGGTAGAGCAGGAAATGAATGTTCGTATAGTTGTATTTGGAATGGATGATCGTCGTAGGACTGCGTATATTTTTGAAAGCTGTGTGAGAGATCGCGCAAGACCTCTACACTTATTTTAGGACTGTCAGGGTCAACGAATCTCCCCATCCGCAATATAATGGACCTTTACACGAGTTATGATAAAGATCGAAAATATGGAAGGCATCATGATTTGTGTAAGGGATGTCTAGAATTTGAGGATGATATAGTGAAGCATTGTAAGGAATATCACATGGTATGTGAGCAGTGTAAAAGCCCCAAATGTGAAAGTCGTGTAGTTGAAGCTAAGAAGAGGGAATGTAATATGTGCAGACGTACATTTTTCAATAACAAATGCTTTGAGCTACATAATTCAATTGGCACTTGCAGGAAAATGAGAATCTGTGAATGTGGTATCTTTCACACAAAGGATAGTTGGGGAAAATTCAAGCACAAATGTGATGAAATTGACTGTCCTACATGCCATGAGAAATATAAGGCGGATGAATTGAAGCATGTATGTTATACGAAAGACGCTAAGCCTAGAAAGAGACCTTGTATAACTGTGTACTACGATATAGAAACTTACACAAACGTTGAAACCAAAGAGGTTATTCCATATTTACTCGTAAGTCAGACTATCTGTGATGAGTGCATAGATGTCGAGTGTGATGAGTGTCACAAATGTGTAAACGGACAAACGTTTTTCAAACGATCACACACGACAGCCCTGTGAAACTGTTTGTGTCGTATATTGTCAAGTTAGCGGACAAGTTAAAAAAATTAGTTTATTTTCTTGCCCATAACGGGGCAAAATTTGACACACAGTTCCTTTATAAGGAACTGCTTGAGCACGAGTCATCAGAGATATGATATTCACGGGTGATCCCCTGAAAAGAGAAAACAAGCTTATACAAATGCAAATAAGAGGTAATGTTCAGTTTAAAGCTACTTTATTATTTACACCTTGTAAACTAGCTAAGCTACTCATGGTGATGGGTGTAGTTCGCGAAGTTTGAAAAATGTATTTCGTTTACACTTTCCTCACTAGCGACACTTTAAGTTACGTAGGACCACCTCCCCCCAAACAATACTTTAACTACACCAACATCAGTGATAGTGAGCATGAAGATTTTAACCGCTACTACAACAGTTTTAATGAAATTAATCATACAATATAGCTGATGAATGTGAACATTATTACATGAATGATGGGCGCGTGTTTAGAGTATGTTTCCATGCCTTTACAAGGATGTACATAAACCGTTTCAACTGCCATCCGCTGCAAGTCGCAAAAACAATCGCCTCATTGTGCTTTACGGTGTTCAAGGAAAATATCATGCCTAAAGACACCTTAGCCGTCATTCACAGAAACAATCCTCGCTGTTATGGGCACAAGGCTATTTACTGGCTCATACACATACAACAGCAGACCGGAGTATACATAAAACACTGCCGCAACACGGAAGAAGTACCGATTAAGGTCAATGGTCGTGTTTTTTGGGTTGTTGGTCTAAGCGAAGACCGTACCACTGGTGAGAAGACTGTGTACTCCTTTAACGATGCCGGCGGCATGGGTGCCCACGTCCAGAGTGTATAATCGTAGGAGATATGCACGGTAGATCTCCTGCCGACAGTCTTGCATGGACCCGCACCCGCGATCAGTTTATAGGTACCCAGTTCACCCACAAGATCTTGTGGGAGCATGAATATGATGCACGGATGGAAACAGATGGACAATACTGTGAAGAAATAAACACGATCAAGCGTTCAATGGTGCTGGATCCTCTCAGATGCGGTAATAGCTTGTTCGGAGGGCGTACAAACCTATTCGAGCGATCCTTTCTACCTACGGATGGCGTGAAACTCCATTACTACGATTTCTGTTCTACATATCCCTACGTGATGAAGAACAATCCGTATCCTGTAGGTGCACCTGAAAAACTGGTGGGACCTGACCTGCCCACCATCGATGTGTTCTTAACATTTTTGAAGAAGTACTATTTCGGTCTTTCTTTCGTAGAGGTGCTCCCCCCTCGTGATTTATGGATGCCGATCTTACCCGTCGTTATAGATCACAAACTCATGTTTCCCCTGTGTGTGAAGCGCGCAGAAGAGAATAATGGGTCCTGTAATCATGCAACCAACCAGCGGAAGATCAGAGGTGTATATAAAAGTCCTGAGCTGTCCCTAGCCATCCGCCATGGTTACAGAATATTGAAGATATATGAGGTGTGGAGGTTTCAGAAACTCCCCAACGTTTTCACGCCGTATATAAATACTTTTTTGAAGGATAATGTAGAAGCATCAGGATAACCGCGAGGGGTTGAGAGCGAGGGTGAAATACCGGCTTATATTCACCGTTATCTGACCCTGAAGGGATAAAACTTGACCGGAAACAAGTTGTTAAGAATTCAGGCAAGCGCTTTAATGCAAAGTTATGCCTAAATAGTCTTTGAGGCAAGTTTGCACAGAATACAGGTAAATGGAACGTTCACTTAGCCGAAAGTTATAACGAGGTGTGGGATTATCCCAATGCCCCGATAAAGAGGTTATAGAGATCGTGAATGTTGGTAACACGTACATAATAAAGTACATCACCGAACTGGCCACAGATACCTCACGGGTTAAAAACATACCTGTAGCCAGCTTCACAACGGCATACGCACGCATCAATCTTTGGGGACTGCTGCACTCTCTTGGGCGGTGGGTGCTGTACGCTGACACAGCGTAAAATTCACAGAGAAGGAGGGTGAATACATGGCGCCTATTCGGGAATTCTTCGGAGAGTTGACTGACGAGATCAAGGATGAGTATGGTGAAGGTGCATACGCTGACTCGTTTGTATCAACAGGGCCAAAAACTTATAGGGTGCGGGTGAGGGTGGTGAAAGGGCTGAAATATATCGTGAAGGCGAAGGGCATCACGCTTAACCTGGCGAACCGACTGGTCGTTAACTTTTACTGGTTGAAGGAGCTAGTGTGCTTAGAAGATGAGGGTCAACAAACACCCCAACTGACTGTGGGGACCCACAATTTTCGGGCACAGAAACTGGGGTGTGTGAAGGAATTTAGGGGCAAAAAGGTGTGTCGTAACACCTATAGGAAACGTTACCAGGTGCCTGGCACCTATGATACCGTACCCTTTGGGTACCATAGTACCTTAAAGATGTATGTGTACATTGTTAACGATATGTTTATTTATTACGTATATTTGTAAACGTTTCAATTAGAGGTTCATTTTCTCCTTTGTGTGTGTGTGTGTGTGTGTGTGTGTGCGTGCGTATGTACAGGAAAAAAGTCCTAAGCTCCGCCCACTGTAAGCTCAATCAAAGGGTCACGTGACTCCTGCTACTACCTGGGCATAACTCTACCACTGCGCGCTCAGTTGCCCTGCAAGACCTGGAGCTCAGACGTGTATTTTCTCACGTAGACGAAAAATAGTGATGGCGACTTTTGATATGGCGTGTTCGACGTTTATGAAGTGGTTCGAAAGATGTGGTGAATACTGAAAGACGGAATAGCTCCCACCTCCTTTGAGAATTCTAAGGCAACATTGAACCGCGTGAAGCTTGAGGAACCAGATGTTCAAATACTCTATGGATATTCTGGCGAGAGCATTGCCGTATTTCGCAGCACAAACGATGTAATGGACTACATTGTAGAGCTGAACTTTATAAAAGCGTACATATACCGTGAGGTGAAAGAAACAACGCGTGCAGAAGAGAAGTAACGGGTATGAGTAGTGAGTCTTGTTGATGAGTGGTGACAGGCGGTATTATATCATGCTGCATCATACCGAGTACGCGTACACTGCGTCTGAGAATGTAAACCTTGTCATCATGGATAAGCTAAAGTATTTTTACTACTACATTCATATATATCATGACGAGGTTCGCAGTGAGGTTGTGGTTAAATGCCTTTGTGAGCTTTTAATAGAATTTAGAGACGAGTATCGACTCTTAAACAAACAGGATAAATACAGGCACATGTTTCTCTCAAATAGTGCGCATTCCGATAAAACATTAAAACCGATTTCGCCCCATGTATCGGAAAATTGCCCGGTGTAATGGGTACAAGTACTCGCATGGTTCTTTCATGCTAGAACAAACCCGTATACGAAATATTAACGCTTGGTATGACACTCCTCCACACCTGTTCCAGAGCCAAACAGTGCACCGTTTGGTCATAGTCATCTCAGAGGTTGACCCGACTGGTTGTGCACTCTCAAAATAGAAAACGATGGAGCTTCCTTTGAGCAGCATTCTCAATGCCGTATACGACGTGTCCGTGACGAAGTCATTGCGTGTGTTCAGACAGACGTAAAACCGGTGCCGTTAACTATGTACTTCAAACGACACGTAGACAAGCAAACTCTGGTAAACGTAATGTTGTTTATTTAAGTGTTGAGGAGATGAATAGTCTTCGTGATAGTTGGGAAGTGGCGTGAGGACCGTTATAAAATACCTGCAGGTGTAGGTACAAGAAGAAAACAGATTAGTGATACCCCTTCATATGCCATTGTTTGTACGTTGTGTATAAATAACGATCAGCCATGCATTGATATACGACTGATGTGGAAGAAAGCATCTGATAATAACGTTCTTGTCCCTACGCGAAACCGCTTCACCCTCGACAGAATGTTTGAAATTGCAGGTTTCCGCAAACTAAAACCTATATTAGACGCACGTGTTACGGACATGCTTTATTTTGATACGGTTCTTGAATACGCATACACCGCTTTGCTCGACGGGTATATCGAATGTAGGAATGAACATGGGGAGAGTGGTCCAGAGCTGGATGCTTATCTAAATGGTTTAGACTCTTCGAAATATCATGAACTTTGGTACAAAGGACTTGAGCGGTAAAGGGCAGAGCTCGCCTACACTGTTCACCCTGAAGAGTTGTATCTTTATATAATGAAGCGCTGTCGTTACGGTTTAGAAGATTATTCCAACTGCCGCTATGCATTGTGAAGAAGAATTCACGATTGAAAAGCTCGGATCGGTAAGAAAAATTCATGGATTGGAAAGGAGTGTTTATAAACTTCAATTTAATAACGATGTTGTGGCGAACGACACCTTCTTTGTGCTTGCTTTTGATTGTATTCTGTCCGTGTTTAAAGATAATTTGCCAACCAATTGTAAAGTGGGCACATAAATAGTATTGGATGATATGAAGGTCCTTTATATAGAGTATAGGCACTCGCACACCTTGAGTGGTGAAATAATGCTAAATCTTATTTATTGTATAGTACAAAGCAACAATGATATAACTGTAAACTCCATCACGTGCGAGTTTAGTATTTTAGCTAAGCGCGGTACAACATAAGGTGTATCATTTTGATTTTATATAAATTTTACTGTTTATATATATATATAAATATATATATATATATATATATATATATATATATATATATATATATATATATATATTAATGGGTACATAGTTTTATCCTCTACTATTACTATTTTTTATATAACTTTTGGTGTTTATATATATAAGGCCGTATTTGCTCGTACATATATTAAATGGTTATATAGTTTTATCCTGTACTAATATTATTTAAGAATGTATATTTTTCCTTCGCTTAATGTGTGTGTATTTTTGCTGTATATTATTTTTGAATGTATACTATTTCCTATATATTTCATGAATTATTTCCCTTAACTCGTCTAAATAAACAGAATGATGTAATGGTGTTTTATTTATTTCTTTTGGTTGTATATAATATTAAGGAATAACTTGGGAGATGGGAATATATTCATCAAATGGCTGGTTACGCCTTCTAAGCCGACTGACGGGTTTCTAAGCCAACTGTTAAGAATATCTGATCAGCGCAATCTGGCAACTGAAAAGTGTTTTATATAGATACACACACACACACACACACACACACATCTGCCTTGTAAGTCTTCTAAGCCAACTGGCGGATTATGCCAACTGTCAACTGGCTGATTAAGCCAACTGGCCGATTTCAAGTTCGAAGCCAAGTGAAGCTACCTGAGCTCTCATTAAGCTTCTGCATCTGACAGAAGCTGGATGGTCTCTTCCTCTCTCTCTTCTGTCTTTTATGTTAGGTTTACCCCTTTCGGGGGTGAGGCCGTCCCAACTTCTCCCCCAAAGAAGTTAGGTGGATTCCTCCAGCTTGCTGGGGGGCTTCCCCCTCTTGTTTTTTTAGCACCCTTGTGGTTGCCACTAGAGGAGGTGGGTTGGCACCTTACAAAAAGTGGGGTGGGGTGGGTGGCACTGGCACTCATTTGATCAACATTGCAGTTGCATATGCACTCTACCATTTTTAGGACACACTACTGGTGCCTTTTGTTAAAAAGTTAAGCCGTGTAAAATCACAGCCATTAAAAATAATTTTTAGAGGTTGCTGAACGACTCCACAGTCTGTCAAGTGAGACTACGATCAGCCAACTGTTTTCTCCTGACCGTCTGACGTAGTGTTTTATTGATGATATCACTAGTTTAAGAACCTGTAATTGGTTGAGGTATCATGTTGCCTTTACCGATCATAGAGATCTTGAAGCCATCATTGGCTTGAAAGCAGTTTCATTACGGCAACATCAGGAAAATCTCCAGAGCCCATACGTCACAAGTCCTCAGTTACCCAGATCTTGCATGGCTTCCAGGGTAGTGTTCAATATGTTGTGTATATGCTTGGTACAGTACATGTAAGAACATTAGGATTTTTTTCTAACTTCTGCAAATAATAAAATTTATAGTGAAGAGGGTAAACTTTAGTTATTGAGTAAATTCTAAATATTATTTTTAAGGCCTATAATTTTGCATGGCTTAATTTTTCAGAAAAAGGCACCAAACAAAGGCTGAGCCCACTGGCATTTCAAAAATATCTTTTTTATCAACCTAATATATATTATATATATATATATATATATATATATATATATATACCTTTCTCGTATTTATTTGTAGTCAGTTAATAGAAAATAATTATTAATATTTCGGCACACTGAAGGTAGAAGAGATAGAGAACTTCACAAAACTTCGACAAAAACTTTCTCAACATTGAAAGTAAAAATGTATATATATATATATATATATATATATATATATATATATATATATATTATATATATATATGTGTGTATGTGTGTGTGTGTGTGCAAATTCATATATTGATATGCAATAAAGTTTAATCTGATTTCAGGCTCTTATTTCTGAAGGTTTAAAAGTTGGATGGAGTTTATATATTTTGAATAAATTTCATTAAACTTATTCAATCTGATTTTGAACTTTAATTTTAAATTCTAAATGGAAGAAAACGATTAAAAAAAAACTTCGGAAAAGTAAATAAAAAATTATTCATTTATATACTACCCCTTTATTACCCATTTAAATCTATTAAAGTTAACTCAAAACACTCTCTCTCTCTCTCTCTCTCTCTCTCTCTCTCTATATATATATATATATATAATATATATATATATATATATATATATATATATATAAAAGATAATATATATATATATATATATATATATATATAGATATATATATATATATATATAGATATAGATATATATATATATATATATATATATATATATATAATATGTATATATACAGCTTGTAGAGAAGAATTTAATTGATGAATGACTTTAGTTGTGAACATAGAAATTGGTGCCGTCAGAGGAGTCTCAGAATTTAAAAGTTATGAAATAGTAAAAAATTTAAAAAAATACAAATTCCTGAGAATTAATAAAGATTAAAACGATAAAACTATAAAATGCATCAATATCAGAGCGAAATGCATTGTTTACTGAACAGCCACAGGGGCTACGTCATGGTTAATGTAGTAAAACCTCTTTCCGTTGATCGGAGAAGTTAAGAGACGTTGGGTCTGGAGAATAGGTAGATGGGGGACCGTCCTCCCCGTTCAGATTACGGAATGTAGCAACCCGTGGTTCGGATCGCGTAAAATGGCAGGTTCCCTCCGTCATATAACCGTAGCTGTTGCGAAAGAAATTAAACCGCTCCATCATTACCTTATTTTCAACATCCGTAGCTCCTGACGAAAATACAAATTGAGGAAAAATGTGAAAATCCCAAATCTGCCGTGAAAACATTATTTAATTCTCTAGTTAACTCTCGACAATCCGGACCCGCTAATTGAAACTCGTAATTTTGATGTGGTACATATTGCAATGTAATCCATACGTCGCTAATTCGGCCCCTATGCTAGATAATTGGACGGTGGAACGTTCAAAGGAAATTTTTCTTAAATATACCAAAGTATAATGCAGCCATTTCTTTCTTTTTTGTTTGAATATGTAACATATTTAATATTTATGTTTATTTTAAAAAAATATTCTTTATAAATCTACATCTATTTGCGTATGGGATATATGGGTAGCCAGGTAGTTAAGACGCTGGGCTGCTGGTGGGACGTAGTTCGGATTCCACGTTAAACTCTAGGTCTAAGTTGGAGTGACGAGCGTGACCTTCGTCAGAATGAACAATTCGGGCGGAACCAGAAACCAAGGTTAACCAAGTTGTATTATAGAGTATATATAAAGAAGACGCAGTCTTGGAGAGCATCGTATTCTGCCAGTAGACACGCTCCCAAATCGTGGCAGTGAAATTGGGGTTTACAAGGAACAAAGACAATCTCCCAATCACACGTACTCATGCTCATAAATTATAAAAGGTTAACCTAACCTAATCTAATCTAACATAACATAAATTGAACCCAAATAACATCTACAACAATAGTAGCTATTTTCCGTGTAGGAGGAAAGTGATACAAAAGGTAACACCGAATAGAAGCGAATATAACTTTTAGTGATATACTGTACCTTCTATATACACCTTTCTTTTCAACCTTTCAAATGTTCCGTGCGATAATTCTTCATTTCACGAAGGTCAAACTTGTCGCCCCTCCTCTCGAGTTGGCTTGGAGAAGTAGTGAGTTGGTTTCTTGTACTCTCCACCTCACATAGCCAGGTACGCTCGGCTCAGCGAGGATTGTTCTGAGCCAGGCGTCTAATCTTCTTTTGAAGATGCCCACTGCAACACCATTCATGTTCCTTAGGTCTTTGGGCAGCTGATTAATTAAACAGTTTTGGTCCTCTTACAACAAAACTATTTTCTCTCAGGGTTAAGGATGTTCCCTGTCTAGCCTTTAATTTGGGAACACGACACAGTCTTCCTTTTCTACTCTCCACTGTTGTTTGGGAAGTTACAGGGTTCAGAGTAAGATTAGGGACTAGTCTCACCATTATTTTCCAAGTGTAAATAATGGTGTATCTCTCTCTCCTCCTTTCCAGTGAATATAGGTTTAATTCGTTTAACCTTTCCCATATATATATATATATATATATATATTAGTGGTGGACCGGATGTCAGTTTTTCAACATCTGCGGATGCGGATGCAGATTTTTAATTTCAATATCCGCGGATGATCTATCAATATAATATAGAATTATGAATATATGACATAATTTTTCAAATTTCGTGATATTACTATTATGGAAGGCAATGAATAAGAATTAAAATTAATATTAATATTTTCATTATGATAAAAATAATAACTTTCTCAAGAGTTTCAGCCACAGAAAATTCAAAGAAACAAGTTTCATTCAATTTTCTGTGTTACCAGTTATTTATACCAGGGCTGTGGAGTCGGTGATAAAATTTGCCGACTCCAACTCCGACTCCGACTCCAAAAATTTTAACATTCCGACTCCGACTCCGACTCCAGAAATCTGACTTGTATAATTACGACTCCGACTCCGATGGAATGTTAAGGCCAAATTGATTACGATTAGCTTTATTAGGCCAATGGAGATTCATAAACAAGGCATTTCGTCACCACCACATGACTCATCAGGTTACTTAGTGGCTGTAACTATGCCTTAATGGCTTTTTTTCTTTTTATTCAAAAATTACAATAAATCCCAAAATACAAACTGATTGAAGCTTAAACAAAATAAAATTATTATTGGTTTAGCAAATTAATAAGATGTTTTTGTATTATTATAAACAACCGTAACAAAATGTACTAACCTAAACTGAATTTGTTCTTAAAAAAGGATCGCTTCCATTAAATCTTCTTTCAGTGATGCTCTTAAGTCAGAGCGGATGATTTTAAGGGCTGAAAATAAGCGTTCTACACTAATTTGAGTAGGTGGCAAGGCCGTAACAGTCATAGAAGCATCTTGGACAATTTTGGGGTATTTAGCAATTGCTTCTTTCACAGTCAACTTTGATGAACGATCAATCTTTTCCACCTCCTCCAATGATTTATAGAAATTGATTTTGAATTTATCCAATGCACTCTGGGGGTGTTCCTCCTGTTCCAATTCCAATCGCCTTCGCTTTGATCGTTCTTGTCTGTCCAGATGTTTTTCAAAATCTAATTCTTCATCAGAGCCTGAATTTGATGACGACGACGAAATCGTATGACTGCCATGAAGTGGCCCAACTACTGTCTCGGATTCATCATGACCATGATATCGTAGACCTTTAATATGTATGGCTACATCACATAAGGCAGCTTTGGCTCTGATTTGCTGCGCTTCTGTTAATGTCACTCTGTACATGGCATCAACATATATAGCAGCCAAAAGAATATCATTGTCTAGCAGAAGCTTTTCTCTCTGTATCATCGAATTCCTTATATCATCGGCTAGTATGCCACCAGTTTGAGAAAGACGGAAAATAAGCGTCTTCCACTCCTTATAGAATAAGCCAGGAGTCAAATCATCTGATTGCAATTTTTTTGTCACGTTATAAGGATGGCGAAGTAAGCCCTCGAGTTGTTTTACCTGATCCCACTGAGCCTCAGTCATGATGACAACCGGGGAGGCCATGTCGCTAAGGAAAGGTTTTATTTCAAGAATCCGTTGAATCATCATGTATGTGCTGCCCCACCGAGTCGCTTGGTCCAAAATTGCTCCTTTGCCAGCTCGTCGCTTCAAAATAGAGTCTAATTTTGGCGTTCTAGCTGCCACAGCAACTTTTCGTATTCTTCCAATGAAATTAGTTGCATATTGTCCTTTCAAGCCATCGCGTATTGCCAACTGCAGTGTGTGGACACTGCAGCGCATATGATGGATTTTGGATATTCTTGCTGCAGTATCCACAAATGAATCTAATGTATCGTGACTATCATGATCATCAACCACCATTACTTGTTCATTATCTTCAGAATAATCATCAACATAATCATCACTGTCTTCTGAATCTTCCACAACTTCTTTTTTGTTAAATTTTTCAAGTGTTTTCACCATGTTGGAAGCATTGTCCGTTAGAATTGACAATACCTGGTCCTTTCTGATGTTAAAATCATTTAATACATCCATTAGTAGTTTTTCAAGATAATCACTGGTATGCTGTGCTTTAGTATCTCTTACTGCTAATGTCCGCGTGACTACTTCTTTTTTATCATCCATAAAGCGAATATTAATTGCAAAATAGTTTACTCTATGGCGAGTACAGGAATCCATCTTTAAGAACAGGATTCGTCCTCGAAGACATTCTTTTAGTGCATGCTTCTGCTTTTGCGATTCTTCCATTATCATATTACGAATTTTGCCACGTTCTAATGAAATGCCAAGTATATTTGCCATTTCCCCATTCAGATTAGCAAAGGCCGGGGTTGAAAAAAATGTTAGAGGGAGACAATTCTTTACAACCATTTCAATTATGCATGCTTTAAATTTGTCTGCTGTCATAGTCACTGTGACTTTTTCACTCATAAAATATTTTGTGACAGTAGTTTGACGAGAACTTGTGCTTGAATTGTCATCAGCCTTCTTCTTTCTTTCATCATCCTTTTCATTCACAATTTTGTAATCCTTTGGATGATGCCGTTGAAGGTGGCGTTTTAGATTTCCTGCTCTTGTTGGAGCATTGGATCCTTCACCTGAGAAGGCACTAATTTTGGCATCACATATTTTTTCCTGATCATCAGTGCCCTTTTGGCACTGACATACGTAATATTTTCCATCAGCAGTGAGTGAAAAATATTCAAAAACAGCAGATTTATACTTTTGATGTGACATTACGCTGTTATCATTACTTATCAAACTGAAATCTAAAAATCTGAAAAAGATTTAGGGTTGCTAGTACAAAATTTTTAAATTTCCTTATTATTAATTATGTTAATTAATTATAATCCTTATTAATTATAAGCAACTATATTTATATATTATTTATATTTATATATTTATATATATATTATTTATATATTATATTATATATTAAAACATTAGGTTAAATCTATTTTATTCATAAAATTGAGCTAGGTCTAGGCCTAGGCTGCTATGGTTATAGTTGAAGGATTTGCACCGACTCCGACTCCAACTCCATCCAACTATGCACTTCCGACTCCGACTCCGACTCCACTCAAAATTGACCAACTCCACGACTCCGACTCCACAGCCCTGATTTATACAGTATTTTGAGGTTTATATATTTGTTTGTTCATCAATAAATAATTAATACTTTACATGAAATGTGCATGACTGGGCCTTGTAAGCTACTTTATAAGCTAATTAAATTGTAAATTGCATAATTTATTAGAGGTAATATCCGCATAACATCCGCAGTCAGAAGTGCGGATGCGGATGCGAATGTTAAAAATGATGCGGATATCCGCATCATTTTGTAGTGTTTATCTTTCTTCATTATTATAATTCCTTATTTATTTTACTTTATACTCTTTATTCAATTTCTCTTCTACCATTATTCATTCTCTTTACACGCTTTTCACTCGCTTTCGCTGTACCGTATATAAATGCATGGTAGCCGGCCGAGTCGAAAAACCGTTAGACAATGCAAAGGGAGACTGGGGTCAATTATAATCTTCATTACACTTTTTACTACTTTATTATTGCCGAAACAGACTCAGTTAAACGGGGTAATGCGAGGGAGGATTTAATTATAATACTTAAGACGAGAGAGACACAAAAAAAATAGTTTAAATTAACAATTACATTCTAACACGAAAAGACGCCTTCGTAAACGCGAGGCGGGTGGTCCCACTCCTGGTTGCCAACCAGTATTTTATTATAATTTAAATAAACAATCCAATATTTATCTTAATTTTACATTTATTAATTATTCTTATCTTCTTTATTAATTTCTTATAACCAAAACATTCTAATTTTTAATTAGACATTAATACACTCGCATCACCCCTTGAAAATAAGTTTTACACTAGGAAAACTTATTAATATAACAAATTTATTTATTTATTCAACAAAGTTATTTATTTTGCAATTTTTTTTCAACAAAATTCAAGTTAGAGATAGACAAGAAAGCATTAGTATGACAAATTCTACACATCTGATATTTTGTATCATTTTATAAAAATCGAAAACAAACTATAATTTTCACAACATTTGCATAAAATAACATTTCATACTAATAATCAAATTTACAACCTGTAACGAATCTATAACGTGCCAAAAAATAACGGGCAATTTTCTTAACAATGGTTACACAAATTTCAAGTTCACAATCTATTCCAGCGATTCTTCATCAAAGATCGCTTTACATTTGAAACAATTATTTATACAGTTACATAATTTTACAGTTACTATCAGGGCAACCTAGAAAAAATAAGAAAACGTTTATATAAAATACTGACCAGAGCGCACGTACTATTTCACGAAACAAAACAAATATGGGCAATAATCGCACCCTTTCACTTATAATTTCATTACATAATAATCAGTACATTCTTAGCTGGACGTTGTTTAGATCGCAATCCGCTCGCTGACAATGGACTTCTTCAATTTTCAATCGCAGCTCCTGCTCGCTCACTTCGCTAGAATTCAAGGGATTGCATCACCATGCAACAGGTCAGCACGCTTTAAGTTGGTTCCGCTCTCTCTCCAAATGGCGCCAAAAAAAAAGAGAGACGTCCAATTCTAAAAGGAACAGGCGGGGGAGATATACTGAAAAGGGGAATCACGCACCGGAATTGGACGGAATTTGCAATTCTACTGTAGAAGTCAATGAATCAACTCGCCTGTCTCAACTCAACTTTTGTCGGTGAACGCTGCTCTTCCTAAGTCCAGCTGAAAGACTCTCTACTGGCAATAATCAAACGATCACTTCGCCGTAGGCAGTTTCGCAACAAACCTACTGTATGTCTGTATGGACAGTAAAGTCTTAGACACTCGTTCAAGCTCTCGTGGCTTGCCTACCGAGTGCTAAAACACATATTTAGCGAAGCATCGAGCAGCATGACCAGCTACTGCCCGAAAAATACCAGTAGACCATCGAAACTGTCCTGTGCCAAGTCCCTGCACATTTGGTTTCTCTTGTCTCTTCTCTTCCGAAACTGTCCTGCGCCAAGTCCCTGCGCATTTCGGTTTCTCTTCTCATCTTTACTCATCTCTTCTCTCTCTCATTGTGATCGATCACCTATCGGGTCAACTAAACTCAATGAATGGAATTTGGATCCAATTTAGCTGCCTCCATATTTAATTTACCGGATTTTCTCGACAATTCACTTCGAAACAATAACTACAAATTTGCTCTGGCCAAATTCACGGAGAAAGAAAATGACAAATCTCAAAATTTCGCAAAAATTTAATCACGCCTAGCTACCAATAAGGTCACTTATGGCAGTTACCTCGTAGAAGATAAAGAAGTCATAAAAAGCACGAAACAAAATTGCACAGTACAAATATAAAGCGCCCATACATAGTAACCGTTATTATAATTTAACAAATATTATTATTCAAACTACCTTCAGAAATCACATCGATACATTTAAATTCAAAAGACAAAAATGAAACCCAGAAACTTCATGGAATCAATTCTCTGAAAATCACAAACACGCTGACATTTTGGGGGAAGCTCACATAGCGGCCACAAAAACATTGGCCATCTAAAAGGCTCCATCTCCGGGTGAACACTCGAGCCACTGTTTTAACTGCATTAGTAAACCCGACTGAAGTTTTAAACAATAACAATTTTCCAAACAGCTATTAAATAAAAAAAATTAAATATTAATACCGAAAATTAATTTAAAACATTAATTCCAAATTGAAAAGCTAAATTTCATAGGAAGCAAACTCGCAATTCACAAATTACATCTGAGAGACAACTCTCTCTTTCAACACGAAACCCAGTATGGTTAGTAGATCACAAAAATCCTATAATTTATCGTTTCCAAGTGAAACTACAAATTTACATCGTTATTTTAAATAAGACCAGATATTAAGAGATATTAAGAACCCAAAAATACACGCAACCTAGTATGTAAACAAAACAAAAAATAAAACATCATTGTATAATGAAGAGTGTTCGCTCTGTGTTGTAAGCAAGCCTCTTTAAAAATATTCCTAACCGAACTTAACTGCAGTACATTGGGAAACAATTTTTGTAACATTTCCTATGCAAACGCGCGAACGAAAAAAGAAGACATTTTTCATTTTTAATACCCACAATAAAACGTTAAACAAAAAAAAACCACTCCCTAACACAATAAAATTTAATTGCAGAATAAAAAAAATTTTAAACAGCCTAACCATACAACTTATCACGTGGGAATTGTCTTGAAAATGAAAAAGAAAAAAAAGATAGACAACAAAAACAGCCCACCTACAAAAATTAATGAGTATTAATGAGTATGTAAATCTATATAATTATATATATAATTAATATATAAGTATATAATTAATGAGTATATAAAAAAGTAAAAAACAAATTAATTTATCCAAAATTTTAAGGAAACAATTTCTCTATTTCAATTAACAAATTTTGCTTATTTTGAAGTCTCACACAATTTATATACGGCAAGCATAATAAACTTAAACAGTCCGAATTTGACCCAGTACAAATTAGTATCGTTAAGATTATTTTTCGAAGTTCACTTTAAAATTAACTTAACCTATAAAGCGAAGCGATAACTTAAAATTATACCCCAACTTTCGGCCTTGCCCTAAAAGCCTGTTATTAAACAATAAAATAAGCCTACCATTTATATATCCAGTCAAAGAATAATCTCAAAAACTACCTAATAAATTCTGAAAATTTTTGTTACTGATTGAATAATACATGCATATTTTCATTCCCTAGAAATGCGTTACAAATTTACGCACAACCTTTTAAAATCTAACCGTATAAAAATGCATAACACAATCTATTTAAACACTAAAAGAATTTTATTCGTATAAATTAAGTGTAAAAATTTTTTCCTAATCATTATTATTATTATTTTCATCACCATTTTTACTAATTCAGAAAATGTAAACACCAAAACAACTGTAAACACAAAAAGGTAGGCTGTAAGACAAGTAAAAGTTGAACGAAAAGATATGGAAAAAGTTGAACGAAAAGATATGAAAATAAATGAGTCACCGGGCCGCACTTTTCAGTTTTGAAATGTCTCTCTGACCGAACGAAAACGAAAGAAACAGTGCGAAGAAGAAACAAATGACTCTCAAATTAAATTTCAGACTGAAATTGAGTCGCGACAGAGTCCGACTCCATAGAAGTTCAAATGTGAGTCGGTTTGAAAAAAATCGAGATTCCAACGAAGAGGAAAAAAAAACAAAATTTGTCCGCGCGCGAAAATTACAAAGACACTCTTAGAATTTCGAAAGTGAGACGCCATATTGAATTACATTTACAATGAATTTTTAAGGAATGAAAAACAAAATTTACTTGCAAATGGGGTACACTTTGCATTTTGCTATTTAAATAACCGAAACAGAATATTTATGAATGCTATAATACCTTTAGCAACAATTTTAACCAAAATATTAGGCCCGTAGGAAAGCCCCGTTGTAAATATAATTTAATTGTAGTGTTTACCTTTCTTCATTATTATAATTTCTTATTTACTTTACTTTCTACTCTTTATTCAATTTCTCTTCTACCATTATTCATTCTCTTTACACGCTTTTCACTCGCTTTCGCTGTACCGTATATAAATGCATGGTAGCCGGCCGAGTCGAAAAAACCGTTAGACAATACAAAGGGAGACTGGGGTCAATTATAATCTTCATTACACTTTTTACTACTTTATTATTGCCGAAACAGACTTAGTTAAACGGGGTAATGCGAGGGGGGATTTAATTATAATACTTAAGACGAGAGAGAGAGAGAGACAAAAAAATTTAAATTCACAATTACATTCTGACACGAAAAGAGGCTTTCGTAAACGCGAGGCGGGCCGATGACTTAAGGGCATCTCTACCAAGCCTCCGCTTGGTCCCACTCCTGGTTGCCAACCAGTATTTTATTATAATTTAAATAAACAAACCAATATTTATCTTAATTTTACATTTATTAATTATTCTTATCTTCTTTATTAATTTCTTATAACCAAAACATTCTAATTTTTAATTAGACATTACTACAATTTTTAACATCCGCATTCGTATCCGCATTTCTGACTGCGGATGGTATGTGGATATTACCTCTAATAAATTATACAATTTACAATTAAATTAGCTTATAAAGTAGCTTATAAGGCCCAGTCATGCACATTTCATATAAAGTATCATATATATGTCTTGTAGCTTTTAGCTAGACTGGGCTTCAGTTTTGAATAAAATAGGCTGAATTCTTGTAAAAAGAAAAACTGAATTTGTCAACGAGATAGCACTTAGCCTGCACTGCATTAACCGAAGCTCACTCTACCCAGGTCCACCATGTGGAGGTAAGCTACTTGGACCCACACCAAGCCCGCTCCAATCTCCCAGCGATAGAGACCTTATACTTTTACGTTTTGTGTTCTTTTTTTAGTGTTGAAAGACTTCATACAACTTCTTGATTTTATTTGTGCTTTAACAAAGCCATCTCTCCTTTCTACACCAATCACACATTTAGAGGCCTGTGTCACCAGTTTTATATGACGCTCAACTGCCTGAGTACGACAGGGATAATTATGAAGAGCTACTTTGTCTTCCACAAAGATTCCAAACAGGAGGTCTTGTGGTATTTGCTTTGTTAGAGGTGGCTCAGACACAGCACTCCAGTCTATCATTGCATGGTAGTCCTTTGCATCAAAGTTTAGTTGTGAGATTCCGAAGACCCTCTGCTTATTGGTTACTTCTTTTCTAGCTCTCATGATTTTTGTACATCCTAATTCTCGGATATTCCTACGGTCATCAAACAACATTGCAGCTAATATGTTCTCGCTATGTGCAAAGTAGGCATTCCTTTGAATGACAGAATCAACCATCTACCTTTCTTTATCTGGCAGGCTTCGTGTTCACTCGATCATCTTGAAGATATGTTGTGGTCCTTTGGGAAAATTAGGCTGCGTCTTAATCAAAAACCACAGTGGGGCATACACTTGCACAATAAATTCATTTAGTAATATAAGGCTCTCTGACAGGCTTTCTGTGGAGACGTAGAGTCTGCAAAGTCGATTAGTTATCGTCAGCCATCTAGAGTGGCTCAATTTCCCGGATTGCTTGTTTTCGAGACTCTTGCTACAGGATCCATTTTTGATAGCCAGACAGATCTATCAGACATGCCATATCTATCACACTCCCTGGCGAGAGCTCTTATAGGAGCTCGCATCTGTGTTGTTTTTTATTTTTTTTTCAAGCTTGCATAACTTATTTCTGCTGAGTCTTCTTCATGAATGTCATTTTCTGATATTTCTTCTGTTTTCACAAATGTTGGCATGGATTGTTCAGCTTTTTGCATTTTAGCTTTCGTTTTCTCTTCTCATTCTTGCTTATTTTGAAGCCTAGCTGTTTCATTCTTATCCAATGATGATATACACATTTTCTTGTGTGCGTGCTGGTCATGCAAAAACTGCACTTCTAGCTTTGGAACTTTTGCTTCCTTTGGGCAGTTGCATTGACTTAAAATACACTGACAGCTAGTTATGTCGAACAACTTAAGACTTTTCATGAAATGCCTGTATTTTAGCTTTCGTTGAATCTATTTCAAGCCTCTTCTTTGGAATCTTTAATATCTGATTTCTGTAGGTGTTATGTTACCTCATAATCCTGTCTGCCACTGATTTCATGTTAAATGTTGGAAATGAGACCAATTTCCAAACATCAAGAACCCTTTCAGCAACTACAGTATACTAGAGACCTCTACTACATCTGGCTCTTTCTCAGACTGTTGTTCATTTTTCATTTTCTGAACTTCATAAAAGTTATGCTTCATAATGTCTGTAGGCAGGAAGGCAAGTTGCCTTGAGATTTTCAGCTTGTCCAAACACAGGATGCTTTGTGGCACTCCTGGTTGACTGTTTTGGTTTTGGCTTGTCTGCCATTCTGCAACTGCTATCCTGTTGGCGTCTGAACTACTTGTAAAGATAAGTCAAGGCAAATCTTAAACGAACTTTAAAATCTTTATCTTATATTATACTTGCATACACTAAGAAAAGAACTTTAGTACGACACAACATATTTTCGGGCTATGTGAAATGGGCTGTTATATCACACATACATCTGAATTATTTGTAAAAAAAAAAATTATTTAGCAAAATTTCTGGAGAAATCTTTAACAAAATGACTCAAGTTGAAAACTAGTGCACCTCAACAAAGTGAATCAGACTATTTTTGGAGTCTGTTCACTTTCATTTAAAGCAGTGATGCACAAACCCTGGCCCGCGGGCCAAATGTGTCCCCCACGGGTCTTTTCAGTGGCCCCACGGGTCTTTTCAATTCAATGAAAAAGTTAGAATATAAAAGTGACCCAATTTATGACTTAGATGGAAAGTAAGTAGGCTAAAACATTTAGTTATTTTCTTCGCTTGGCCCTCACATCAAAAAAGTTTGTGCACCACTGATTTAAAGTGACCCGATATTAGGAAACACTGCAAAACTAGAGTCTTGGTGACATGTCTTATCTTTGTGATAGAACAAAAAAAATGGTTCTAAACATCAATCCTGAAAATGCAAACAAAACATACTTCGACCACCCTGAATCAGCATTTTTTATATTTCACTCAATTGATCCTACTGATGCCCATTAAGAGTAAAAGAGCAAAACTTGAGCATCTCGGTGACATGTCTTATCTTTGCAACAGAACCAAAAATATCTGGCTGTGAACATCGATTCTGAAGGTGCAAAGAATCCATACTTCGCCCACCCTGAATTCAACATTTATACATGTCACTCCACCCTAATATACAGGGTGTCCCATAAGTCGGGTCAAATAGGAAAATTTATTTCAAATTAAATTTACAAAAATAATATATTAGAACGAAAATAAATGTTCAAATTTATGTCCTTCTTGTTCGTACATGTTGATACGCTGTTCTAAACTTAAACGCACACGTGCCAAAGTCTCTGGTGTAATTTGTGCACAAACAGCACGGATATTTTCTTTAAGGTCTTCAATGGTACGTGGGCACTCACTGAACACAACAGACTTAAGGTGACCCCAGAGGAAAAAATCTGGGGGTTTGAGGTCCGGGGATCTTGGTGGCCACTCGATTGGTCCCTTGCGGCCAATCTATAGCCCAGGAAGAACTTCATCCAACCAACGTCGCACCTCACGGCCAAAGTGAGGTGGTGCTCCATCCTGCTGAAAGTAAAACCGATGTCGCACTGCAAGTGGCATTTCGTCCAAATATGGTTCCAACACATCATGCAAAACTGGAGATATCATTCGGCATTAAGAAATACTGGTCCCAAAACAAGATTTCCATGAATGCCGTACCACACCATTACTTCTGGGTTAGTTTGGACTTTGGTGATGAGCATCAACAGCGAGATGAGGATTATCCTGCGCCCAGTAGACAGTGTTGTGTCGGTTTACTTATCCGTTCAGGTGGAAACACGCCTCATCGCTAAACATGATATCGTCCGCTAGGTTTCTTTTTGACTTACACCATTCACAAAATTGAAGTCTTCGGTCTATATCATCCTCATGTAATTCTTATACAAAATGTATCTTGTACAGATGTAATTTCTGACTTTGCAATATTCGGTTTGAATGTCCACTTTCATTTGCAATCTTTCTCACCGATCGTTGGAATTATTGCGATCCTGGAAAGTACATCAATACTGCTTAGCACCAGTTCTCGGGCGACCTGCTCTTGGTTTGTTCTGAACACTCCAGGTCTCCTTGAATCTTGAAAGCATTCGACTAACAGAACGCTGACCAGGTCGTGCTTCATTGGGATGACGAAAGTGAAATTCTTCAGCTGTCTGTCTTTGGTTAAGGCCAGAAGCATACAAAAGAACATTTCCCCCTTTTTCTGAGGAGTGTAACTCACTTCCATATTAGCCATTGCGTGTTATTCTACCTGCAACAAAAAAGATCCCAAAACAAGACATCAATTTGAACATTTGTTTTAGTTCTAATGTATTACTTTTGTAAATTTAATTTAAAATAAATTTTCCTATGAGACCGCACTTATGGGACACCCTGTATGTGGCTTAACGCCAACAAATTATCCTTAAAAAAATATATATAGTGGGCCTAGACTATAGGCCTACTATAATGAAAGCAAATTTAAATGAATGAGATGTTTAAGCGGGGTCACCAATGATCTTTCGACCATAAAGAAATAAACAATATATTTTGTCAAGGAGATAAAAATAGTTATGTGGTTTTTGATTTAATTGACAAAAATAAAGGAAATAATTTTTTACAGTGAATAACGGTTATTTGCATATAATATGAAATACTCATTAACAACATGAAGAAGTTTATACAGAACATAATGATGCAATAATATTAGTTACAATAATTACGACAAAGAAATATATAGTATGGCCTATGAACACGGATGAACTTCACTAGACAATATTGAGGCCTATTAGTGAAGATAAGCTTTATAGGACAGTAATGAGGCCTATTAGTGAGGATAGGTTTTATATTAAGACAATTAGGCTTACTCGCTGACACACACTAACGAAAAATTAAAACGCCTAGAACAGTAGGAGTCACTGTTATATAGCCTAATCTCGCATAGGCGTCGGTCACTAGTTCATAGGTTATTACACGAGAGCCTAAAACTACAGTACACAATACACTAAAGTAGGCCAAAAGGATTGGACCTATTCAAAAGTTTACCAAACATGGTGGAGTGAACTGTGTATGCTGTTGAGATAGACAAACTTGCAATTCGGAATGAGCGTTGAAATCCTGGAAGCCATTAGTATGTAAGCGTGGAATTGCTTGCAGAGGAATTCACGTCGATGCTCAGTAGGCCTGTCGGTTTCTGATAACGGTTTCTGTGTCGGTGATGAAAGTAGGCTAATTTTTACGGTGAAACCTATCGATCAGTTGGATGATGATGAAGAGGAACACCAAGAAAGCTTGCAGGAAAAGGGTTGATTACTTTGATGCTTAAGAGTTGTAGGCCTGCATCCAGTTTCAGATGCCCTTACGTGAGTGTGTGGATCTCTTCTGGGCATCCTGTGAGGAGACAAAATGCTGGTGAATGGATGAGTGGAAAACATCGTCGGAAGATAGACTCTGAAGTACTCTGAAACTACAAATTTCATTTTCTATTTCTCTCATTTCTGAAAATCTGATAACTTATACAATGAAGATTTTAATAACTTGGAAGAATAATCCGTTGGAGTTTTTAGACCAGCCTTGGCTCCAGAAGGACGCATCGAGCACCTGCATATGGAAATGTATCGATAAGAAATGTCGTACTAATGACCCTCTCTCTCTCTCTCT
The DNA here is from genome assembly GCA_023014485.1 of Bathynomus jamesi. NCBI lineage: Eukaryota > Metazoa > Arthropoda > Malacostraca > Isopoda > Cirolanidae > Bathynomus > Bathynomus jamesi. The sequence continues at coordinate 242,879 of JAJOZX010001914.1, read as the reverse complement.
CTCTCTCTCTCTATGTCTCTTTTATTTCTCTGTTCCATTTCTGAAAATCTGATAACTTGTACAATAAAGATTTCAATAACTTTGAAGAATAATCCTTCGATCTCTCCACCATTTCTGAAAATCTGATAACTTACGTTTTAAATTTTTTGTAAATAATTTTAATTTTTACACAGCTAACACCTTTCGGGCGAGTTAATCTCCGCTCATTAAAGATATTTTCCTTAAAAGGTAAAGCCAAGGTTTACAATTTCTTGCCAGGTGTTCACCCGTGCTTCTGTTGTATGAACACCTGGCATCTGCGCGTACCATTAATATTTTTATAATATAATTTAATTCTGATGCACTAGTTGGGTCCATATTTTTCACAGAATGTCATATTTCATATTACATATATAAGTAATTTTCATTAAATTTTGATTTAAAAATACTGCCTAAAAATGCCTATAAATGACTGGTTTCGCCAAGACATCAAAGATATGTAGAATCTTTTTAAAGTTGTTTGCGTTTGTGATTAGTATAGCAAAGCGAATTAGGTGCCTAATACAAATTGAAGTAAATAATATTTATCTATGTTGCTGTTTTTCCCTTCCAATTTGCAAAAAATCCTTACGTGATAGAAAAAAAATGGACACTTTATTCGAAATCGGCGTCGTTGAACTACATAAATCGGTCATTAGTAAGATATCAACTCTTACAAAGTTCTCATTCGCAGGCATGTATAATAATAGCTCAAATTTAAATAGAGATACAAAATTTATTTTAATTAATTAATATTTTTATTAAAAGTGAACCTTGCATATATATAAACTCAAAATTCACTTCTGAAAAAAAACCTTCTCCACCTTGTATATATATATATATATATAAAACCGTATGCTAAATTCATTTTCTCTGAGCAAAACACCTGACACCTGTTATTTTTGTCTTAAATACACTTCGATATACGTTTTGAAAAGCTCGGAATGGAAAACTGTATTTTATTCTCAACCTGCGTGAACTTATTAAAGATTTCCCTTTAATGGTAGCTAAAGCTTACAACTTCAAAAGTAAAAACTCAAATCAGAGAATTGCTGCGTCATTAAGTTAAACGGGGATGAACACCTCGTCGGGGATTTTTGAATCCCTAATTCTGAAGAGGTGGTTCATCACCTCAGAAAAACAATTTTTTATTTTCTAAACAAAACTTTTCCCTCTCTCTCTCTCTCTCTCTCTCTCTCTCTCTCTCTCTCTCTCTCTCTTTCTAACAGATCTCATATAGTTTATCGTTATTATTGTTATTAGCATCATTATATACGTATTAATCATATAGAACGAACATCTATTTAAATCTAAAAAATCTGAGGGCTGCATAAACCTATTTTGTCGATTACAGTTATAGAATATAAACATGCGCATTAGACACACACACACACACACACACACACAGACACACACACACACACACACATATATATATATATTTATATATATATATATATATATATATATATATATATATACACATAAATCCATCGGATACACAGATGTGTTCATAACGTATTGAAATAATGGCGAAATCTGGTTACTAAGGACATTTAGGACCTCTGTCTTCCATTTATTTACACGAAACAAGGCTATCTTCCGCTCTTGCCCTCTATCTCTCTACCTATCTATCTATCTAAAAAGTCTCACTGTTACAATTGTTGAATCCGTCCTTAAGCATCAGACTTTCTAAATCACAAAACAAACTAATCTAACCAAGGCAAGAGAGTGGGAATGAAAACAGTCAGTAAGAGGCAGGGTGCGATGTTTACAAAACCTGATTAATCAGTAAACTTGAAGAAAGGGACGAGTTATATATACACGGTGTCCCATAAGTCCGGCATCATAGGAAAAATAATAAAAAAAGGCAAAACAAAAGCTTTGATTTACAGAACGTGCTAAATTTGTCCACGATTGTTTTCAATACACAAATTCAGACGTGATACCCAGTCATCAAACACACGGTGAATGATGTTAGGAGTAATGGTGTTACATGCCCCAATAATGCGCTGCCGCAAATGTTTAACACTCCTAATTTTCTCTGCGTATACCAGCGCTTTCAAGTGGCCCCAGAGATAAAAATCTAGTGGAGTGAGATCCGGGCTTCTAGCTGGCCATTCCACAGGCCCTCGACGTCCTATCCAATGACCAGGGAATTGTTGGTACAGGTATTCCCTTACTTGGGTGCTGTAATGTGCAGGAGCGCCGTATTGCTGGAACCATGTTGGGAAATTTCCTTCTTCATTCAAGACACTGGGAAATGCTTCTTCCTTGAGCATACGTAGGTTGGTGCCTCCAGTGACATGTTCATCGAAAAAAAGGGGTCCGATGATGCGATCCTTCCAAATGCCACACCATACCATCACCCAAGAAGCACCTTGTTCATTTGAAGAGGTATACCAGTGAGGGTTGTTTTGAGACCAGTAGCGGGTGTTCTGTCGATTTACCTCACCATTTCCATAAAAAACAGCCTCGTCACTGAACAGAATGGTGGACGGGAAATTGGCATCCCGAGCATAAGAAAAATATGAATTATGGTTTGTAGAAATAGAAAAATATGAATTTCTCCTATGATGCCGGACTTATGGGACACCCTGTATATATATATATATATATATATATATATATATATATATGTATATATATATATATATATATATCAGGGATGGGAAATCGAAATCTTTTTCGATTCAAATTCGAATCCGATTTTCACGCAATTAGAAATATAGATTCGAATTCGGATTCAAATTTTTCGGTTTTTATCGATTCGAATTTTTTTCCGATTCGGATTATTTCTTTTTCGATTTCGATCCGATTCGAATCCGATTCGGATCCAGGCCTAATTTTTCTTGATTTTTATGAGTTCATTTAATAAAATTATACCTATCATCGTTGTTTTAGTCAAGGGGTGGCTATTATTAATAAGTTTCATTTTTAATAAATAATACAGATAATTCTCAGTCTATTAACGATCTAAGTAATAACTTTAGATTTACTCTTAATAAGGTGCAAAAAAAAATCATTCATATAAGCTAATTTATTAAACAATTAAGGCTCATATATACAAGAAATATTAATTATAGCATACATAAAAATTAAAATATGATAATAATACTTTAAGAAATATATCCACTGTATAGATACAAATTTACAAATTAAAATTAGCCCTGACAACTAAGATATTTTCAATGTTCGAAGGCAAAAGGTTATTTCTTTGAGGAGCGTGTGAAATTGTCACTCTCGGACAATACCAAAATTTAAGGATTAGGATTAGCACCTTAATGGATGGAGTATAGGATTAGTATGATTTTTGTCCGAGCAAACAGATTCTCGGAAAGGTCAGTCTTTACCTGTGGTGAAACCGGAAACGTTAATAAGCCTTATAAGTTATTTATAAGTTATAACCAAATTTTTAAAATCCGGATCCATATTTTTTATCGATTTGAATTCGAATTCGGATTCATCGTTTCTTTTCGATTCGGATCAAAATTTCGATTCAGATCCGCGCCCGTTTTTCGATTCGAATTTTTTTTCGATTCAGATTTCTCAAAAAATATCGATTAATTCCGATTATCGATTCGAATCCGATCCGATTTCCAACCTCTAATATATATATATATATATATATATATGTATATACATATATATATATATATATATATATATATATATACATATATATACACACGAGGTTCTATCGCAAAGAAAAAATCCTCCATGGTCGAGAGAAACTTTAAAACAAACAAGCATTCTTTTCAATTCTCTGTTTATAAAGCCTTTGTCCAATTCTGGCCAAATTTTATAAAAATTGCATACACGCAAATGCTATTCATCAATTTTTTAATCGGAGACGGAACGATTTGCCAGAATCTATGTCCAGAAATGAGGCATCAAATTTTGAATTAGCCTACCGAGATTTAAGATACATTATTTCTGAAAATAATAAATGGCAGTATTTCCTGTTCACATTAAATTCACAAATCATTACGTCAGAATGAGCAATTCGAACGGAAACTAACCAAAAGTATTATATATAAATCCTCGCCAAGCTTCCATTATTCAACTATCGTAGAAATTTCTAAGTGAAGCATGGCAAATAGGCTACAGCCGCTACCTTTCCAGAAGCCTTCCAGAAAATAATATTCGCCCCGCTAGATCGGGAAGGACACACACACACACACACACACACACCAGAACATACCGTATATACTAACGCTTAAACATTATTATTAAGTATTTAAATTAAACATCTGATTCTTTCGCAATAAAAATTAGGCGGCAACTCAACCTACATTTTAATCACTATAATATCTACATTTAATTACGCAAAAGTACATTTCTCTCTCTCTCTCTCTCTCTCTCTCTCTCTCTCTCTCTCTCTCTCTCTCTCTCTCATTATATATATATATTAAACCCTCCGTCTATGGCCTTGGTCGGTTGGAAGTTGACAGGGGTTCTGGTTAGGTGGCAGCAACGGATCCGTTACTCTAGAGTAGCTGGTACCTTATAAGGAATCGCAGTAGTTTTTTTCTATACTACTCTCCGATTTCTTCTTGTAGTGGATCGGAGGATTCTGTGGAGCTTACCAAATTCTCTGAAAGTACCGCGATTCTTCTTGTAACGTATCGGGAAATTGTTTTTCTCTATTTAAGACTAAGTTCTCTGAAGAGAACAAGGCTCGAAGGAGAAGACAAAGATTTTTTCTTACTGTAGTTTTAATGCTAAAATTTTACAAGTAATGCTCAGCCTCTAAGTTAGATCAGCCAATTCAGAATGAACAACGGAGAAATTTTATTGGTTTTTGTACTGAATTTTTTACTAACATCATTATTATTTAATACTGATCTGTTTTTCTTTTTTATTCTCAATAGGCTGATTTACTTTGCAAAATATTTAACGTCACAACAAATATTTTTGCTGTAGCAAAGTCTAGACTGCTATTTTATCTGTAGCAAGGTCTAGACTGCTGTTTTAGCTGTAACAAGGTCTAGACTGCTAAGCAAGAGAAAGCCATATTTTTATTTTAATCCGCATGTTGACAGATCTGCTGTTATCATGATCTGCCGAGTTAACTAAAATGGAAATTGAAATATGCCTTCCCACCTCGAATTACAAACAAAGATGCACATGAGCAAAAATTAAATGCTTAAGATTCAAAATTAAACGTTAAGCAGGACATGACTTCATCTTTTACAACGAAGAGAGAATGTATACAGGGAATGAACGAGATTACATTATTAATGCTAAATCTAAACAAATTATTAAGTAGTTTAATAAGAAATAATTCACCAATTATAAAATAGAAAGCAAATAAAAATTTATCCAAACTCGTGTCAGCGTTACGCGATTTTGGTCGCTATGTAAAAATGAATATATGAATATAAATGTATACAAATATAAGTATTATATGAATATAATGAACATAAGGATTATATAAATATAAGGATTTTTATATATATATATACGAATTATATAAGAATTACACGAATGATTATTTGAATATAGGAATTATTCATTGTTCATTTTACAGACACACACACACACACACACACAGACACACACCTAGAGCATATCGTATATACTAAGTTAATTGGAACTACCTGTTTGATAACTTATGCGATCTAATGACCGAGCAATAACTACATGTGGAGAATCTGGCAACTATTTTTCTATGAAACGACGTCGAAATATTAACCTAAAGGTAAGAGAAGTTAATCAAATAAAATAGTTCGCCCAGAAAGAATAGAAAACGTTGACGAACGTTCAAATACCTACATTGCATTTCTATCAGTTAAGTTCATTTAGCGGAGAGAACATACAGCTTCATATGGGATTCGAACCACGGGTCGCTACATAATCTGTACGCAGAGGACGGTCCCCCATCCAATTACAACTCAGATTCAATGTCGCTTAATTTCGCTGATCGCCCGGAAGCGGTGTTACGAAAATGGCCACGATGTCGTCCTTAGGGATTTTAAACCTCCTTGGTAAGATCAAAGGTCACGTGACGCTGGTGGCCTACAACTTTACGTGAAATTCGAAACACAGTCATCCCCCAACTAATAATCAAACCCAACGCCGCTTAACCCATTAGTGCCTGAAAGAGCAAATATTACTTCGATATATAATTTTAACAAAACTATATTGTCAGTAACTGGATACGAGGGCAGGAGTTGAACGGAAACCATTTCCCTCCTCCAACAAACCCAAACCCCGCAAATGAGTCGAGGTGCTAGAGAGGAGTGAACCGCAAGTTGATTCCATTCGTCGTTTGAAACCATCTAAATGATGGCTGCACCATTAATATGATCGAAAGCGTTCGCCATATAAATTAGAAATTTTTCAAACAAGTAAAAATGTCTTGCCAATAAAAAGAACTATGAGGGGGTACCAGACGTTATCGACCCCACCCACTAGATCCAATCCAAATTTGAATTTAATTGTTACTCCTACTTTTTCTATATCGTATTTTCTTTAAGAACTTCCGTTCTCTGAAGCCAACAATTAAGGAGTAGCTAATAAAAATAATTTTCAATAATTTCATTGTTTCATAAATTTCTTTCACTCATTTTTTATCGCCGATTTGTGCGTAACTGACATTCGGGTAAAAGTTCGTTGTAACACTTAAGAAGCATTTTTCTACAAAGTATTTTTCTCGATAATTTCGATGTGTTTTCAAAGAATTTGAGATCGTGCGCAAATCAATAATTTTTGAGATATCTTCATTTGATGGAGATGAAAATATCTCGAAAACCACTTCTTTTCACAAGGAAGATGAACTAACATAACTTAACCAAACGAAATGTAAAAATTCAGTAAGAATTTTATAGCAAAGAGTGTTAAACAGGAAAATATTAATGGTATTCAGTTAGGGTATTTGTTGAAGTTGAATAACCTTTTTTTTAATTAATAATAAAATGAATGCAGTCGCTTTACAATTTACAATGGCACGAATAATTGTGAAGCTGGACTATTTATTTTCTTTAATTTGGCCCTTAAGCTTTAGGCTTTACTGGGGTCTTATTAAAAATAAACAGCTAGTTATTATTAATTAATAATAAATAAATAAATAAGTAAATAAGTATTATTAATTGTTAAAGTATGTACTAATCTTAAATTATCATTACTGACATGACAAATATATTCTTAGCTGAATTAACATCTTTGCAAGAAAAAGACAGTTGTATCATCTGCAAACATTATGAAATTCAGTATATCAGATGAGCGTGGAAGGTCATTTATATACAATAAAAATAACAGTGGACACAGATCTGAGCCATGTGACACACCATGTTTGACAAACGCTTAGGCTGAGCAATCCTTATTTCCTTATTTACTGATACAAAATGATATCTATTGGACAAATAACTTTTAAACCAATCACTGATTGCTCCTCTTAAGCCGTAACAATATAATTTACTAAGTAGAATATTTGATCTATTTCTATTACATCAAACACCTTAATCAAATCCATAAATATTGATATCATTATTTCTTTGTTTTCTTTAGCTATATTTGCATTTTCCATAAGATTTAAAATAGTCATTTCCGTTGCTTTATTATTACGGAAGCCATATTGATTTGGATATAATAAATTGTAGGATTCTAAATATCGCTGCATTCTACTTTTACAATTTTTTCAAAAACTTTGCTGAACACAGATAATGAACACTCCGGTCTATAATTTGTTGCGAGTGTAGGATCACCCTCCTTAAAAAGGGTTGTTATGCAACCAGTTTTTAGCATTGATGGGAATATTCGTTTGGAAATACTTTAATTGACATTTTTAGCCAAAGTTACAGATATCTTATCCTGGTCAATATATTTTAAATGACATGGGCTGGACCTGAAAATCAAAATAACTTTTTATGAGGTAGTTTTAGTCGCTTTATTCAAATTTGTCACTCATTTCTTGTGCAAATGCATATTAATGGTGAAAACTATGATACTAATAATAATAATCTATATTATAATAAGAGAGCTGTCCGTCCGTCCGTCCGTCCGTCCGTCCGTCACACTTTCAGAAATTGTGAGAAAAAATTGTGAGAAAAAAATTCAGAAATTGTATTACGGGCGGCAATGTGAAGCTCAAGATTTTCATGACTGTGTTCTTTTCTGTAGTTTAGCCTGTCTGTTTGTCTGTTTGTGAAATTTATCCCGGCCAGTAATGGGGGAAGGGTGGGGGTGGGGGTAATGGGGGATGGGTGGGGTAATGGGGATGGGTGGGGGTAATGGGGGAGGGGGTTAGCCCCCAAGTTGCATGAATGGGGGTGAGGAGGTTTTGGGAGATACCAGATTCAGAAATGTTGACAGAATGTGAAGCTCAAAATTTTCACGGCTGCGTTCTTTTCTGTAGTTTAGCCCTGTCTAACCGTCAGCGAAGCGACGGGAACTGTACTAGTATATACTTATATAAATACACTCATTTCTGGTCCGACGAGTATAAATTTGGACTATTTTTTCGCTACTCTGCGACTTAATTAGTTTGTTGGTTTCTGCTCTGGCTATTTTTTTTTTCAATTGGATTCAGTTTGGTAGTGTTTGTGATAGAATTATGACGTGCCGTTCGCGTGGTTTCGACTTTGAGAACTTGATTCGTCATGTGCCCTAGATGAAGACAAAGCATTGGATGTTTTTATCAATTACGGCGTTATTCTCTCATCTTTAACTTGCCCGAAATGTGACAGTGGGTGCCTAATACGAAACGATCAGAAGATAATTACGTGAAATAATCAATATCAACCTGTTAGGTTAATTGAATGCCCAGTTAGGTTAATTGAATGCCCGGTTAGGTCAACTGAATGCCCGGTTAGGTCAACTGAATGCCTAGTTAGGTTAATTGAATGCCCAGTTAGGTCAACTCTACGCCCTTGATGACTGGTTAGGTTAAGTCGTGATATTTTCGTTAGTTTAAACGAAAATGACGAGAGCAAACTTTTCTGGTTAATTTTGAGGTGTTTTGTACGTTTCCTGTGGTAATGCGTCGTTTACGAGATCTCGTAACATGAACATGTTAGGTTATGCTTTATTGTATAAAATGTAGTCAAAAATACATTTTTCAAGTGTATTTTGGTGTGCTTTGTTCGAATATGATCTTCATTTCTTGTGCAAATGAACAGAAATACAGTTGTCATTACATGGCCCAAACACGTATTTCTGTTCATTTGCACAATAAATGAAGGTTATATTTGAACAGAGCACACCAAAATACACTAGAAAAATTTATTTTTTATTTCAACTTCAGGCAATGTCATTTGCGACATAATTACCCTTCTCCTTAACAAGTCTCAATGTACAGTAGGTACAGGAATGTTATGAATGTTCTTTTTTGTATTTTTTAATTTACCAATAATGTTCTGCACCTCAGTAGAGGTAACAGGAACAAAAGAAAATTAATTTAGTGGGCTGGGTGGGATACAGTCTAGAGGTGAGCGATCATTATTTAGTAATTGTGAGCGAAGCTTTCCACTATTGAGGTAAAATGTATATTTAAAGAGTCTGCAATAGAAGTATCATCAGTAATTTCCTTATTATCGACATTTAATTTCCCTATTGAATTTTTCTTAATTTGGTTTCCGAGAAGTCTGTTTATGGTTGTCCAAGTCTTTTTCATGTCTCCTTTATGTTTGGAAAATTGATTGTTATATTTTGCAATTTTGATTATTTTAGTTAATTTGTTTCTGAATTGAGTATATTTCGCTTTAGGAATTTTACTTTGTATGATAATTGCAATTTGAATTATTTATCTCTGTTCTTTATTGAAGTGTTAATTCCTGGAGTGATAGATGGATTTGCGACACTTTTGGGCGAAACTGTTTTTCTCCTTAAAGGAAAGCAAATATTAAAAATATGGAATAAGGTGTCATAGAAGAACTGAAACATATGATCTGGGTCATTCATAGGTTCGTCACAGTTAAATCGAGTATTTCCTACAGCCCCAATAAATTTTTGGTGCTCTCCTGTTAACGGGAATACCCACCCGCCCGCCATCATCTGGACTCGTATCTTGCGGAATTCAGGTGGCGACAACGTACCGAAAGCAGCAACGTTTTTTCTGCGATTTTAGATGACATAAAGACATTTTGGCCCCCTACTAACTGATTATCGCTTACATATTAACTAATTTCATTTAAATGATTAATAAATTCGGTACTTACGTATTATCGGGACTACCAAACTGTTTATGATGTATTTTTGCTCTCGTCATTTTCGTTTAAACTAACGAAAATATCACAACTTAACCTAACCAATTATCAAAGGCGTACAGTTGACCTAACCGGGCATTCAATTAACCTAACTGGGCATTCAGTTGACCTAACCGGGCATTTTCCGCTATATTAACCTGTTAGGTTAATTGAATGCCCGGTTAGGTCAACTGTACGCCCTTGATGATTGGTTAGGTTAAGTTGTGATATTTTCGTTAGTTTAAACGAAAATGACGAGAGCAAAAATACATAACAAACAGTTTGGTGGCGGGCGGTTGGGTATTCCTGTTAACAGGAAAGCACCAAATTTTTTTTTGTTAATCTCTGAGAATATTCTGTAATCATTAGTTGTTTTATCCGCAACCTGATCAATGTTGTTGTATATAACCTAAGTAGGACAATGATCACTGATGTTTGTGGTTATACTGTAATTCTAGAATTTAAGAGGGCATTGCTATTTACAAATATATTATCAATCGTAGATTCTGTTATTTGATTACCATAGTTGCAGATTCGAGTGGGTTTGGTAAGAGTGTGACTAAGCGAGAAAGAATTCATTAAGTTTAAAAATTTATGAGAGAATGCTTCAGCTTGCAAATTGATGTTGAAGTCACCCGCAACTATGGCATTCGATATATGGAACTTGCATAACATGTTATCTAAGTGAATTAAAAGCTATTGATATTATTATTAGGTGGTCTATATACATAAACTGGAACCCTACATAATTTCAAATGAAAGTAAAGTTCCGGTAAAAAAAGTTTGCCGAGAAATAAATATGTATTTATATATATAATATCAAAATAAGCCAAAATCACTATTCATTTTAGTTTTATGATATTTTGAAAAATGTACACTATTTTTATTAAAAACAAAAGATGCAAAAGTTCCTAATTTGTAAACTTTTGGCTTTAAATGCTATTTGTTTCTGACGAACCTTTTTCCACAATTGTACAACGGTGATTAAAATTCTTAAAAACTAGCATACTTTTTGCGAAAAATAAATTTTTAACTAGTCTAAAAGAATGTAAATGTACGCAAATGGAATTACTGAAGTAGTTTGTTTTAGTGATAATAATTTCTAGAGCATTTATAAGCTTCATACAATGGAATCCAATAGGTCGTGAAAAAAAGTGGAATATTTAAAATATCACAAAAAATAAAGGAAAAGAAATCATTCTAAAGATTGCGATCTATTAAATACTTTCCGTCGATGTTCAGGCTTTAATACAGGGTTTAAACTAGATTCAGTTTCTTCAATTCGTCTCTGAAATCTTAATCTGTCCCGAGCGCACTCTTCCCAAGGACCCCTTCTACAGCAATCAACAACGGGATAAGTTCGAACATTATCACAGAATTTAACTTTTGGTGGCGTACTTGCTACCCAATCTTTTTCAATTTCATCATTCCACCTTTGCTTCACGATTTTTAACGCTTCTTCAATTTTGTTAACGCTTTTTGTACTATCACCAGAATCGATTTCGCCAAACCCATAAATTAAATTATTTTTAACTAATTTACCAACGTTCAAGTCGTTACTTATTCTATTATCACATTCTTCAAGCGAGTGTTGAGAAACAATGTTGAAAATTACTAAACCTCCAACTAGAAAACTCCAACCATCGTCTTCAAAATCAACACCAAAAAACTCGCAACCGTACTCAGAAGCGTCATCGTCAAAGTGTCCCACTTCATTCGAATCATCAGAAGCTGAAGCGTGACTCAGAATACAGGACAAAACGCCGCAACTTCCATCCGAAGAGTTTCCACTGCATTTTGTTTTTCTATTTTTGTTTATTTCCAAAGATTCAGTCTTTTGAGGTTCATCAGCAGGGGAATCTTCTGTAGCGGTTTCTTCAAATTCGAATGCGTCTTTAGTTAGAGAAGTCTTTTCGGGATTAGTAGTGGCAGCTGCTTCATTGTTATTAAAATAAATATCCTCTTCCTCACTTTCAATCCCGAAACAAATATCATGACCACTGTCATCATCTCTCTCTGAATCATCATCGTCGTCGTAATCATCATCACCATCGTTGTCGTCGTCGTCAGAATTCGCAGATTCTTCTTCCTCCTCCTCCTCCTCCCCCTCCTCACCATCAAAATCACTGTCATAAACACTTGCATAATGTTCATACACATACTCATTTCTCCTCCTTCCACCAAATTAGGATCAATATTTTCACATTCCAATTTATTTCTATCATCACTTCCAAAATCACTTCCAAAGTCACTTTACTGCGGATAGTAAACATAATCCCAAAAAGTTTTATGACTACGTCAATAATCGTAAGCCGATAAAAGATAACCTAGGCCCTCTAGTGGACGCTAACAGCGCTTTGGCTTCCAATGCTCAGGCGATGGCGGGTATTTTTAACGACTTTTTTGCGACTGTTTTTACCGTAGAGGACGTAAATAATGTGCCCGACTATTTTGAATGACATAACTATTTACGAGGGTGAGATTCCGCATTATATCGAAAAGCTAAAAGTTAGCAAGGCTCCAGGCCCTGACGCGCTTTATCCTAGACATTTGAAAGATTTGAAAGACGTTATAGTAGGCCCCTTAACAAAAATTTTAATAAGTCACTGGAAGTGGGGATTATTCCTGAAGACTTCAAATTAGCTAACGTTACGCCCATTTTTAAAAAAGGCGACCGCACAGAAGCTAGCAATTATAGGCCCATTAGCTTAACGTCAATTGTCGGTAAACTTTTGGAATCCGTAGTTAGAGACCGTATCGTCGATCATTTAGAAAGTCGCGATTTCATTAATAGTAGTCAGCATGGGTTTCGACGCCATAGTTCTTGTTTAACTAATTTGTTAGAATTTTATAACGAAATAGTGCGCGAATACGATAGGCTCAGAGCGGCTGACGTTATTTATTTAGACTTTAAGAAAGCGTTTGATAGAGTTCCGCATAGAAGAGTAATTGCGAAGGTTAAAGCGCACGGTATACGCGATCAGGTAGCTAACTGGTTAGTTAGACTCGCAGGGGTTCCCAAATTGGTGTTCCGCGGAACACTTGTATACCGTGAGAAGTGTTCCGCGGAACACAATTTGGGAACCCCTGAGTTAGAGGAATGGCTTCGTGCTAGAAAACAGATGGTCGTTGTTAATGGTAGTGAATCAGTGTGGTTGGGTGTAGGTAGCGGTGTCCCACAGGGTTCAGTGTTAGGCCCATTGCTATTCTTAATCTACATTAACGACATAGATGTAGGATTGACTAGTAACGTGTCAAAATTCGCGGACGACACTAAAGTAGGCGGTAAGGTTGTTAACGAGGACGATAGAAATAGGCTCCAAGACGATGTAAATAGGATTATGGAGTGAACGGATAAGTGGCAGATGCAATTTAACGTTGAAAAATGTAAAGTTTTGCATATAGGTTCTCGTAACAATAATTACACGTACACGATGGATGATAGACAATTAGCGAGCGTTGACGAGGAAGTAGATTTAGGCGTACGCGTATCTAAGGATTTAAAAGTTAGGAACCAGTGCCTGGAGTCTTGCGCGAAAGCTAATAGGATGTTAGGCTTCATAGCGCGTAATTTCGAATTTAAATCGAAGAATATTATATTGCCCCTTTACAAGTCCCTAGTCAGGCCTCATTTAGAATATGCTGTTCAGTTTTGGTGCCCGTATTTTCGTAAGGATATTGATAGGTTAGAAAGGGTTCAGCGTCGCGCCACGAAACTAATTCCGTCATTGCGCAACAAGTCTTATGAAGATAGGATTAAAGAGTTAGACTTGCATTCACTCGAAACTAGGAGATTAAGGGGGGAGCTTATTGAAGTTTTCAAAATCGTTAATAAAATCGATAACGTAAATTTTGACAAACTGTTCACTTTCGATAATAGCAAAACTCGTAATAACGGATTTAAGTTGCGTGGCAGACGTTTCCTTAATAACATCGCTAAAAACCTTTTTACGTTTAAAGTAATTGATAAATATAATAATCTTCGCCCGCCCGTCGTGAACTCTACCAGCGTTAATATGTTTAATTAAGAACCGTTTAGATAGGCATTTTAAAAATATTAACGTTGTTAAAATAATAAAACAATAAGCAACAGGAGCTCTCGGGGTGGTGATCGAGGATAAGTCTGTTGACGATTAATGCCAGCTTGTGACATGCCAGCGTGTGATGCCAGCAATAAAATTATTAAAAAAAAATTAGACTAACACGAACGTAGATGTAGCTCGTAGCGTAAAGTAGCCTACTTTTTGCTATACTCTTCCTACTTTTTTTTCTTTTCTTATCCTCTCTTTACCTGCATGTCTGTAGTTTGCATGGTATGACAGTGTTCGGATTAAGACTGTGTTTGCATGGTTTGTAAGCGTTCTTATTTTACTTCTTTTCATCTTTCACCCCTTTCCTATTCTCTTCGACTATTTTTCCGACTTGTTGGCAGTGGCCGGCGGATGATGATGGTGAGTCTTTCTCTCTCTTTTTCTGAATGAATGTTAACCCACGAATGATAGGTTTTGCTATTTAACCCCTTCTTCTCTTCTTTTAACTCACTACTCTTTCCTTTCTCTCGGGCTAACCTTAGAGTGGATCTTAGGGTCTTTGTTAGCCTTAGCTTCTGTAGATCTGTAGATTATTGCAAACAATGTTCTGATTATTCTCAGATTTTTTGAGACAGCTTTTTCCTTGTGCTGACAATGAGCTGGATTTAACTGATGAGGGTACATTACACTGTTCCGAAACTTCTGAATTATTCACATTTGACGGAAATACGAGAGAGTTACTTATATATCTATCAGCTAAATCGGTACATGAAGCAGTTGATGTTAAATCTGGCTGGTTCATAGGAAGAAGGTTTTTCTTGCAATATGTTTGGATTAGATTTAACTTGTTGCCAATTGTTAAAGACAAGGGTGCTAGTATAGCCCTGTTCAAAAATCAACTTTTTCTTATTTTCATAGGTTTCTGTACTTTTTCCCATGCTTTTTGACCTGAAAAGGCCGAAAATCACAACCATTTTGACCTACGTTGTTGGGAAGCATTGCCGCATGGAGCTTTAAGTTTTCTGCCTTGAAATCGGCCAAAAGCACCAGTTCCGGGGTCCCTTGAATCATGTTTTGCACTACACCTTTTTATCTAAACAAGATAGAGCAACAAAATAGGCACCAAATTAAAGTGTTTTTAATCCTCTTTCTAACTTATACAATTATGATAGTCTTGGAACAAGAAATGGCACATTGGTACATACAAAGATTTCAGAAATATCACAAAATTCGTTTTCTCACACTCAAGGCAGACAAGGCGCCTTATTCATGACACAAGTTTGAGATTAACATTTTGTCACAAGTCTAATCAATCAAGAAGTGAAAGCATTACATGATGATTAATTTCATAATGACATTTACACAGTCAGTTGTTGAGAGTTTGTTTCTTGAAGCTGTCAAAGCGGCGTCTGTTGAACTCCACAGCTTGAAGGAGATAGTCCTTTTGCTTGGCATCTGTTGTTATGACATTTGCAAAGTCGCTCATCATCTTGACACCACGTTCAGCAATGCCATTCACCGCTTTCAGATTCTTAACATAGTCCAACGCTTTTCTGTAGTCCTCATTCTGTGGCCAAGACGTGACAGGTTCCAGAAGCCACTCGGATCCAATGTTCAGTGTGTCCAGCAGGAAATGTGATTCTGGGCCAATGAGATCAACCAGGGTGGTCTTAGCTGTGACTCTCTGGAAGAGAGGCTTTCCTGTTCTGAAGCTGTCTGGCTTCTCAGTGGCATGTAACTGGGCAGCAATGTCGTGCTTCAATGTGTCACTCAATCTACTGCTGAACAGGGCAAATGGCACGACTTCCTGCGTCAGGTACCATTTGTGGTTTTCCATCTTATTAAGTACTGCATCAGCAAGCTCTGGGTCAGTTTTCTTGTACTTCAACATGTCCTGGATTAGACTTAGATCATTCACGGGAGCATCTGCAGCAGACATTGACATCATCCACACAGGAGTGTAGAACAGCGCAAGGAAGGTGTTGAGTCTTTCCAGCTTTGATACAGTGTCTTCGTCGTACTCAAGTTGATCTGCAAACATCAGCATTTTCATGGAGTACAGGTTTCTGGCCATCCATCTGGCCTGATGAATGGCGCCTGGTCGACTCCAGTGAATACCTCGAGGAGGCGTTCCTCCAAGAACAATGACTGTTAGTTCAGCCATTTCCATGTAGTAGGCTCTTGGAAGCCTTTCTGCTGTTAGAATGTCTTGAAGTATTTCTTCACTGTTCTTCTTCTTTTCCTTCAGCCATTTGTTGTTGATAGCCAGCATCTTTGGGTTTTCCTTGGACAAGTCCGTCAAAACATCCTTCAGATGCTCAAACCAGGGATTATCTGGCCCCTTCACCTTCCCAAACAGCTTCTCCCAAACTGCTCCTACTAGGATTTCCAGGATGTGATGTCGACAGGCCAGATAAAACACCTTTTTGTTCAGCATCTTCTCTAGCAGTTTGGCAGCTCCTCTGTGAACTCCACTGTTACTGGATGTAGTGTCAAAAACAAGGGCAGTAACATTATCCGTAAGTTCCCATGTCTCCAGTAAATCCATTGAAGCCTCAGCCTGAGCTGTGCCAGAAGAATTGTCGATGACAGGTACTCCCAATAACTTTCCTTCAGTGTATGAAGGTGGACCAGACATTAGCACAGCTAAAGTCTCTGAGGTACTTCCAGGTTCACTGCCCAAGACATCTTTGAGCAACTTTCCATCCCAGTGTAAGGCAGCGTACTGTGGGGGGTTTTCACAAAACTTGGACATGTGACTCTGGCTGATATTATACCTGGACAGCATTCTGTTGCGACGTGTTGTTGAGGTTGAGATGACGAAGTTATCCAGTTCAGCCCCTCCAGCTTTCAAGGTGGCAGAAACCATGGCAGTAACTTGATTGTCTGATAAACCAAGACGATCAGCTGTATTGCAGATGACATCACATTCCATGACCTTCCTTGGAAACGTCAAAGTCACACTAGTCACAGTGTCTTGATGGTGAGAACATCCAGGACGAGGCTGATGGTAATCCATGTCCTCTGTGTTAGCGTCGTTGTCAGTTGAGTCACCCCAGGTAATGTCATCCACATGAACAACTGCCTCTTGTTCTGCTGCAGCTGTAAAATAGTTCAACATGTTAAGACAGTAATTGTTAAGTACATGCTAAATATCGCAATGGAGTAAAACTTAAAACTTTTTGTGACGTTCAAAGTAATTAGTTTTACCTTGTTCTTGTCTATGCTGCAGTCTTTCATTCCTCGCTGCTTGCTGCAGGGATCTTGTCTCAAAAATCTTGTCATGACCAGACATATGACCTTTCCTCTCAGTCTTTTGGTCTTCGTAGAACCTGATATCCTCATCTTTCTTCTCTCTGGATAACAGTCTGTTGTTCTGTATTTCCTGGATTGCATCTGGAGCTCCTATATCGAACAGGCTGTCTAATTCCAGCACAACTGCTCCTCTTTTTCCTCCAGGGTTACTTGCTCTTCCTTTGCTTTTCACCAGAGCACGATGTTTCTCATGTAGTTTCATGAAGAGCTTCATTGCGTTGTACTTGGTCATTGTCTTGATCCTAGCCATCTGCCAGAATGGGATGATAGATTCAACTGTTTCATATGCAAGGTCTTGAACCATGGGCCTCCCTGCATTTTCCGGTAAATTCTGAAGATTAAGGAAATACTGGAACGCCTGTCTGTTGGTGGGAAGCTGGGAACCACTGATAAAAGCTGAAGGGTATCCAACCAGGAAAGTTTCAGTGAGAGATCTGGTAGATGGCCCAGTTGACACCTGCCTGTGGACAGTACGTGGAGGTTCTGAGATATCAACTGTGCGCCCACGGAGCTCCCTCAGCTCCTTGCTTAATGCCATTGTGAAGTTGTAACTTGTAGATGGTTTTCTAGATTCTGATTGAGTTTCTGTTGTTTCCTGAAAAATGATAGATAATTATTATTATTATTATTATTATTATTAATTATTATTTATTTATTATTATTATTATTATTATTATTATTATTATTATTATTATTTACTAATTTTATGCTCTTTCATTTGATACCTAATTTGTTGCTCTATCTTGTTTAGTTTAGATCAAAAGTTAAAGTGCAAAACATAATTCAAGGGACCCCGGAATTGGCGCTTTGGCCGATTTCAAGGCAGAAAATTTAAAGCTCCATGCGGCAATGCTTCCCAACATCCTAGGTCAAAATAGTTGTGATTTCCGGCTTTTTCAGGTCAGAAAGCATGGGAAAATGTACAGAAACATATGAAAATAAGAAAAAGTTGATTTTTGAACAGGCCTAGTGCTAGTATCTTTGACAAGAATAATTATAGGCGAATAGCACTTTCCACTATACTTTCTAAGGTGTTAGAATATGGCATTTATAATTGGCTAAGTACTTACTTGCAGAATTATGACAATCAGTTTGGCTTTAGAGTGAAACATGGTACTGACATGTGTATTTATATGCTAAAGGAAGCCGTTCTAAAGTACAAGGTGTGGAGTAGCAATGTACAGGGTGTCCATAAATGTTTATCATGAAAACAGGATGCTCTCATGTTTTAATGACGAATCTTACATCCGTTTTCTTTTTACAGGTGATCTCGTACACGCATAGAGTTTCTGTGCTGGTGTGTTTTGTCTACCGCATTCGCCGCTAGGAGCGCTGTAGTAGCTTTTCAGTTAAGATGGCGTCTGTGACAGAGAAGGCACAATGTGTTGTGTGGCTTGCAGAAACAAAATTTCCTGTCAGTGTTCAGCGAAGGTTCGAACAAAGTATGGAAAGAATCCACCTGATGTGAAGTTAATTAAGTCGTGAATGAAAAAATTCTTGGAAACTGGAAACGTGGAAAAGGGAAAGAGCAGTGGTAGACGATCAGTTTCCGATGGGACGGTGGAAAACATTCAAACTGCTTTCACACGGTCACCAAGGAAATCGGTGAGACAAGCTTCATGCAACTAAAGATACCGAAGTCTACGGTGTACAAGGTATTACACAAACGTTTGAAGTTACACGCCTACAAGGTACAAATTGTTCAAGAACTGAAGCCTGATGACCGTCCAAAACGTGAACAATTCGCTATTGACATTTTGAACAGCATTGACGAGGATAATGACTTCTTGTTACGTATCTGCTTTTCAGACGATGCTACGTTTCATCTTAGTGGTAGAGTCAATAGACACAATGTGCGTATTTTGGGATCGGAAAACCCACGTGCCGTAAGGGAGCACATTCGGGGCAGTCCGAAGATCAATGTCTGGTGTGGACTAATGCATGACCAGATAATTGGTCCTTTCTTCTTCGCTGAGAACACTGTTTCCGCAACTGTGTACCTGGATATGCTCACCAATTACGCCATCCCCCACCTGCAGGACAGGCAGTAAGGTAGGTTGATTTTCCGCATTTTTTTAGATGTCGACTTTGGACTAGTCGAGATATTCAGGGCTTAATATGATAATAACTGACAAAAGATTTCAGATCCCTAGCTTTAACCGTTTTTTGAGGAAACCGTTCCAAATATCTTCAAAAAATCGTACCGAAAAAAACCGCATTTTCGCAATTTTTGGCCGAAAAAATCATGCTATTTTCATAAAAAAATCCCGAAAAAAGTTACAATTTTATTTAAAAAAAGTAAAAAAAACATGTACAGAGTCAAATAGACATATTTAGATGCCAAGATCATCATAATTTTCAATGTAAGAGCCCTTAGAAGCAAAGGAAGGCCTCATCTGGCGGCTTAGGGCTTTGGCCAGAATGTGTTTGTGCCTTGATTCGAGTCCATAAACAGTATGGGAAGCTTCAGATGTCAGCTTCAAGGCCCTTTCAACACTGAGAATGTGAAGGCAGATCAGGCACCTCCAGCTTGGTGCCATTCAGCAATGCTTCTTGAAGCTCCTTGTCAGAAAAGTCTTCTGTGAGAGCATGTTCACAGATGCCACTTTGAGAAAGGTTGATTAGTTCTGACCAGTGGGTAGCTTCAATGTTGATGGCTGTGATCTTCTTCAGCCTCTTCTTGGCTGGCTTCCCACTTCTGAAAGAATAATAATTTATTTATTTTTTATTCCAGTTTAAGATTTAATCCCTATTAGTCTCAGAATTGCTGATTTAATTTAACTTAAATTAAAAAAAAAAAACCCGAGTTCTATAAATCCCCATAATCGAATTTTTTTTCAGAAAGAAGGTAAGATTATTTCCATTATCAGAGGGGAGGGGCAGAACTGGGATAAGAAAATGTGAAAAAAAATTCGATTATGGGGATTTATAGAACTCGGGTCTTTTTTTTTATTAAATAAATCCCCGTAATCAAATTTTTTTTTTCACATTTTTTAAAATTAATAAATGCTTACCTGATGGACAGAATTTTCTTGAGAGCAGCTTCTCTCACTTCCAAGTCATCAGATTTCATCATGGAGTACAGCACATTCTCGGGCAGCAAGGCAAAAGCATTGTACTTCAGGTTCTTGAAAGCAACACCCTGGATTTCTTCAGACTGCTGCTTGATCCTCTGGATCACGTTGAAGATGTACAGCTGCTGATTGTGGAACTTGCTCTCCCTTTTGATCTCAAACCAACTGACTGCATACACTTCCACAATGAACTTGATGGCCTGGTAAAGCTTATCCTGTAGTTCTGGAGGGTAAGCACCTCTGGTCCACAGACACATCAATCTAATTGCCAAAGTCATCCATCTTGCATGGTTTAATGGTCCAATTTTCCAGGCAGCAAATCTTGGGTTGACTTTGCCCCTGGAAATTCCAAGCACATACTCCAAAAGAAGCCTCTGGTCGCTACTGAGATCATTCAGTGTCTCCTCAGCAAATTCCATGTCATCCAGGGGGCCACTGAGTTTGGTGAATTCCACTTGTGGCAGATCTTGGTAGTCAATTTCACAGAGTTTTCCCAGCGGACCAGTGAAAGCAGTGGGACTTTTGGTACTGCCATCAAGATGCTTGAAAACAACTCTGAAAGGAAGCTCATTCTGATGGAGTGAACAGCCAATGGTGTGCAATTTCCGCTCAATTTTATTTTCCAGAGCTGTTACAAGGCCTCCCTCCCAGCCAGTGTTTGTATTTGTGTTGTCAAGGAGGACAGCTTTCAGGGTATGAACACTGTTAAACTCCTCCAAGACACCAGCAACTTCTTCACCAAGAAGAACTCTAGTCGCACCTTTAATTGGGATGACTCTGTGAGTAAGATATGTTCCACTTTCAGTTCCCGGCTCCTTTGTGAAAGTCAAATGGTGCTCTTGTCCCTTTCCTTTCTTCAGCTTAGTCTCCCCATTTTCATCCTTAACTTCTCTGTACAGCAAAGTGTCCTTGTCAACTTTCCCATCAAACAACCCCAATACAGACTAACTTTTCCAGACCCTCATTGTGTTTTTCATCACTTTTCACTTTCATTCTAGCTTTTTCCCTGTCCATTTTCGATTTATCAACTATTATCTGTTTCACATCAAGGCCAGGCTTAAGCAGGTCCATAGCTTGTAAATCCAGGAGGAAGGCATTAGCAAGACTTGCCCCAAGATTGGAAGAAACATCACCCCTGATCAGTTCCATAGCATATCTGGGGGTTTTTAAAAAGCTGTAACCTCCACTTGGGTGCCTCCTTGGCTTGAACTCTTCAGCTTCACCACCAGATGGCTGAAATGAAAATAAAAAATAAATTACTAAAGCGAAAATGGGGGAAAATAGGGGAAAAAGTAGGGAAAAATATGGGTAAAAATCGAAAATGGGCGGAAATAAGAATAAATTACTTAAACGAAAATGGGGGAAAAAAGTGCGAAAATAGGGGGAAAAAATGGGTAAAAATTCAGGTAAAAAGTCGGCGAAAATGGACGAAAAAAAGAATAAATTACTAAAGCGAAAATGGGGAAAAAAAGGGGGGAAATAGGGACAAAAGGTAGGGATAAATTTGGGTAAAAATGGGATAAGATATAAGAAAAAAAATATATTACTTCTCATGATTCTCCTGAGCTGGATTCAAAAGAAATATCTTGTGAAGGTGTGGAGGCAAAAGTGGCCAAATCCACTTCCTGCTGCTGTTGAATCTGGCTCTGTAATCTTTCTACTTCAGCTGCAGCCCTCTGGTCTCTCTTCACAGCAGCTTTATCCACAGATCCCAGCTGGAAAGAGCCCTTGGGTCCTATTTTGGCCCTCTGATCTCTCAAGTATTCCCTCTCCTCTACTGGAACCTGAAATATTAAAGTATATTAAATAGCGGATCTAAAATAAGAGATAAAATCCTGAAAAAAAAATTGATTATTAATTTCTATTACCAGGGGGGTGGAAAGGAAGATTACAGGAGGAAAATGCAGATATTTTTCAATTACAAGCATTGAATTTCCTTCCATTTAAAAGGCACCTAATCGCACTAAGTTAGGCCAGTTAAAAGTTTAAAAAATAATAGCATTACCTTCTTACCGGAAGGACAAGTGCAGATTATGTGCTGTGTTTGACAATTTTTTTTCTTGCACTTCACAGCATTGTCATCACAGGGACGAATAGGTAGCTTACAGGTGCAAGCAGAAATGTCAAAAAGTTTATCCAGCTTTTCCTCCAGATTCTGCTCCTGGACTGTAGAAAGAGATTTCGTTTATCTCTTTTGCTTTCTTGAAGCACACTTTATCCACCAATTTCACTACATAATATTCCTCATACAGGGGCAGCCGCGGGTTCACTGCCTGCCAGATCTCAATCACATCCTTTGCTATCATTTTAGCAATATCATAGTCTTTCAAGTCCGAGTCGCTGTTTTGGAGGAAATAACTGTACTGAATAACTTGGCGGAGGGTAGGAGGCTCTGTTTTATCCAAAGGGGAATGCTGGCCACTGAATTTTTTGGCACTATCACTTCGAGTTAACACTGCAGACTTCCGTTTTTTACCCATTTTTATGAAATATCTGAAAATAAACACAATTAAATGAACGCATCATAAAATAACTTAATTTAATACACATTTTATAGGTAAATATCATTAAAAAATACAAAATAATACACTAATAAACATCTATAATGCATTTACAATAAGTTTCAAGCATCGTTTTGTTAAAAAAGCCGAATTTTAATTGATTATTTTATGAAATAAGGTCCGATATTTTGTTTGTTTACATTGCGCGAATGCCGCGCGCGCGATTTTACGCGTAAAATTCGTCAATTTTACAACTTAAAGATAATTAACAATCCTCAAAAAATACAATCATTTTCACAAATATGAGTTGGTGCAACGTTTTTTATACATTAATACCTTTCTATCTAGACTAGTCCAAGATCACAGTTCCAAAATCAACCTACCTTAACAGGCAGCCAACTGTCATCTTCCAACAAGATGGGGCACCCCCTCATTGGGCGCATGTTGTTCTTGAAACTCTCGACGCAACATTTCCAAATCGATGGATTGGCAGGGACGGGCCAATCCCATGGCTCCCAAGATCACCAGACATTACCCCGCTGGATTTCTTTCTCCGGGGTCATGTTAAAGATTTGGTTTATGCAACAGTTGTTCCAGATATCAGGACATTGCGAGAACGCATTACGGATGCAATTGCAACAGTTAACCCACAAATGTTGGAAAATGTGTGGCGTGAGTGTGAATACCGTTTAGACATTTTACATGCCACTAGGGGTGCACATGTGGAAGCTTATTAAGTTCATTATCTATGTATCAAAACTTTGTATGTTTATCTATTTATGATTAAAACTGTGTTTGAATACGAGTGTTTATTTAAAAGTTATAGCATGCTTTAATCAGGGTAATCATTTATGGACACCCTGTATATTCCTGTTTGATAGAATTAACCATCACAAACTTTTCAAGAAACTTTTGAGTCGAGGAGTACCTAAATATATACTTAGGACACTTGCATTCTGGTATACAGAGCAGACCATGTTTGTAAGATGGAAAAGCACTGTATCACCGTGTTTTAAGGTAACTATTGGTGTTAGGCAAAGAGATATATTATCACCCTATCTTTTCTGTATATACATGGAGGACCCTACCAATGAACTAAAAATTGCACGTACTGTCTGTGTCATTGGAAAGGAAAAAATTAATCATTTAATGTATGCTGATGACCTTGTTCTTCTGTCACCCTCTCACCATGGGCTGAGAGTACTATTAGATATATGTGAACAATAGGGTATAGAAAATAACATCACCTATAATGGGGCAAAGGGTTGTGTTTTGCTTTTTAGGTGTAATCTACTGAAACATGTATCATGTGGGTCTTTTGAAATAAATGGTCAGACAATTCCTTTCAAAGACACATGTAAATACTTAGGTCTTGTAATTACTCACGAGCTGCGAGATGAACTCGATATTGAAAGACAACATAAAAAGCTGTATGTACAGGGTAACATGCTAGTAAGGAAATTTAGCATGTGTTCAGAATCAGTTAAAACTTATCTTTTTAGAACTTACTGTAATGAATTGTATACATCCCATCTGTGGTGGAACTATACAAAAACTGTTATGAATAAACTCTCTGTTGCTTATAATAATATTTTTCGTATGCTATGTAGGGAACAAAAATGGTGTAGTGCCAGTTTTATGTTTACTACGTGTAACCTACCTATCAGCCAAATGTTAATCCGGAAGAATATATATAATTTCATTACTAGGGTCCAAAACAGCTCTAATGTGTTACTGTACAATGTCCTGCCTTCAGATACTGTGTACCTCTCACCTATATGGCAGTCTTGATTCAGACTACTTCTGGTTTACAATAACTTATTTTTGTAATGTAGCAAAGATTATATATACATACTGTATTAAGTTGTGTTATAATATGTGGCTATGTTATAATAAGTGTTATAAGTGTTATAAGATGTCTCATGTAAAAACAATGTACATAAAATTGTCAAATAATTGATCAAACAGTATGCCAGTATGCTAGGTTAAGTGGTTGGCCGGGTCTTTTCCGTTTGGGGGCTAGCAGCGAATTTTAATGAAAATCGGTATACTAATGTAGTTTTGGTCACTGATTTCAAAAATAACTTTCTTTTTTTGGAGAAATGAAAAACAAACATGTTAGAGCACTTTAAATAATTAATATGTGTTTTAAGTAGCTTAAATTAGTTACAGAGGATTGTGTTAAATTTAGCCAGAGTCACAAACTGCTACTGTTTATGAAAAAGTGCTCTACAGTAAGTGTGAGAAAGTGTGTTCCTTTGATAAAAATACCCAGTTCTTTCGTTGCCAAAAGCGTCAGTCAAACGGTAAAAAGTGTAACTTTACGAAGAATACGTTTCTTGAAGGATCCCGGTAGATCTGTAAAAGTAGCAGAAAAAATTAAGAATTAATGCCCAGTTAGGTCAATTGAATGCCCGGTTAGGTCAACTGTACGCCCTTGACGATTGGTTAGGTTGTCATGATATTTTCGTTAAAACACATTAATTATTTAAAGTGCTCTAACATGTTTGTTTTTCATTTCTCCAAAAAAGAAAGTTATTTTTGAAATTAGTGACCAAAACTACATTAGTATACCGATTTTCATTAAAATTCGCTGCTATCCCTCCACCCCAAACGGAAAAGATCCGGTTGGACTTATCTTTGTATTAAGTTCAGTGTATATGTAAGATTGTACTTGTAGGTTAGGTTAAGTGGCTATGGATTGTGAATGATCCGCAATAAAGATGTTTTGTTTGTTTGTTGAAGTCACATCATATTGCTCCGAAACTTTTGCAGGATTCATACCAGCATCTGATGATGGCCGTGATTTACTTATAACACTATGAGGTAAATATGGTTGGTTGATTTAAGAGGTTTATTAATAAACTGACCAGTAACCAAGTTATCTTCGCTTTTAGACTTCAGAGAACTCCCTTCGTCTTTTATGAAACCAAATTCGGAATGAGAATTAACAGGAGCTCTCTCTCCCGTAGTATTTGCATCCATTGTACAGTGCTTAATTTTATCCAATATATGTTGTGACTTAGGTTTCAAATTTGGCTGAATTTCTCATCGTTTTCGGAACGTATTCCGCAGCTTCCGGGTTTAATTTGTGTGGTTTCTTTTGAGGACTAGAATTAGGTTGTTTGTTGCAATAAAATTAAATTGATCAACATCGTTGGATGGATGTACCATGAGTTCATTATAAAGTGCGACAAAACTCCCATCTTGAACAACATAAGAAGCAAAATTCACTGGTTGAACAAATCCATTATTCATTTTATTACAAAGAAAGGAGTAAACGGGATTGTTTTCAGGAGAAAAGTAAGACGCTCTTTGAGTTTCAAAAGGAAGCCCTTGATGGCAAACGAAATGTTGAATAACGCCTTTATTAACAGGAGTCATCATAGATTTGCTAAAAGTATCGAGAGTGAGTGAAACCACATGCATAAGAGGATTTTCAGGTTTCGATACTTCAGTTGCCAAGCTTCTGAAATCTGAAATAATTGTGTGTGTGTGTGTGTATGTACAGGAAAAGTCCTTAGCTCCGCCCATTGTAGGATCAATCAAAGGGTCACGTGACTCCTGCTACAACCTGAGCATATCTCTACCCCTGCGTGCTCAGTTGACCACTGCATGCCCTTGGTCTCAGACGTGTATTTGAAGAAATCTCCCGTAGACGAAAAATAGTGATGGCAACCATTGATATTGTTTGCTCGACGTTTATTAAGTGGTATTCGGTAAAGTCTGAAGATATGGTGAAATCTGAAAGACTCCCTATTCCTCCCTCCTTTGAGACTTTTAAAGCTACATTGAACAGTGCGAAGTTTGAGGAACAAGAGGTTCAAATACTTTATGGATATTCTGGCGAGAGCATTGCCGGATTTCGCGGCACAAACGATGTAATGGACTACGTTGTAGGACTAAACTGTATAAAAGCGTACATATACCGTGAAGTGAAAGAAATAACACGTTCAGAAGAGAAGCAACGGGTATGGTTAGTAAGTCTTGTTGATGAGTGGTATGACAAGAGGTATTATGTCATGCTGCATCATACCGAGTACTCATACACTGCGACTGTGAATGTAAATCTTGTCATAATGGACAAGCTAAAATATTTTACCACGACATTAATATATATTATGATGAGGATCGCAGCGAGGTTGTGGCTAAAGCCCTGTGTGAGTTTTTAATAGAATTTAGAGGCGAGTATCGCCTGCTAGGCAAAAAGGATAAATATGGGCACGTGTTTCTCTCAAACAGGGCGCCGGAGTGTGAATAAAATGTGCTTAGTTCGTGAAAATCCCCCTGATCGAAAATGTCTGGTGCGCAATCTGGGGAGTGCTAAAACATTAAAGCCGATATTACTTCGCATATCGGAAAAGTTCTGATTGCCTAGTATAATGGGGCACAAGTATTCACATGACTCTTTCATGTTGGAACAAACCCGTACACGAAACATTAACGCTTGGTATGACTCACCCGTGTGACTCGTTTCCCACACCTGTCTCTGTGCCAAACCGCGCAACGGCTGCTCATAGTCAGCTCAGAGATTGAACCGACCGGACGGGCAGTCCTCACAATAGAATACGATGGAGCATCCTTTGAGCAGCATTCTCAATGCCGTATACGATGTGTACGTGACGAAGTCATTGCGCGTGTTCAGGCGTAAAACCGGTGCCGTTAACATGTAATGGAAACGACTGACTTGTAGACAAACAAACTCTGGTAAACGGAATGTTGTTTATTAAAGTGTTGAAGAGATGAATAGAGTCTTCGAGATAGTTGAGAAGTGGAGTGACGATCGTTATAAAATACTTGCAGGTGAAAGTACAAGATGAGAACAGATTAGTGATACCCCCTCACATGCCATGGCTTGTACGTTGTGTATAAATCGCGACCAGCCATGCATTAATATACGACTGATGTGGAAGAATGCGTCTGATAATAACGTTCTTGTCCTCACACGAAACCGTTTCATCCTCGACAGAATGTTTGAAATCGTCGGTCTCCATAAGCTAAAGCCTATATTAGACGCACGTGTTGCCGATATGCTTTATTTTGATACCGTTCTTGAATACGCATACATCGCTCTGCTCGATGGGTTTACCGAGTGTAGGACTGAACAAGGCGAGAATGGTCTAGAGCTGGATGCTTATTTAAAAGGTATAGACTCTGAAATATCATGAACTTTGGCACAAAGGACTTGAGCGGTACAGGGCAGAGCTCACTTACATTGTTCACTCGTAAGAATTGGTTCTTTATATAATGAGCAGCTGTCGTTACGACTTAGAAGATTATTTCAACTGCCGCTATGCGTTGTGATGAAGAGTTCACGATTAAAAAGCTCGGATCGGTAAGAATAAACCCTCGATTGGAAAGGAGTGTTTATAAACTTCAATTTAATAATGATGTGATGGCTAACGACGCCTTCTTTGTGCGTGCTTTTGATTGTATTCTGTCCGTGTTTAAAGAGAGTGATAATTTGTCAACCAATTGCAAAGTGGGCACAAAAAGAGTATTGAACGAATTGAAGGTCCTTTACATTGAATATAGGCACCCGCACACCTTGAGTGGTGAAATAATGTTAAATCGTATTTATTGCATAGTACAAAGCAACAATGGTGTAACTGTAGATTCGATCACGTGTGAGTTTAGTATTTTAGTTAAGCGCAGTAGAACATAATGTGTATATAGATTTCTCCCGTACTATTTTGATGTTTATATATTAATTTTTGAATGTATATTTATCTTCTATATATTTGTTAAAATTATATTATTTAACATATAAATCTGTATATAGATTTCTCTTGTACTATTATCATTTTTTTAATGTATTCGTATATTTATATATATCATTTAAAGTGTGATATGTGTGGGTGTGTATGTGTGTGTGTGCGCGCTCGTAGGCCTATGAGCAAGTTTATATTTTCAAAATATTCAAAAAATTTCTAGACTTTCGCCAGTTTGCTTATTTTCTTTCCTTATCGTTACCTACCTATGTACTTGTATATATATATACATACTGTATATATATATATATATATATATATATACATACTGTATATATCTAATTCAATTTATGCATATTTATTGCAGGCTGCTCGATGAAGATGAAACTGAATTCGGGGGTGATGAAGATGGGGAAGAGAGCCATGAAGAATGCAGTCAACACGACTCCAATTCGAAACAAGAGGTTAGCTGCAGTGAAGAAGATGAAAATGAAGCCAGTTTGGGGAATGAAGCCAATTACTTCATTGGTAAGGACAATACCACAAAGTGGAAAAAGTCATTCCAACAACGAATGTAAGAACAAGGAGTCACAATATAATTACCGAAACAGTAACTAGACGAATGTTTTAGAAAAAACTGGCAAGTAAATTGGTGAAGCCTCATTAAATATCTCGAGCCCAGAGTCAAAATATCTCCAAAGATCTGCGAAAACGCATTCGACTTCATCAGGATATTCCTGAAGACGTATTACGTCCAACATCTGCAACAGGTCCATCCAGAGGAAGGTGCAAATTATGCCCAAGGAGGAAGGACAGCAAACTTTCAACAAAATGCTCAAAGTGTAATGCTTTTATTTGCAAGGAACACGTGATTATCATGTGTAATGATTGCGAGGAAACGTAAACTCGTTTAGAAACTTAAAGTTTGTGAAATGAATTCTAATAAATTAGAAACCACTCAATTTCCTTCTGATTCCTTATTTTGTGTTTGTCAATGTGATGTTATAAATTGTGATTTTTTTGGCAAAAATGTATAAGAAAAGATATGGTTTTTGTTCATTTTCAATTGAATATTAACAATATATGTCTCTTTAATCATCCTTTGTGTTAGAGTGTGGAGTTGAACTTTATTAATAGTTAATAACTAAAAAAATAAACTATGGGGTCATAATGACCCCACGCGACTACTTGTTATTTTCTGTAACGCGACTACTTCAGGGTTAAATTTTGTTATATTTTGTAAATGACCCACTTAGGGGTGTGACATGTTAGAGATGGATTCTGTAGAAAAATTCTGGTTCACAAGCCCATCCACATGTATTATATCTGGCCCTACAGGATGTGGTGAAACTGTTTATGCTTAAAATCATTAAAGATAAGGGGGAGATGTTTTCAAAATTTGTGCATAAAGAAATATGGTGCTATTCGACGTATCAATCACTGTTCAACAAGTACCAAGATGATATTTTGTTTCACAAAGGTGTATATGACGTTAATTCTTTACAGGGAAATGAGCATGCAGTCATTGTAATTGACGATCTCTTATTGGAAATGGATAAAACGTTTGCCGAGACATTTACAGTGTTCTTCCACCATCTTAACATCAGCGGATTCTTCATCAATCAGAATCTATATTTCAAAAATAGATACATGCGCGATGTGTCGTAAAATACAAAATATCCAGTCTTATTCGCACAACGTAGACATGTATCACAAATTGGAGTATTAGCCAATCAAATGTCCCGAATCAGCTTAAAGATTTTTTGGAGGTTTATAAAGAAGCCACAAGTCAGCGTTACGGATATTTGCTTTGTGACCTTCACCCGCGAAACACGTTTAGGGTGCTTGTAAGAACGAATATATTCCGAAACGAGCCTGACACAGTGTATATTCCAGAATGACAAACAGGTTGAAGAAATATCCTAAGTTAATAAAAATCTATCAAGGATTGCCCCGGGCATTGCAACAGATGTTTGTTAAAAATATCGACTCCGACTTTTTAAAATGCATCTGTGAAAACTCTCTTAACGTTATAAAATGTAATGTGCCAATGAAACGCCCTCAGAAGGCTCGCTTACGTCGTTACAAGAATATAATACGTGCGCTTTCTCGTAAAAGTCAAACTGGGGGGAAGAAAAACTGAATTATTGTACAAAGAGGGGGACCATTCCTCCCCATCTTATTTTCAGTTTTGGGGCCTTTACTGACTAGATTAATATAATGAAGAAAGTGGTAGTGATTCCGCACGAGGTGTCTGCTTCCCTGCAAAGTTCAAAGATTCCATTCACGGTTCTAAAACCCCATAAAAGTAGGCTTAAAAGAATGGAAAGCGATTTGTCAGCTTTATTAAACAGTGAAAAGTCACCTGATGAGAAAAGGATCTTGTATCAAGAGGCTCTGCAAATATTTCTTCATGAGTACGAAGATTATAAGAATCCGACAGAGCCCCCCGTTGTTATTAGGCACAGCGCTAGCAACGCTGAGCATGGCGACATAGGACCTGGGCCTGACGTTAGGGATGACCAGCCAAAAAACCAGCTTCCTATGGCGGTGCTAATAGACTGTACAGAGGTGTTTACAATGATGGAGTAGGGAGAAAAGATGTTGAGAGGTTTTTGCAGAAGCAGGATGCTTACACTTCATAAACCGGTGAGAAAAAGGTTTAAAACGGCCAAGACAACAGCGGTTTCGATTGACTCTATTTGGCAAGCGGATTTAACAGAAATGCAAAGATATTCAGTGTATAACGACGGATACCGCTCCATCCTATTCATAATAGATGTATTCTCTAGATATTTGTGGCTAATTCCTCTGAAAAGTAAATCGCCTGGAACAGTTGCTGAAGCTACCAAAACGCTGATGTTGAAAGAAGACAGGTTTCCTGGCCATTTTTTTACGTATATGGGGAAAGAATTTATAGGCCGAGATTTTCAGAACATGTTGACAGAGTTTAATATCATTTACTACACTAGCAGTTCTATACACAAGGACTCTTTAGTTGAAAGAGTTCAACGTACCATGAAGGAACGCATGCATCGCTATTTTACACATAAAAACACAGATATAAATAAACGTTCTGGGGTCATTGGCATCGTCATACAACCTTTCACACCACCGTACGATCGGTACAGCACCTAACGAAGTTTTAGAAAGGTATGCGCACAGAGGTGAGAAGAGATGGAGCACCGCTACCACACACTACACGTTTTAAAATCAATGTTTATGTAAGGCTATCACGTTCGGGAAATAAATTCGAGAAGGGATTTGAGCAAGGATTGACACGTGAGATTTTTAAATTAAAATATATTGGCAGCAAAGGTTCAGGAAATAGAAAAATGTACCTGGTGAAATGGCTAGGGTACCCAGGAAGCAACACCTATATAAAAGCTGCTGTAATAATGAAGCTTAAATAGTATGCAACATGGCGCCTAACCTCTTCTATGTCACACTCCCGTTCCCTTCTTCTCTCTCTGTACATCCTAACAACACCTTGGCCAACTTTGTAACAGAACTCCATGGGCCTATTCAGTTGGAACGTGATTCGTACGAAGTTGGTGTTTGTGAATTCCAGCTAGCCACCAAATTTTTAACTCTTGAAAATAATCAAATCATATTTCTGATCCTTAGAAGAGTCGATGAGTGTGAAAAATTAGGCATAACCTTAGACAACACTATGCGATAAGTCCTGTTCAGTGAGGTACAGTACTGTAGTACAAATGTAATACTAGGAATTTGTCATTATGACACAGTCATGGACATTGTGATGGGGTTAAACAAGTCTTGAAAAATCGGACCTGGCAACCGATTTACTTTTTGAAGTTGTAAACATAGACACGCCTGTAAGCACGTTGAAGTTAAAATCAACGCTTAGTAGAAATATTAAAGACAAAGAGCTGTTCACAATTGTGGCCGAGGGTCGATATGGTGCAGCCCTCCAAAGAGATACCTTTCACGAGGCACAACATGACTTGTCCAGCTTAATATATCAGCTGAAGATGGATAAATTGGGTGAAAGCTGCCCATCCCCAGATATGTGCTATATTTATGCCGCGCGTATGTGCGAGCCTCTGTTCGCTTGCGACTTTTATGATGAACTCACTTTGGACAATCCAACGAAGGTGGTCCTTGTTGGTTAAACTCAGCCTTAGCCGAGAGCATCCGAGTAACAATAAAACAGTTTCTACCAAGTTTTTCCCGAAGGGGTGAATGGAAACACTTCACTTCTGAATTGGAGTTTTCGTTCACTCATAGAATTTTATTACACAAAGTATATACCGAACGAGGCACTGAAGGAGGAAAATATATTTACAGCCTCTTACAATAACCACTAAAAGTCAGACGTTTACAGGGGAGAGGTTCGACCTCTTTTCACAATAGCTCAGGCAGGAATTTAAAGTGAGGAGGCTCGACCTCCTCGGCAAAAGCTATGGCAGGAATTTACAGGGGTAGAAGTTCGACCCCTCTTTTTGACAATGGTTAAGGCAGGAATTTAAGGGGGGCGAAGGGGGTTCGGCCTCCTCGGGTAAAGTCTACGGCAGGAATTTAAGGGGGCGAGGTGAAACCTCTTGTGACAATGGCCCCGGCAGGAATTTAAAATGAGGGAGGTGCAGCCTCTGGTAACAAGGGGCCAGGCAGGAATGATTTAATTTACAATACAAGAAATAAATAAACCTCAATTTTGGGGGATGGCAGTTGAAGGTCAAGCTCCTACCTTAGCTGGAGAGGTAAAAAATTCTGACGTTAAGCATAATTTAAGCAAAAAGTTAACAAAAAAAAAATACTAATTTTTGTAAGATATACACTTTTGGATGGCGACAAAATGTCGGGGTGCCGACACGTACAAAGTGCATTAAGTACATTATATTAAATTATTACCGTTAATTACAATTTTAGCAATTTGTTAATTGACATATCTGATACTGAATTACTCTAAATAGGTAATACAATTTATATAATGAAGGAGAGTTTTCCGTTGTTCTATAATTTACAGTGGATTAACAAAAGTGTATATTTATAGTTAACAGTGATTACGCCAAATTATGTCAAATATTATTCGAAGAATGATTGGTTATTATACAGTAGTTTGAAAACCTAAATAGCCAGCGATGAGGAAAGCGGAGGAAAGATACGGTGTACTTCCCATTGAAAGTACAGAGACTTTTATGGTAATGTAATACACAAGTACATATAATTCGAATGACAATTAGGTAGAAATAGTAAGTACAAGTAATGAGGATGTGGATGACTATGTGACGTAAGCAGATAACGAACTAGTGGCCTGGCACGGAACCAATACAGTATATTATAATAACAAAACATAATATAACATCTTAACGTTATAAATTGGTAGTAGAGGCAAGAAAGAAGATTTCGAATTCAGATGCTTGCTTTTGGCGACGTCATCGGAATTCGGACATTCGCATCAGCAATAATGAGTAACTTGCGAGAGGTGAACGCACTTAAAATAAAAAGTGAAAAGAATACATGTGGACGTATTTACATGTACGTAATCATGATCGTCAAGGGACATGTACGACTGCACAAAGTAGCGTACACATATCGGTCGTTACACAATAGGTTGTGTGCGTAATATAGACACGAGTTAACATAGACTGATAGGTTGATAGGGCATAAGTAGAGAGTAGGTAGATGAATGAATAAGTAATAAAATTAATAAAGGATAGCGGTCAAGAAAGAACATGGCTGTATGAATGAGTATGGTTGAATAATATTTATATTGCATAACACCAGATAGGATACAACACATGAATAATGACTTAGAGAAAGTGACGTTCTTATTAATATTATTATAGAATTTACCATTCATTGAATACGAAAGATATCCACATACTAAACACGTAATTCAGTATTCAAGGTATGGAAGGAAATTAAGTTACTGTATGATGTCAGAGTAATTTAATCTGTATGTACAGTATAAATCATTATTTGGGAGAAATCAAAGGAGGCGAATTAGAGAGGCACAGTTAAGGGACATTCGCTTCTTACAGCGAACTTCTAATGGCACAAACATGGATACTGCTCAACCATAGGAATAGTAGGTCGCATGGTTGTGACATTTACAGCAATATCGTAGAGTATCAATTTGTTGGGGACACCCAGGCGCGCCTGCTGTGCACTGCACACATCCCCAGCCATAGAGGGAAAAGTTTCAGCATTACATATGACAAGCCACATTATGTGAATGTTGCGACTAATCCATTAACCAATATCTCAATATATATAAGAACGAGTGAGGGAAAAAATTTTCCATTCGGTGATGGGAGCTTAACAGTGAAGCTACACTTTCATTGCTTTCAGTTATAATGACCCGAAGGCCTTTCACAGTCTATCGAGGGGTGAGATATCAGCATGGGAGTGGGCTTGGAGCCATTTTTTCAACCATACTACGCACCGCTGTCCCACTGTTGAAGAGAGGGACTAGATACTTCGGGGAGAAGGCGTTACAATCAGGTTTTAACGTGGTAGAAGACATAATGGATGAAAAACATTTAAAACGTAAAGAAGAGGGTTGTCAGGAAGAAGGGGTTACCAACACGTGGCGCTAAACGTAAAAGGACATAAAAAAAAGAAGTGCTCTAAGCGTATGAAGCCTATGGCTGATCAAATTTTTAACTGCAATAAGCTGAGGATACTACCCTCACGAATCATAGGCTGATTACTATTTGTCGTGAGTGGTGGTACTATTTCTGACTCGTCATGGCGCGTTTCATCCATCCCTGTAGTTCACAATGTTGTAAATCGGAACTGTCCCTCTTTGATATGCCCCCTACTCAGGTTTCTGTTGAGCATAGCGACTTTATGACAATTAACCCATTAAACACTAGTTCACCGAGTGCCCCTATAGAATTTGTGATACCCAGCTCAGGCCCACAATTTTTTGATCCAAGCTGCATGCACATGTACGCTAAACTGCGTATAGCCCATTCAGATGGAACGGACTGCGATGATAGTTACTCTGCATACCCTGAAACCAACTTTCTACACTCCATATTCAGCCAGTGTGAGGTGTATTTAAATCAGGTTAACATCTCGGAAGGAACGGTTTATTATCACCTACGAGCCTATCTGGAAAATGTCCTCAACTTTTCAAAAGAAGCGAAGGACAACTTTTTAACTGCCGAGGGCTATTATCAGACTAAAGAAAAGATGAAAGTAGTATAAAGGATAAATTTAAAAATTCTAAAAAAAAAGATACACGAGTGTTTTGGACGTCTTCATACAGACTTAACATTCCAGGAGAAACTACTTATGAACCGCGTCGACATGAAACTACAGGGTGTCCATAAATGTTTATCCTGAAAACAGTATGCTCTCATGTTTTAATGACGAATCTTACATCCGTTTTCTTTTTACAGGTGATCTCGTACACGCATAGAGTTTCTGTGCTGGTGTGTTTCGTCTACGCATTCGCCGCTAGGAGCGCTGTAGTAGCTGTTCAGTTAAGATGGTGTCTGTGACAGAGAAGGCACAATGTGTTGTGTGGCTTGCAGAAACAAAATCTCCTGTCAGTGTTCAGCGAAGGTTCAGAACAAAGTATGGAAAGAATCCACCTGATGTGAAGTTAATTAAGTCGTGGATGAAAAAATTCTTGGAAACTGGAAACGTGCAAAAGGGAAAGAGCAGTGGTAGACCATCAGTTTCCGATGGGACGGTGGAAAACATTCAAACTGCTTTCACACGGTCACCAAGGAAATCGGTGAGACAAGCTTCATGCCAACTAAAGATACCGAAGTCTACGGTGCACAAGGTGTTACACAAACGTTTGAAGTTACACGCCTACAAGGTACAAATTGTTCAAGAACTGAATACCGTTTTAACACTTTACCTGCCACTAGGGGTGCACATGTGGAACTGTGTTTGAATACGAGTGTTTATTTAAAAGTTATAGCTTGCTTTAATTAGGGTAATCATTTATGGACACCCTATAAAACTCAACCGCACGAGTCCTGAGATCTGCATAAATCTGGGACCTGATCAAGAAGATGGCGCACAGCCCGTTGTGATTCACATCATGGAAACATCTGCGCGTACGGCGAGTGAAATTAAGTTCCCCGAAATATGTAGAAATTGAAAAGAATTTAATACACGCAACAGTAAAATACCCAATTAACAGAGCACAGATGAAGCTATACACGATGCCCGCCGGATTGGCCTCAAAGCAGCAAGAAAACGTGGCCCTGGGAGTTCTACCTAAAAGGATATTAATTGGAACGCAGGATCACGCATCGACGAATGGAAAATAAAAAAAGAGCCCCTTTAAATTCGAGAATTTCGGCCTTAAAAATATAACTCGATACGTAAATGGCGTTGCATTGGGGAGGACTATCGTTAAGGACTACTCATCAGACGCTGTGTTGCCGCTCTGCGCGAGAGCTTATAGTAATCTGAGCCATAATGCCGGTGGCTGTGACGAGCTTGGGTTTGGCGTAACGCAGAAAGAATTTGTCGAAGAATTTAACCTTTATTAATTTTATATTACCCCTGATTTATCTGCTAGAATAAATACACACTTAAGTCTACAACAAAATGGGAACATCTCAGTCAGATTGGAATTCGCCGACCCTATCGACTGAGGATACCCGCTAATGAAACATTTACGATAGAATGTGAGTAGACAAAAAAACTTACATTAGTTCTACGATGACCTGGCGTTCGTTGGACCGGATATGAGCCAATACCTCGACCTCGGTATTCATGCCACTGTAGCCCTGTTCAAAAATCAACTTTTTCTTATTTTCATAGGTTTCTGTACTTTTTCCCATGCTTTTTGACCTGAAAAGGCCGAAAATCACAACCATTTTGACCTAGGTTGTTGGGAAGCATTGCCGCATGGAGCTTTAATTTTTCTGCCTTGAAATCGGCCAAAAGCACCAGTTCCGGGGTCCCTTGAATCATGTTTTGCACTATACCTTTTTATCTAAACAAGATAGAGCAACAAAATAGGCACCAAATTAAAGTGTTTTTAATCCTCTTTCTAACTTATACAATTAAGATAGTCTTGGAACAAGAAATGGCACATTGGTACATACAAAGATTTCAGAAATATCACAAAATTCGTTTTCTCACACTCAAGGCAGACAAGGCGCCTTATTCATGACACAAATTTGAGATTAACATTTTGTCACAAGTCTAATCGATCAAGAAGTGAAAGCATTACATGATGATTAATTTCATAATGACATTTACACAGTCAGTTGTTGAGAGTTTGTTTCTTGAAGCTGTCAAAGCGGCGTCTGTTGAACTCCACAGCTTGAAGGAGATAGTCCCTTTGCTTGGCATCTGTTGTTATGACATTTGCAAAGTCGCTCATCATCTTGACACCACGTTCAGCAATGTCATTCACCGCTTTCAGATTCTTAACATAGTCCAACGCTTTTCTGTAGTCCTCATTCTGTGGCCAAGACGTGACAGGTTCCGGAAGCCACTCGGATCCAATGTTCAGTGTGTCCAGCAGGAAATGTGATTCTGGGCCAATGAGATCAACCAGGGTGGTCTTAGCTGTGATACTCTGAAATAGAGGCTTTCCTGTTCTGAAGCTGTCTGGCTTCTCAGTGGCATGTAACTGGGCAGCAATGTCGTGCTTCAATGTGTCACTCAATCTACTGCTGAACATGGCAAATGGCACGACTTCCTGCGTCAGGTACCATTTGTGGTTTTCCATCTTATTAAGTACTGCATCAGCAAGCTCTGGGTCAGTTTTCTTGTACTTCAACATGTCCTGGATTAGATTTAGATCATTCACGGGAACATCTGCAGCAGACATTGACATCATCCATACAGGAGTGTAGAACAGCGCAAGAAAGGTGTTGAGTCTTTCCAGCTTTGATACAGTGTCTTCGTCGTACTCAAGTTGATCTGCAAACATCAGCATTTTCATGGAGTACAGGTTTCTGGCCATCCATCTGGCCTGATGAATGGCGCCTGGTCGACTCCAGTGAATACCTCGAGGAGGCGTTCCTCCAAGAACAATGACTGTTAGTTCAGCCATTTCCCTGTAGTCGGCTCTTGGAAGCCTTTCTGCTGTTAGAATGTCTTGGAGTATTTCTTCACTGTTCTTCTTCTTTTCCTTCAGCCATTTGCTGTTGATAGCCAGCATCTTTGGGTTTTCCTTGGACAAGTCCGTCAAAACATCCTTCAGATGCTCAAACCAGGGATTATCTGGCCCCTTCACCTTCCCAAACAGCTTCTCCCAAACTGCTCCTATTAGGATTTCCAGGATGTGATGTCGACAGGCCAGATAAAACACCTTTTTGTTCAGCATTTTCTCTAGCAGTTTGGCAGCTCCTCTGTGAACTCCACTGTTACTGGATGTAGTGTCAAAAACAAGGGCAGTAACATTATCCGTAAGTTCCCATGTCTCCAGTAAATCCATTGAACCCTCAGCCTGAGCTGTGCCAGAAGAATTGTTGATGACAGGTACTCCCAATAACTTTCCTTCAGTGTATGAAGGTGGACCAGACACTAGCACAGCTAAAGTCTCTGAGGTACTTCCAGGTTCACTGCCCAAGACATCTTTGAGCAACTTTCCATCCCAGTGTAAGGCAGCGTACTGTGGGGGGTTTTCACAAAACTTGGACATGTGACTCTGGCTGATATTATACCTGGACAGCATTCTGTTGCGACGTGTTGTTGAGGTTGAGATGACGAAGTTATCCAGATCAGCCCCTCCAGCTTTCAAGGTGGCAGAAACCATGGCAGTAACTTGATTGTCTGATAAACCAAGACGATCAGCTGTATTGCAGATGACATCACATTCCATGACCTTCCTTGGAAACGTCAAAGTCACACTAGTCACAGTGTCTTGATGGTGAGAACATCCAGGACGAGGCTGATGGTAATCCATGTCCTCTGTGTTAGCGTCGTTGTCAGTTGAGTCACCGCAGGTAATGTCATCCACATGAACAACTGCCTCTTGTTCTGCTGCAGCTGTAAAATAGTACAACATGTTAAGACAGTAATTGTTAAGTACATGCTAAATATCGCAATGGAGTAAAACTTAAAACTTTTTGTGACGTTCAAAGTAATTAGTTTTACCTTGTTCTTGTCTATGCTGCAGTCTTTCATTCCTCGCTGCTTGCTGCAGGGATCTTGTCTCAAAAATCTTGTCATGACCAGACATATGACCTTTCCTCTCAGTCTTTTGGTCTTCGTAGAACCTGATATCCTCATCTTTCTTCTCTCTGGATAACAGTCTTTTGTTCTGTATTTCCTGGATTGCATCTGGAGCTCCTATATCGAACAGGCTGTCTAATTCCAGTACAAATGCTCCTCTTTTTCCTCCAGGGTTACTTGCTCTTCCTTTGCTTTTCACCAGAGCACGATGTTTCTCATGTAGTTTCATGAAGAGCTTCATTGCGTTGTACTTGGTCATTGTCTTGATCCTAGCCATCTGCCAGAATGGGATGATAGATTCAACTGTTTCATATGCAAGGTCTTGAACCATGGGCCTCCCTGCATTTTCCGGTAAATTCTGAAGATTAAGGAAATACTGGAACGCCTGTCAGTTGGTGGGAAGCTGGGAACCACTGATAAAAGCTGAAGGGTATCCAACCAGGAAAGTTTCAGTGAGAGATCTGGTAGATGGCCCAGTTGACACCTGCCTGTGGACAGTACGTGGAGGTTCTGAGATATCAACTGTGCGCCCAAGGAGCTCCCTCAGCTCCTTGCTTAATGCCATTGTGAAGTTGTAGCTTGTAGATGGTTTTCTAGATTCTGATTGAGTTTCTGTTGTTTCCTGAAAAATGATAGATAATTATTATTATTATTATTATTATTATTAATTATTATTTATTTATTATTATTATTATTATTATTATTATTATTATTATTATTATTTACTAATTTTATGCTCTTTCATTTGATACCTAATTTGTTGCTCTATCTTGTTTAGTTTAGATCAAAAGTTAAAGTGCAAAACATAATTCAAGGGACCCCGGAATTGGCGCTTTGGCCGATTTCAAGGCAGAAAATTTAAAGCTCCATGCGGCAATGCTTCCCAACATCCTAGGTCAAAATAGTTG
The DNA here is from genome assembly GCA_023014485.1 of Bathynomus jamesi. Lineage (NCBI taxonomy): Eukaryota > Metazoa > Arthropoda > Malacostraca > Isopoda > Cirolanidae > Bathynomus > Bathynomus jamesi. Next base: position 202,001 of record JAJOZX010001914.1, on the reverse strand, counting down.
TGATTTTCGGCTTTTTCAGGTCAAAAAGCATGGGAAAAAGTACAGAAACCTATGAAAATAAGAAAAAGTTGATTTTTGAACAGGCCTAAATTGTCACTGTGTTGGCTGTTCGGTAAAGCCTCCAAATCATTTATTCGCCTTTCATCAAAGCTGTCGCGAAAAGTTGCAATAACACAATCAAGTTCCGCATCGGTCCTTTAAGGAGAAATTAACATGATTAGTTCATGCTGAATCTTTTCTATTTAAAGTTAAATTAAATTAAAGTTTAATTAAAGAGTTACAATAAGAGAAAATGACGATTAGGACGCCTGGCAAATTATATTCACAAAGCAGATAGCCTGACAGGTTTCAAAAGTAAGCACCGAGTAATCTTAGAAGTTTTTAATAATTCTAAAATCCTAGCTGTAGAACTTTCTATAAATATATCAGTAACAAACGTGTAATAAAATTTCACATTCAATTAATAAATTTCGATGTCTAAATGACGTTATTGATTAGCTGGGTGTGCTACGTATCGTCTGCCGGTATCGGGTCTCGAGCCCGGGTCCGCAGGCAATTCTCAAAAGTTTTAGTAATTCTAAAATCCTACCTGTAGAAAGTTTTATTAAGTTTTAAGTTATCAAGAAATGTATTATTAAAAGTACACCATATATATATATATATATATATATATATATATATATATATATATATATATATATATATATATATATATAATATATGCCGAAATAACCACGAAGGAAACACAGAATGTGCAATAATTAAAACCTACTATTTTTCACCAAAATACACACAAAGGAACATATATATATATATATATATATATATATTATATATATATATATACATGAATAGAGACCAAATTTGTGTTTTATAAGAAATCTTAAAAGATATCACACCTCTATCGAGTACGGATACAAGTTTCGGATTATTAAATTAGTTCAGGTTAGGTTCAGTTGTGCTAGATTAGGTTATATTATGCCCCGTAACGAGCCCAGTTGTTAACACATACATACGTATATATATATATATATATATATATGTTAACCCGGCCGTCTATGGCCTGGGTTGGTTCGAAGTCGACGGGGGTTCTACGTAGTTAGGTGGCAGCAACGGATGTGTGACTTGCAGTAGTTTTCTTCTATATTACTCTCCGAGTTCTTCTATAGTGGCTCGGAGGACTCTGGTAGACTTACTAAAAATTCTGAAGATTCCGGACTCTTCTTATAGCGTATCCGGAAAGTTTAATGACTAAGTTCTTCTGAAGAGAGCAAGGCTCGAAGGATAAGATAAAGACTATCTTTTACTGTAATTTACTGCTAAAATGTACAGGTAGTGGTCAGCCTCTGAATTAGCTTTTGAATGACAATGGAAGATTTTTACTGTGGTTTATATACCCCAAAACTGCTAACATCATTATTATTAAATGCTAAAAAGGCTGTATTATTTTTGCACAATATTCGAAAATAAAGTACATTTTTAGCTGTGGTAAAGCTTGAACGAGTAAACAAAATATTTGAAGACGAAACCATATTTTTATCTTAAACCGCGACTTTTCAGATCTGATGTTATCATGATCTGCCATGTTAACTAAAAGTGGAAATCAGACTATGCATCTTTACACTAAAATATGCATATGAGTAAAATTTTAAGGTTTAAGATGTACAATTTAAATGCTTAGGCAAGACATGATCTCATCTTTTATAACGAAAGAGAATGTATACAAAATATGAACATTGCAAAGCTTAAGCAGGATTCCTTATTAAGCGAAATCTAAAAAAATGATTATTAGGTTTTCAAAAACAACAGGTCACCAATTATTTGGCAAAGTAGAAAACAAGTCAAAAATTTTATCCAAACTCGCGTTGGGCGATTTTGGTCCTTATGTAAAAATGAACATACACACGTACATACATATGAGTATAGGCATTATATAAAGTTAAATATATAAGAATATACAGGATTATATAAATACATGAACCATATAACACATGAATTTTTAAAATGGATACTTTTTTCTAAAATGGATACAAGAACTATATAAATGAATAGAAGAATTACATGAAGAATAAGATAGTATAGGAATATGGGAATTATTTATGGTTCATTTTTACAGGGCTCCTCCCTCTAGAATGATATTAATATAATAATGTAACATTCTAACTAATGCTAACTAGATGATAACTATGGGTTTTATAATACAGATTTATATATACAACATAAGTCGGGTGGTTAAGTCTAGTTCACGTGGTCTGGGTACGCACTCTAGGTCGTGCATAAATAGTTTCATGTCGTTCGGTGTCTCTTGTTTTTCTTTGTTCCCAGAACGATCTTTTCACCCCAAATATACCGAGGGTAATAGCACATACAATAATGATGCTAACGGCAGATGTTAAGAAAATTGTAACAGGTTGTAATATTTGTAAGAGGTTGTTTTGGTTATCATCCGAAATTTTAAACCGACTCAATTGATCATTCCATTCAGGGGCATGTAGCTCGGGTAGGATGGTTACAGGTTTTATGGAGAGATTTAAGATCTCTATGACGGGTTTAAATTTAATTTGCGACGGGAAGGGGTATGAGTTATTAATGGTAACCTTGTACGGGTTGTATATTTGGAGGGTTTTTGAATGCAAAGAGCAACCAATTGGTAGCCGAATAACCATGGGATTGTGATGAGGGAATAATTTGACGGACACTCAAGAGTAGCGGCAGCCTTGTTCGCGAGAGAAACGAAACCCAGATATCTGGTCTAATTCGTAGTTGGACGGTTTTAGGGGAATTAAATTTTTTAAATGAACGTACCGGGGCATGCCGGTCACGAATTAAGTCGATAAAGCAAGACCTAGTTGATGGAAGAATAACTGGTTTGAGTGGAGGGCAAACGAGTTGTTTATTTGGTTGCGGGAATCGGCAATGCCGGACGGCGTTATCTGACATCAAAGAATAGGCTGACAGATCTTTGGTGAGGAAAAGGTAAGGTGGTACGGTGGGTAAATACAATCGATAGACATTAGAGTTGTTTTGGTAGGGTGTTGGGAAAGGGTGAAATTTATGTACGTCGTAAGTGAGGACATCGAAAAATGGTATAATTATGAGGTATGTGTAGGGGCGTGGTCCATGTACACATTGTACAGTCCAGGTGTATTCTAGAAATTGGGGGTAATTAGTGTGGTTGAGTGGGAATATGGGTGATAATTTTAATTGTGTCTGGGCGGTGTGAATCAAGGACTGAAGTGTTTCCCATGGTATTAGGGAGGAAAGAGTGATTTTTCCATGGGCTAGCTGGGTTGCACGCAAAACCTTGGAATGAATAGTAGTTATTCGTTGTAGGTATTTATCGATTAGGGTTACTTGTAGGTTAATTATCTCTATTAATTCTAGATATCTTTTGTGTTCTTTGTATTGAGCTAACATGGATTCAAGGTATGTGAATCTGTCCGAAAGGGAGTGGAGGAAGCGATTGTTTTCGTGTAGTGACCTAATAGTTTGTTCTAACATGTGTCCATTATACTGTCGATTTCGCGCGAAGAGATTCAATTTGAATTCGATTCTTTTAATATCTTTAGTTTCAGTTTGTATCCATGGTAAGGCAAATATTTCTGATAGGGCGCGTGCTGTAGTTTGAATATTTCCGAGGGTATTTTCTAACAGAACGCGACTAATCTGATCTTTTCCTTGGAAAGAATTCTGGACTTTACTTTGAAACGTTTTTAATTGGGTTTGTATCTGAAGGAGATTGATTTTAATTCTAGCAGGGGGTTGCAAATTTATATAAAGGTCTGCGTGCCCTTTCAAAAATTTACCTTCTGCAAGTTTTTCTATAACAACTCCGGTAGAAATTTTAATGCTAGGGCTACAAGAGTAAATAATTTGGAAAATTATAAGGGGGACAATTTTATTCATTTCTACGCCTTAGGTTATACGGAGCTGGGGGTGGCTTGTGTGGATACTTGTGTTTGTGGGCGAAGGGGTCGGCCTCGTTTTGGTGGCAATGGGGGTCGACCGTTGAGCTCGGATTCTGAGCGGGTTCGTTTCTTATGTGAAGGTTCTAGTTCACGTGGGTGATGCATTTGCGGGCGGTATGTAGGGTCCGTGCGTCGATCATCAATCGGTGAGGGTGGTGACAGAGGAGATGGTGGAGTTGGAGGAGATGGTGGAGTTCCACTGAGTGATCCTCTCGAAGGGGTTTCTCCAGGGTCTGGGTCCGATGGGACGCTTGGCTCTGGGGCCTCCTCTTGTTCAGAGATTGCCTCGAGTACTGGTGGTATTACGAGGTACCAATCTTCGTCATGGGTAGCGGTTCCCGCGGTGACCACTTCAGTTTTTTTGCCCCTGCATTTGTTAATTCTTGACCTTTTGAAGGATAGGCGGCTCGAACGCCTGGCAGCTGTTTTTTGGGAAGGTGTTGTTCGGAAGCTATCTTCAAATTGTCAGCGTGAATGATCTTTAGTTTGGAATGATCCCGGAGGTCGAGGATTTCATAACGATTTTTTCCGAGGTTTTTCATAATCCTATATGGGCCATCCCATTTTGGGTATAATTTGCGATGAGCACCTGGCGGTTTCACGCTCTTCAGATAACATCGCATACCGACGATTATAGTCCGTTGACGGGGATGACGCCTATGTTGCTCTTGCTCCATCTGTTGGTTTCGTTGGTCGAGGGCATAGCGGATTATGTCAAAAATCTTGAAAGATCGTTCAGCTAGTTGCTGATTTGCTTCTGCCATTTCGGAAGATGTTAGAACTGCCGGGTCGGTTTGGTCGGGCAAATCAAAAGGTAGACGCTTGTCGTAGTGATAGAGGACGAAATGAGGGGTGTCCCCGATGGACACATTATAGCCATTGTTGATGGCTGTTTGTACCATGGGAAGGGAATCATCCCATGTACGGGAGGATGCATCGACAACGTGGCGCAGGGCTTCCAAGATCTTTCGATTGTGCCTTTCCACTAAGCCGTTTGCCTGCGGATGGTATGCCACAATGTGTGTATTTTTAATTTTACACATGTTACAGAGTGACTCGAACAGTTTGGAAGTGAAACTAAGGGCGTTATCCGAGATTAGGATGGAAGGAGTGGTATGATTTTGGATGACGCGTTCCACTAGGGCTCTTGCCACAGTTTCCGAGGTCTGGTCTGGAATGGCGGCTACTTCGCTGTAACGCGAGAAGTGGTCCGTAAACACAATGATGTACTGATTTCCCTTTGATGTTTTGGGAAATGGTCCCAGTATATCCATTCCAGTTCTTTGCCAGGGCCTTTGGCATACTGGATATTTATGCATCGGAGCTGTGGATGGTACGTTGCCCTTATGCTTTAAACACGACGGACATTCGGCGATGTATTCTTGTACCTTTCTGTTCATCTCGGGAAAGTGGTATCGCTCCAAAAGACTCTTGATGGTGCGATCCGGCCCCATGTGTCCATACAAAGGTGAGTCGTGACAAAGTCCAATGGCTATATCGACGAGATCCTTTGGTATCTCCACGAGGTCGTTTCCATCTTCGTTCCTGAAATGTACGAGCCCATCTTTGAGGTTGTACTGTTCTTTTACCTTCGATGGTTCCTTTTGTTCCAGGCGCGCCCGAAGGTTTTGGGTGTGTTGGTCCTGTTGTTGGGAGTATTGCAGACACTCGTAGTCGAACACAGGAAGAATTCCTATTTTATTCACTTGGGCGTCGGGCTTGAGTCTCGACAATCCGTCTGGAATAACTTGCAGTTTTCCCGGTTTGTATACGATTTTTGCTGCAAAGTCCTGAATCAACAGAGCCCATCTACTCAATCGTCCTTCAAGTAGCTTGTCCTTGAAGAGGTACGTGAGTGGCTTATGATCAGTCTTGATGGTTACATCGTAGCCATAGACGATATTTCGGAATTTTTTCAAAGCCCAATATACCGCTAGGGCCTCTCGGTCCGTAGTGGAATAATTCCGTTGAGGTGCAGAGAGAAGTTGACTGGCATAAGCAATGGGTAATTCCACACCGTCTACGTCCTGTAACAGGACGGCTCCTAGTCCATAGGAGGAAGCATCTGTGGCTATGATGAAGGGTCTTGTGTAATCAGGATATTGTAAAATGGGATGACAGGTTAGTTTATTAATTAAAGTTTCAAAGGCATGTTGGTGATCGGATTCCCAGTTAAATTTCGAATTTTTCTGGAACAAATTAGTAATGGGTTTAGCAATATTTGAAAATTGGGGGATAAAGTTCCGATAGAATCCGACAAAACCAATAAATGCACGGGCGTCGTCGATGGTTTTGGGTACAGGGTACCTTTCCAGGGCTTCGAGTTTGGCTGGATCAGGTTTAATTCCTGTGGACGAGAGTAGGAATCCTAGGTATACCAGGGATTCTTGTAAAAAATTGCACTTTGCAAGCTTCAGTTTAAGGTGTGCTTTTCTCAAGTGTGATAGCACATTCTGAAGGCGTTGAAAGTGTGTTTTTATGTCCGAACTGTAGACGATAATATCGTCAAGATAAACGAGAGCTTCGACACCTAATAGGTCGGAAAGGACTATATTCATCAACCTAGAGAAATTAGCAGGCCCATTTCGGACTCCGAAAGGTAAAACCTGGAATTCGTAATGGCCTCGGTTAGTGGAGAAAGCAGTCAATGCCCGAGATTCGGGACTGACCTCCATTTGCCAATAACCCGATGCTAAATCGAGGGATGAAAAAAATTCGCTTTCCCTACGTTCAGAATTGTTTCCTGCATGTTTGGAATCGGGAAACGGTCTGGGATGGTAATGTTGTTCAGGCGTCTAAAATCTATACAAGGGCGAGATGTTCCGTCCTTTTTGGAGACGAGAATCATAGGAGCGGACCAGGGACTAGCTGAAGGCTGAATGACATCCTGCTCCAACATGTCCTTGATGTGTTCCTCAATAGTGACTAATTGGGAATGTGGAACCCGATAGGGAGGAATGAAAATGGGTTTGGAATTGGGTTCCAACTTGATTTCAAAAGGGACCAAATTAGTTCGGCCCAGAGGATCTCCTTTTAGGGCAATCACATCTCTATTTCTTATCAGGAAATCGAGAAGTGATTCCATTAGTTTGGGATCCTGTAAAGCTGGTGACTCCTGAAGGGAGTGCTCCAGACATTTCTTATATTCTTCTTTTAATACTGAAGGATTTAACTCTAAGGAACTGGAAACACGATTTATCATACTGATGGGGAAATCTGAATCTACTTCTACTGTGGAAACAGTTCCTATTTTCTGATTTGAAGTTAATTCTATAGGACTTTTTCCTTTGTTTAAACAAACAACAGGGATAGCTGAATTCTGACTCTGACTAAGGACTTGGGCAATAAGAACATCTCTTTTGAAATTACTTTTCTCTGTAATCAGAGTACGCTCTGACTCTAATAATTTTCCTTGACTGTTAACTACTTTTGCTAGGAAACAAATCTTCTCATAAGGTGCTACTGTTATATGCTCGGTAGGGCATATGAAAAATTGTGAATCTGACTCTGGTTCGGCGACTAAAATTTGCCTTATTGGCTGAACTGAAGCTGGCTGACTGGAAACTGGCTGACTGGAAACTGGCTGACTGGAAACTGACTGTGTTGATCCAACTGGATTCAACAACTGGAACTGATTACCCTGGGGTCTGATTTCTGGAGCGGTTGTCCCTCTGGATGCAACCGGCTGACTTGAACTGCTATCAAGTGGAGGGGGTTTCCTATTTCTTTCGGAAATCTGAACTGAACTAATTCTATTAGCATTAAGCTGTCTGTCATTCTCACGGAGATGGTGTGTCCTATTTCGACACTTTACTAACTTTCCGGCTGGGTAAATCTCCCATTGATTCCGGTTAAAAAAATCCATACCTAGTAGGATGTCTGTCTGAAAGGTGGCGACTGTGTCCACTATACAACATTTCGCGGGGTATACCGCGTTTCCAACTTCTAAATATAATTCAATTTCCCCGTATGTAGGTGTGGGTGTGCCCGCAACTCCTCTGAGTTGACAGGAGGGTGCCTTAATTTCATATTTGTAATTCGTACTCTCTAGTAATTCATCTACACATTGTTTCTTAATTAACGTCGCGTGTGCTCCTGTATCTAGGAGAGCAGTTAAATCTTGGTTATCACTGTTACAATTTATTATTAAATCTAGGAGGTCCGCATCAATTATCCTGATGGGGAGTTTGTGTACGTATCTGGGTTCATTACTGTAATTTAGGAGGGAGGAGGTTGAACTGCTGCCTCGAATGTAGTGTCTAAAAAAGGGCTCGAATGGTCTTCTATGGGAAGACCTGGGTCATATTCTATGGGATTACCATACGCTGGAGGATGTTCTTGAAAACTGTACTCTGGGGAAAATGATTCCTCCACGGGTACTTCTACGTACCGAACTAGCTGACCTTGCAGGTTGTACTGAGGTTTGTATATGGGGTAAGAGTGTGGTTGACCCTGTGGTCGTAATCTATTGGGTTGTTGGTTCGACTGAGGCTGGGAATGGACTGGTTTCTGGGGATTGGATGACTTTTGGGATACGTTTTGGGAACGTGGGTGGTTTGGTTTCTGAAAGTGAGGTCTATACCTTGCAGGGGCTTTATCAGCACACTTTTGGCGATCGCCACGGCGATGACCATGTTCGTGACAGTGGGAGCAATAAGAGGGATAATTGCACTGACTTATCATGTGCCCAAAGCTATCGCAGTTAAAACACTGTGAAGGAGGGCGTGTATTCTGGGTTTGGGGGGCTTGTTTCTGGGTTGGTGTTCCCTGCATTGGCCTTGATTTATTTTGTTTATGGCTACACTTACAGGTTTGTCAACATTTAAAAACTCCCGAAACTTTTTTTTAGGTGCTCCGGGTAGGTTTTGGTAAATGGTTGTTGCTAATATTAGATTTCTTTGTTTCGAAGTGAAAGTAATGCCACACGCATTTTCAGCGGCACGGAGGGCTTCTCCTACAAGTTTATGTGTTCGTGTAATAAAATTGTTTAAATCTTCGTGTTCCTCTTTCTTCCATTTAGCTTGGAAGACTGCTTCTAACGTTGCTAAGGGTTGTGCAAGTGTTATTTCTTTAAAAAATTCCAATAAGTTTTGTTTAAAATCGTCCCATCTTGTAGCTTCGCTAATTGATGGGACGTAGGTGACTGTGTCATGAGCATTCCCTTCTTTTGGGTCGATAAATCTTTTTGCTTCCCTAATTTTTATATCATCATCGTTGATGTTTTCGCGTAAGAAATGTTGCCCTAAAGACTCAATCCAAGGTCTTACGCGTGGTTCAACAAAGCGATTATGTATGGTTCCCTTAAAAATTAAAACAGTATGGGGAAGGTTTACTAGTCTACCTAAGTTAATGTACGCTGGGGCGGGGGTTTGAGACTGAGACATATTGGCTTGTTCTGGATCTGAAGTTTGTGTGTTTGGGAGTATGTTTGAAGGGCGCGGGGTAGGTGGAAAAATGGGTGTAGGTAAATTTTCGATGTCAGAAAGCGCACCGTCTGAATCGCTCATATGTGAAGTTACTTATTAATGTGTTCTAATTAGGTCTGCTTGACCGATCTTAATTTATGGAATGATCACTTAAGGGGTTTTCCTAACTACACTATCTAAAAAAATAAATGCACAACAATTTGCCTACTAGGGGAAAATTTGAAAAGACTGCAAACAAAATAATAATAAAAAAATTTAAAGATTATCCTGGTACTATGCTTGGTACATTTAATAAAATCATACTGTACTAACTATAATAGTGAAAATAACTGAAAATAACTCTGTGACAATTAACTTCTGTGGCAATTAACTTCTGTGACAATTACTGTTTAAAAAAAATGTATCACTGGTGTATGGAATGTTCACTGTGTTTTTTGTTAATTCTGGCTCAATACTAAATATCAACTGTTAATAATATTGACGTTTCAAATGTTTAGAGATAATTTTAAAAAAAAGAGTTCTGTACTTAACAAGATTCCTACGGCGAAATTCTTGGAGACGTGTCCTGAAGACGTGTCTTGCTGGCCACTTGTTCTTGGATGAAAATTAGGCGTGGAGAACTTGGAGTCGTGACACACCGGTTCAAGGGTGGATGTGACGAACTGGAAGTCTTGACACGCCGGTCAACTGGATGTTGATTCTAGTTCCAGGGTCTGGAAGACTGAAAGAATCCTGGATGCAGAAGTTGTGAGTTGTGAAGATCCTGGTGAAAGGTCGCCAGTTGTTAACCCCTCCGTCTATGGCCTGGGTTGGTTCGAAGTCGACGGGGGTTCTACTGTAGTTAGGTGGCAGCAACGGATGTGTGACTTGCAGTAGTTTTCTTCTATATTACTCTCCGAGTTCTTCTATAGTGGCTCGGAGGACTCTGGTAGACTTACTAAAAATTCTAAAGATTCCGGACTCTTCTTATAGCGTATCCGGAAAGTTTAATGACTAAGTTCTTCTGAAGAGAGCAAGGCTCGAAGGATAAGATAAAGACTATCTTTTACTGTAATTTACTGCTAAAATGTACAGGTAGTGGTCAGCCTCTGAATTAGCTTTTGAATGACAATGGAAGATTTTTACTGTGGTTTATATACCCCAAAACTGCTAACATCATTATTATTAAATGCTAAAAAGGATGTATTATTTTTGCACAATATTCGAAAATAAAGTACATTTTTAACTGTGGTAAAGCTTGAACGAGTAAACAAAATATTTGAAGACGAAACCATATTTTTATCTTAAACCGCGACTTTTCAGATCTGATGTTATCATGATCTGCCAAGTTAACTAAAAGTGGAAATCAGACTATGCATCTTTACACTAAAATATGCATATGAGTAAAATTTTAAGGTTTAAGATGTACAATTTAAATGCTTAGGCAAGACATGATCTCATCTTTTATAACGAAAGAGAATGTATACAAAATATGAACATTGCAAAGCTTAAGCAGGATTCCTTATTAAGCGAAATCTAAAAAAATGATTATGAGGTTTTAAAAAACAACAGGTCACCAATTATTTGGCAAAGTAGAAAACACATCAAAATTTTTATCCAAACTCACGTTGGGCGATTTTGGTCCTTATGTAAAAATGAATACACACACGTACATACATATGAGTATAGGCATTATATAAAGTTAAATATATAAGAATATACAGGATTATATAAATACATGAACCATATAAAACATGAATTTTTAAAATGGATATTTTTTTCTGAAATGGATACAAGAATTATATAAATGAATACAAGAATTACGTGAAGAATAAGATAGTATAGGAATATGGGAATTATTTATGGTTCATTTTTACATACATACATATATATATATATATATATATATATATATATATATATATATATATATATATGGGGAGACAGCTACAATAAGAGAAAACGCCTAGCAAATTATAATCACAAACTATTTTTTCAAAACGCATTTATTATGGCTTTTTATAAATTAACTAACACCGGCATTGAATGATAAGATGTTTATAGCCAGAATCACGAATTAATTTAATTACTTACATTTTAATGTCGTCTTCATCTGCTGTTTCTTTCTCGCCATCACAAATTTCTGCAATGCTTCCGGTCTGCCGCTGCGAAAATTACGAGCGATGCCTCTGCGTTGAAATCTTTATCTTCAAACAATTCTGGGGAGAGGTAAAGCTGCGGTGATTGAATCATGACGAGATATTTCTGTAGTACTCACTGGTAATGCAACTGATGAGGATTTCAGATGAAAATGCCCCATTTTATAGACGCGGTCGTAGTTGTAAGCACCCACAATAACCGAATCGCGAATTTCCTTTTGGCCTTCGTAGAAATTTCGGTTGTAATTGGATGTCTCGTGAAATCTGGGGCGTGTCAAATATATCTTGTCCGTTCCATAGATATATTCCAGAAGCGTAGAGAGAGAGATGGATAGAGAGAGAGTGGAGGGAGGTGGGTGGAAAATAAATATGAAAAATTAACTGCCCGTGACGGGCGGGCATCCTTACGATAAACGTCTGAGTTTAAACTTTAAAATGTCCAGAGATCGCGTATGATAAACACCCATTTTTATGGCATCAACTGTGACAATATATATATATATATATATATATATATATACACATTTCAACTGCAAAGAACACGCAGTATAATTAACGTAAAGAACGACGCTTGTATAGGAGAACATTCCGCGTAAGATGAGGAGAGAGAACGAACAAATGAAAAAATGAGGTAACCACCCGGGAATCGAACCCGGGATCTTCAGATTGCCGGTCAGATATGATAACCACTACACCATGGTCCTCACTCGATCAGAAGTCGTAATTCTCCTACATACGCGCAGAAACCAATGCCCCGAGGGGGGCACCTCCTGCATGCCGCACCTCTATATACATTTCAACTGCAAAGAACACGCAGTATAATTAACGTAAAGAACGACGCTTGTATAGGAGAACATTCCGCGCAAGATGAGGAGATCCCGGGTTCGATTCCCGGGTGGTTACCTCATTTTTTCATTTGTTCGTTCTCTCTCCTCATCTTGCGCGGAATGTTCTCCTATACAAGCGTCGTTCTTTACGTTAATTATTCTGCGTGTTCTTTGCAGTTGAAATGTATATAGAGGTGCGGCATGCGGGAGGTGCCCCCCTCGGGGCATTGGTTTCTGCGCGTATGTAGGAGAATTACGACTTCTGATCGAGTGAGGACCATGGTGTAGTGGTTATCATATCTGACCGGCAATCTGAAGATCCCGGGTTCGATTCCCGGGTGGTTACCTCATTTTTTCATTTGTTCGTTCTCTCTCCTCATCTTGCGCGGGATGTTCTCCTATACAAGCGTCGTTCTTTACGTTGATATATTATATATATATATATATATATATATGATGGGATTTACATCCATCTAAAATAGCTTTTAAAAAAATTAACTGCCCGTGACGGGAGATCAGCGGTACAATGTCGAAGTTAAGTGGAGCTACAGACACGTTTTCGTACCAAGAAGTCCATAGCTTAGAGGATAAATGGCAGGACTCAGGGATAGCTTGGATGATCGGGTTGGTTGATTTTTTAATTCTTTGCATTAGACTGTGTTGAGCACATCTTGTTACCTCCGGGAAGCTCAGGACATTGCGTGTGGCAAACATTTGCAAAGCTGAGCATCTCGGGGGTAATTTACGTAAGAGTGTAAAAGACCTGTTGTACAGCAAATTTAGAGTTCTGCCAGAACCTTTTTTATAATTCACCCACAGTTGCTGTCCGTATATATTACTGCAGAAAGTACGAAAGAGAGTAGCTTTAGCTTCACTTGTCTTTAGCTTCACTTATGGTCATATTCGCTTTAGCACACAGGCTTCGAGATTGTTTTCTTATATCCGAGTCATCACTCAAGGAGCTGGTAATAGTTTGACCCAAATACTTAAACTCTTGTACTTCCTCAATTACTTCACCATTCATTTTAAATCTTTTATCAGCTGGCTGATTACAGCTTTTATATATATATATATATACTGTATATACATATATATATTACGTGCAAGCATCATAAGCTTTCTAAAGATTGGCCACAGACATAGGTTACCCAAAGTTTACTTTTAGGGGCTTAGCTAATTTTTTTAAAATAATTGGTACACAAGTGAGTCTTTAAATAATTAAGACTACGTTTATAGGCATTCACGATAACAAACCACCATACACGAAGGACATGTTGTGTTATTCACTGATTCATTCACCCTTGCGGTAATTCGGAGAAAATTTACAAACATCTGGAGTATTTGTATATATATATATATATATATATATGAAAATTATATATGAAAATGTAAACTTTCCTTTTGAACTTGAATTTGTAGACTCCACTTACAATTTTTGTTTTTATCTGTTGGTTTATTTCTTCATGTTTATTTCGGTTGTGACCTATATACCACTAAGGCATTATATGGAAGGTTTTTCCAATTTATATTTATTTTTTTATTTCTTTATTCTTTTGTGACCTGTGTACCTTTCAGGCAATAACTATCAAAAATTGGCTGGAAACAAGCCATTTGAATTTATGTTGAATTTCGGGCAAAGTGCAAAAATTGTCAGTTTTCCGTACAAATGTGTTTGCTCTTCCCACAATTTTTATTTCTATACTTACTATATATATATATATATATATATATATATATATATTTACTTTTGTAACCTATATATTGTCTTGAACTCTCCTTTCACTCCAGTGTTCCTGAGGATGTCATTAGACGAAAGCGCTTGAGCACCACTTTGTGTTTCTTTTCCCTTCGTGGTTTTATTCATCATATATATATATATACTGTATATATATATATATATATATATATATATATATATATATATATATATATATACACACAAATACTCCAGATGTTTTATACACTCGTATATATAGTGGCGCTCATAAGTATTCGTACAGAAAAATATTTTAGCTATATTCGTCTTTATCTTTTGTACCATGCAAAGGATTGTTATGAAAAGTTCACCGTTCCTCTGGAAAAATTTAACAAATAAAAAAAAATTAGTTTAATTCTAACATAATGTAAAACATCAAAGAATTTAAGGAAAATGAAAAGAAGCTAAAATGCGAAGGTTTTCGTGCATTTATTTACAATTGTTTAATACTTTGTGTGTCCACCTTAGGACACCTACTGATAAAATTTTCATCAGTAGTTGACTATTTATTCATTAGAGACTGTTGGCAATTCTGAATTCTAGAATTTTCTCCATGAATCTTTATGGAAGACGGAAGACTGAAGAAGACACGCGTAAGCAATGGGCCGTCGTGGTAAAGAGCTATCTACAGTCCGGAGTTATAGAAAGATAGAACAACTTCGAATCCCATTTACGACGGATGCTGCAGTTGTAAAGAAATATGAAGGCTTCAGAACAATCAAAATTCTATCAAAGTGTGGAGGACCTTGCAAGATTTCAGAACGTACAGCTATACGGATTGAAAAATGGCAGCTGCGAATCCACGAGTGATTGCAGGTGATATTTGCCAAACATTAAGACTGTCTAAGATCGATGTCCATCCCTCTACGTATATTGAGAAAGAATGTTGTGCATGGATGTGTTGCACGAAGAAAACCTCTGCTACGAAAAGTGCTCGTTTAAAGTACGCCAAGGATCATCAAAATGATGGATTTGTATTCTAGAAGTTCTTTGGACAGACGAGACCAAAATTAAATTATTCGGGAACAACGAGCAACGATGTTTGACGAAAATCAAATACTGTATTTGAGGAAAAACACATCCTTCCTACTTAAATGTGGTAGTGGTAGCGCTTCTTTGGGGATGCTTCAGTGCTTCTGGTCCAAGAAAGCTTGTTATCATTAATGGAATCTTGAATTCGAAGAAATATCAGGAAGTTTTAGAAGAAAATGTATTGCGTTTAGTTCGGGAGTTGCGAAAACATCGCAATTTGGTACTGCAACAAGATAATGATCCAAAACATAAAAGTAAGAGCACCGTGAAATGGCTTCAGCAAAAGAATTTCAAGCTTCTCGAGTGGCCCAGTCAAAGCTTCGATCTCAATTTAATCGAGAATTTATGGTTTGATTTGAAAAAAGCTGCCCGGTAGAGAAACCCTTCGAATCTGAATGAATTGCAACAATTTTTTTTCGAAGAATGGGCTAAAATTTCTAGTGAGTGATGTCGAAACCTTGTAGAAAAATATGCAAAACGAATCATTGATGTTATTCAAGCAAAAGGTGGATATACAAACTATTAAACAATTTTGTAAATAAATGCACGGAAACTTTTGCATTTTCATTTTTTTTCCTCAAATTCTCTAATGTTTTACATTTTGCTGAAGTTAAGCTAATTTTTTTATTTGTTAAATTTTTTCAAACGAACGGTAAACTTTTCCTAACTATCCTATGCAGGGTACAAAAGATAAAGACGAATATAACTGAAATATTTCTCTGTACGAATACTTATGAGCGACACTATGCATTAGAGCAAAAACGAAGGAAACTATAGATGTAAAATTATGTCATCATAAAATTGATGGAGCATAATGTTTTGACACGTTCAAACTTTGTAGTAACTTTCGAGTCAATTTTTAGGAATTGCTTCATCGGTATATGAAATGAAACACTAACTCCATAATTTCATAAAAACTGATGTAATTTCGGCTTTGTGTGTCGTTTGAAGCTAGAATCATTTTTTCATGTATTTCATCAATAAACTTGACACATTAACGACTCTGGGACTCGTTTATACTGAAATTTTTATTTTCGTCTTTATTTTAAAGAGTTTATTTACATTTTGATGTTGTTTTTACACGTTGCTTCTTTATAATTTTTCCCAACCAAACCAAACCTCTTTTTTCGTTTAATCTACATGATCAAATTCATAGGACTATTTTCAAACATAATCCATATCTTATTTGCATCAACACTGACATTCTTTCCTATGCCAATACACTACACCCATATATCATTCTACCATGATGCACACACGCACACACATATGTGGGTGTATATATATATATATATATATATATATATAATATATATATATATATATATATATATTATATATTATGCACATTAACCCCGACCAAAATTCGAATCCCGGACCTTTCACTAGGAATCCTGTCACATATTTCATCACTCGTTGGAAACATTTATTCTCTCGTAGCTCATTGGTCACCACCCGCGACTCTTAGTTATACGCCCCGAGTTCGAATCCTGGTAGAGGCTAATTTGCATACGCAAATTTGTGCGTGCTCATGCGTATTATTTCCAATATATATACACACAAAGAAATGAATAGTTAAGAAAAATTGACGAAGCTGGCATTAAATAGTTTATCTAGAGCGAATAAAAAGGTGCATTAGAATTTTTATATAAACAAGAGAAAGTTTTGTATAAGTGAATTAGGTTTCGTTGTTTGCGACGTAATGCAATAACAAATTAAGGAATTAACTTCATTGGTACCAAAAAGTGGCTTTTTTTATCACATCGCCAAATGAGAGGAAAAAATTAGGAAAGTTGACTAAAGTATTTTCCAGTACAATTTGCTGATTCTTTTCTGCGAACGACATCGGAGGTGGATTAAAAGAAGGGAGAGAAGCAAATAAATTTTACTTAATGTCAACGGAGAATTTTTTTATAGTTTTTCTTGCTTCTTTCCTGTCTTTTCCCTCTCTGTGTATATACTAATAATCTATA
This sequence comes from Bathynomus jamesi, assembly GCA_023014485.1. NCBI lineage: Eukaryota > Metazoa > Arthropoda > Malacostraca > Isopoda > Cirolanidae > Bathynomus > Bathynomus jamesi. The sequence goes on along the minus strand of JAJOZX010001914.1, from coordinate 184,881 downwards.
GAGTTAATTTTTGCGTTCATCGTCAGAGGAATTTGATGAAGTTTTAATGTGATTACCGAAAATTTGCTTAAATACGTTAGTAATTCTTCAGTAATATCTCAGTCGTACGTAATAGAAATATTTGTTTTATGAATTGAGGAAGTTTCTTTGGTGTGTATATATATATATGTATATATATATATATATATATATATATATATATATATATATATATATATGCCTATCACAATTTATAGAGCACTATAACAATATCCTAGATGCACTTGAAGGCAACGAAAACTATGATGTCATATACACGGATTTTACTAAAGCTTTCGACAAATGCGATCATGGTAATAGCACATAAAATGAAACATATGGGAATAACAGGCAACGTGGGAAAATGGATCTACAACTTCCTCAGAGAACGTCTACAGGTCGTCAAAATTCAAGGTGTATCATCATCAGAATCAGAAGTACGCAGCTCAGTACCACAAGGTACAGTACTGGCCCCACTCCTGTTCATTATCACGCAACATCCACCTTTGGAGTGAAATTGAGTATAGAGAAAGTAAGAGGGTACAGACAAGGGATTGCTGTCAGTCGTCCCAGACACCTGAGTTTCAGTGATGAAAAGAAGATGAGGTTTAGAGGAGGAGAGGTGGTGTTCAACAGATTGAAAATTGGAGAAAAGGCCACGAATGTTGCAGAAGTTTAAGGAAAGTGAATCAGACAGAGGCCCAGAACCTCTCGAATGGGCGGTAGCAGACTATTACTATATATATTAGGGTGGAGCGAAAAGTAGTCTTAAAAAAACTTCCGATTATCATTTTCTCCAGGGGTAGAAAAGTTGCGTGCTGATGGAGGTAATTTTCTGTTTAAATATTTTTGCCGAGGCCTTTTATCTTCTGCTTCCGCAAGAGCTTTAAAAATGTGCACATTTTAATATAAAATTGGATATTTGTAATATATGTTTTTTTAAAGCACTGTTAAATATGTGAGTGCAACTCTTTGCTATATTCACTTAATATGTGGATGAATATACCCAGAACCCACCACGAGGTGATTGCACATCGGATTCCACCCAATCCACCCCAACCTCCCTACCTTGGTGGATTGTGAGAGAATTTATTCACACTTGTAATTTGATTTGGTGTTGAAATGAGGCATTATTTTTCTTGATCGTAAACGAGACTGGATGAACCCAGCTCTGTTCCTGGATCCGCAAACAAACTACTGCAGAAGCTTCAGTAGCAAGGCGTATTCCACGTTCAATAGCTTGAGTATGACAAGGTAGTTTATCAAACTCTAATTTTGGTGCGGCGCCTAGTAGTATGGGCGAAAATGGACGAGTTCAAGAATGTTGCAGAGATAATGATCAATGTCGCAAAGGGGGGAGGGGTGTGTTGCAAAGGGGGAGGGGGTATGCAATGAAGGAGGAGGGGGTTATGCAACAACTCATTGCTGCAAAGGGGGGAGGGGAATGTTGAAGGTGCAACAAGGGGTCATGAAACTTGGAGGCGGTGTTATCCTCCAAGAGAAAGACAGGAGGAGAGAAAGGAAGAGAGGTGCTCACCTGGCAGGAGCCCAGTGCATATTAACACTTCAGCCGACCCGCCGCTGTTTTATTAGTTGTAAATCCGCCAGTTGGCTTAGAAGGCTTAAATGGCTTGTACAGGTTGAGTTGCCAGATTGTGCTATTTTTTTAATTTAAAGCATATATTATTGACTATTGGCTTAGAAGGCGTAAATGGATTGTTCAGGTTGAGTTGCCAGATTGTGCCATTTATTTAATTAATTCTTAACAGTTGGCTTAGAAATCTGTCAGTAGGTTTAGAAGGCGTAACCAGCCATTTGGTATAATTGTTTACAACAAAAAGAATTAAATAAAACATTACATCATTCTGTTTATTAAATATCGTAAATATATAGAAAATAAATATACATTTGAATGACCAAAAAAATTAAAAATAATAATAGGTTAAGAAATATGAACGAGGAATATGTATATAATAAAAAAATATAACCGTCAGTACAACAGTACAGGAGAAACATATATATATATACACAATTATATTATGGAAATATATAGAAAATAAATACACATTGGAATGATCAAAAAACAAAATAAAAAAATAAAAAATAAGAAATAATATAACCATCAATATAGCAGAAATATACACACACACACACACACACACACACACACCAATTATGTTAAATAAATAAATACATACACTTTATCTTCTACCGCACAAAATCAAAAATAAGAAATACAAAACGTATAACCAGCAATATAACAATACAGGAGAAATATATATACACAATTATGTAAACTATATAAATACCTTTCACTTTGTTTTATGCCGCAAAACACTAAACTCACACTTAATCGAGTCTACAATTACATCATTATTGCTCTGCATTACGCATATGCGCGGTTTAATAATATTTCACCACTTAATGTATAGGGAAACCAGTACTCGATATGAAAGGCCTTCATATCGTTCAGTACTATTTTTGTTCCCACTTTACATCCGGTTAGCAAGTTATCTTTAAATACGTCTAGAATACAATCAAAAGCAAGCACAAAGAGTTCATCGTTAGCCACAACGTCAAATACAAGTTTATAAACACGCCTTTCCAATCGAGGGTTTATTTCTACCGACCCGAGCTTTTCAATCGTGAACTCTTCTTCACACTGCATAGCGACAGTTGAAATAATCTTCTAAATCGTTACGACAGCTGCTCATTATATAAAGAAATAGTTCTTCAGGGTGAACGGTGTAGGTGAGATCAGGCATGTACCAATCAAGTGTTTTGTACCAAATTTCATGATATTTCAAAGAGTCTAAACTTTTTAAATAATCCTTCAGCTCTAGACCGTTCTCACCTTGTTCAGTCCTACACTCGGTAAACCCATCGAGCAGAGCGATGTATGCGTACTCAAGAACCGTATCAAAATAAAGCATATCCGTAACACGCGCGTCTAATATAGGCTTCAGCTTGCGGAATCCGACGATTTCAAACATTCTGTCGAGGATGAAACGGTTTCGTGTAGGGACAAGAGCGTTATTATCAGAAGCATTCTTCCACATCGCCGTATATCAATGCATGGCCGATCGTTATTTATACACAACGTACATACAATGGCATATGAGGGGGTGTCACTAGTCTGCTCTCTTCTTGTACCAACACCTGTAGGAATTTTATGACGATCTTCACTCCACTTCTCAACTATCACGAAGATTCTATTCATCTCCTCGACACTTAAATAAGCAACATTCCGTTTGTTTGTTTGTCTAGAATCCGTTTCCAGTACATAGTTAACGACACCGGATTTACGCCTGAACACACGCAACGACTTCGTCACGGACACATCGTACACGGCGTTGAGAATGCTGCTCAAAGGAAGTTCCATCGTATTCGAGGAGCGCACGTCCACTCGGTTCAAGCTCTGAGATAACTATGAGCTACATGCAACGCGTCGGCTCGACGGGAGGAGTGAGTCACACCATAGTAGCCCATTATATTGGGCAGGTGTTTTGAGAAATTTTCCATCTGCGACACACGAAGTAATATCGGTTTTAATGTTCTATCACACACTTCCCCGAATACGCACCAGACATTTTCCTTCAGGGTAATTTTCACCAACTAAACATATTTTATAACGGTTTTAATGTTTTACCACTCACCACACGTTCATTTCCACAAACTAAACCTCTTCACATTCCGGCTCACTATTTGAGAGGAACATATGCCCATATTTCTCCTTTTTGTTTAACAAACGATACTACATCCAACGCGTCGGCTCGACGGGAGTAGTGAGTCACACCATAGTAGCCCATTATATCGGGCAGGTGTTTTGAGAAATTTTCCATCTGCGACACACGAAGTAATATCGGTTTTAATGTTTTATCACTCACACTTCCCCGAATACGCACCAGGCATTTTCCTTCAGGGTAATTTTCACGAACTAAACACATTTTATAACGGTTTTAATGTTTTACCACTCACCACACGTTCATTTCCACAAACTAAACCTCTTCACATTCCGGCTCACTATTTGAGAGGAACATATGCCCATATTTCTCCTTTTTGTTTAACAAACGATACTCCTCTCTAAAGTCTGTTAAAAACTCACACAGGGCATTAGCCACAACCTCACTGCAAACTTCGTCATGATATATATTAATATAGTGGTAAAAATACTTAAGATTCTCCATGATGACAAGATTTACATTCTGAGTCGCAGGGCACGAGTACTCGGTATATAACATGATATAAAATCGCTTGTCACCACTCACTATCCATAACCGTTGTTTCTCTTCCGTACGTGTTGTTTCTTTTACTTCACGGTATATGTAAGCTTTTATAAAGTTTAGTCCGACAACATAGTTCAATACATCACTTGTCCCACGAAATCCTACAATTCTGTCACCAGAATAGCCATAGAGTATTTGTACATCTTGCTCCTTCGTACGATTCAATGTAGCCTTAAAAGCATCAAAGGAGGGTGGAATAGGGAGTTTTTTAGTATCCACTACATCTTGACACTTTGCAGAATACCATTTCTTAAACGTTGAACAAGCAATATTAAAGGTAGCCATTACTATTTTCTGTCTACGCGGGAGAATACACGTCTGATGTCCAGGGCTTACTGTAATCAACTGAGCACGCAGGGAAGCCCAGGTAGTAGCATGACTTACGTTGCAGGTCTTACAGTGAGCGGAGTTTAGAACTTTCTCCTGTGTACACACACACACACACACACACACACACACACAAAGGAGAAATTGAAACGCTAATTGAAACACGATTTATTTAATAAACGAAATATTCAAGGTGTACATATATATTTACAAATAAGTGTAATAAATAAGTTAACAATAGACACAACAAAGATTATATTCAAGGTGTATATATTTACAAATACGTGTAATAAATAAGTTAACAATAGACACATCAAAGATTATGGTATCCAAAGGGTACGGTATCATAGGTACCAGGTAACTGGTAACGTTTCCTATAGGTGTTACGGCATACCTTTGTACCCCTAAGTTCCTTCACGCCCCCCAACTTCTGCGCCCGAAAATTGTGGGTGCCTACAGTTAGTTGGGGCGGCCGATCGCCCTCATCATCATCCAAATACACTAGATCCTTCAACGATTCGAAATTAACGACCCGCGGATTCGCATGGTCGAGCGTGATACCCTTTGCCTTCACGATATATTTCATACCCTCCCCCACCCTCACCCGTACCCCCATAAGTTTTTGGTCCTTTTGAGAAAAAAGAGTCGGCGTATGCGGTGTCTCCATACTCATCCTTGATCTCATCAGTCAACAGTTAGCGAACGGTCAAGTCGTATACCTTCACGGTCACAGTAACGTTGAATATAGGCCGACTTTTCATCTTCGGTATCAACTACTCGCAGATGCCCTGATGCTTCGACCTTATCTTTCAAAAAAGCGTTTATATATGGCGTGAAAAGGTTGGGTAGCTTCTGAAACCTTCACACCTCATGTATCTTCAATATGCTGTATTAGCCCTGTTCAAAAATCAACTTTTTCTTATTTTCATAGGTTTCTGTACTTTTTCCCATGCTTTTTGACCTGAAAAGGCCGAAAATCACAACCATTTTGACCTAGGTTGTTGGGAAGCATTGCCGCATGGAGCTTTAAGTTTTCTGCCTTGAAATCGGCCAAAAGCACCAGTTCCGGGGTCCCTTGAATCATGTTTTGCACTATAACTTTTTATCTAAACAAGATAGAGCAACAAAATAGGCACCAAATTAAAGTGTTTTTAATCCTCTTTCTAACTTATACAATTATGATAGTCTTGGAACAAGAAATGGCACATTGGTACATACAAAGATTTCAGAAATATCACAAAATTCGTTTTCTCACACTCAAGGCAGACAAGGCGCCTTATTCATGACACAAATTTGAGATTAACATTTTGTCACAAGTCTAATCGATCAAGAAGTGAAAGCATTACATGATGATTAATTTCATAATGACATTTACACAGTCAGTTGTTGAGAGTTTGTTTCTTGAAGCTGTCAAAGCGGCGTCTGTTGAACTCCACAGCTTGAAGGAGATAGTCCCTTTGCTTGGCATCTGTTGTTATGACATTTGCAAAGTCGCTCATCATCTTGACACCACGTTCAGCAATGTCATTCACCGCTTTCAGATTCTTAACATAGTCCAACGCTTTTCTGTAGTCCTCATTCTGTGGCCAAGACGTGACAGGTTCCAGAAGCCACTCGGATCCAATGTTCAGTGTGTCCAGCAGGAAATGTGATTCTGGGCCAATGAGATCAACCAGGGTGGTCTTAGCTGTGACACTCTGGAATAAAGGCTTTCCTGTTCTGAAGCTGTCTGGCTTCTCAGTGGCATGTAACTGGGCAGCAATGTCGTGCTTCAATGTTTCACTCAATCTACTGCTGAACATGGCAAATGGCACGACTTCCTGCGTCAGGTACCATTTGTGGTTTTCCATCTTATTAAGTACTGCATCAGCAAGCTCTGGGTCAGTTTTCTTGTACTTCAACATGTCCTGGATTAGACTTAGATCATTCACGGGAGCATCTGCAGCAGACATTGACATCATCCATACAGGAGTGTAGAACAGCGCAAGGAAGGTGTTGAGTCTTTCCAGCTTTGATACAGTGTCTTCGTCGTACTCAAGTTGATCTGCAAACATCAGCATTTTCATGGAGTACAGGTTTCTGGCCATCCATCTGGCCTGATGAATGGCGCCTGGTCGACTCCAGTGAATACCTCGAGGAGGCGTTCCTCCAAGAACAATGACTGTCAGTTCAGCCATTTCCCTGTAGTCGGCTCTTGGAAGCCTTTCTGCTGTTAGAATGTCTTGGAGTATTTCTTCACTGTTCTTCTTTTCCATCAGCCATTTGCTGTTGATAGCCAGCATCTTTGGGTTTTCCTTGGACAAGTCCGTCCAAACATCCTTCAGATGCTCAAACCAGGGATTATCTGGCCCCTTCACCTTCCCAAACAGCTTCTCCCAAACTGCTCCTACTAGGATTTCCAGGATGTGATGTCGACAGGCCAGATAAAACACCTTTTTGTTCAGCATTTTCTCTAGCAGTTTGGCAGCTCCTCTGTGAACTCCACTGTTACTGGATGTAGTGTCAAAAACAAGGGCAGTAACATTATCCGTAAGTTCCCATGTCTCCAGTAAATCCATTGAAGCCTCAGCCTGAGCTGTGCCAGAAGAATTGTCGATGACAGGTACTCCCAATAACTTTCCTTCAGTGTATGAAGGTGGACCAGACACTAGCACAGCTAAAATCTCTGAGGTACTTCCAGGTTCACTGCCCAAGACATCTTTGAGCAACTTTCCATCCCAGTGTAAGGCAGCGTACTGTGGTTTTTTTTCACAAAACTTGGACATGTGACTCTGGCTGATATTATACCTGGACAGCATTCTGTTGCGACGTGTTGTTGAGGTTGAGATGACGAAGTTATCCAGTTCAGCCCCTCCAGCTTTCAAGGTGGCAGAAACCATGGCAGTAACTTGATTGTCTGATAAACCAAGACGATCAGCTGTATTGCAGATGACATCACATTCCATGACCTTCCTTGGAAACGTCAAAGTCACACTAGTCACAGTGTCTTGATGGTGAGAACATCCAGGACGAGGCTGATGGTAATCCATGTCCTCTGTGTTAGCGTCGTTGTCAGTTGAGTCACCGCAGGTAATGTCATCCACATGAACAACTGCCTCTTGTTCTGCTGCAGCTGTAAAATAGTACAACATGTTAAGACAGTAATTGTTAAGTACATGCTAAATATCGCAATGGAGTAAAACTTAAAACTTTTTGTGACGTTCAAAGTAATTAGTTTTACATTGTTCTGGTCTATGCTGCAGTCTTTCATTCCTCGCTGCTTGCTGCAGGGATCTTGTCTCAAAAATCTTGTCATGACCAGACATATGACCTTTCCTCTCAGTCTTTTGGTCTTCGTAGAACCTGATATCCTCATCTTTCTTCTCTCTGGATAACAGTCTGTTGTTCTGTATTTCCTGGATTGCATCTGGAGCTCCTATATCGAACAGGCTGTCTAATTCCAGCACAAATGCTCCTCTTTTTCCTCCAGGGTTACTTGCTCTTCCTTTGCTTTTCACCAGAGCACGATGTTTCTCATGTAGTTTCATGAAGAGCTTCATTGCGTTGTACTTGTTCATTGTCTTGATCCTAGCCATCTGCCAGAATGGGATGATAGATTCAACTGTTTCATATGCAAGGTTTTGAACCATGGGCCTCCCTGCATTTTCCGGTAAATTCTGAAGATTAAGGAAATACTGGAACGCCTGTCAGTTGGTGGGAAGCTGGGAACCACTGATAAAAGCTGAAGGGTATCCAACCAAGAAAGTTTCAGTGAGAGATCTGGTAGATGGCCCAGTTGACACCTGCCTGTGGACAGTACGTGGAGGTTCTGAGATATCAACTGTGCGCCCACTGAGCTCCCTCAGCTCCTTGCTTAATGCCATTGTGAAGTTGTAACTTGTAGATGGTTTTCTAGATTCTGATTGAGTTTCTGTTGTTTCCTGAAAAATGATAGATAATTATTATTATTATTATTATTATTATTATTAATTATTATTTATTTATTTTTATTATTATTATTATTATTATTATTATTATTTATTAATTTTATGCTCTTTCATTTGATACCTAATTTGTTGCTCTATCTTGTTTAGATCAAAAGTTAAAGTGCAAAACATAATTCAAGGGACCCCGGAATTGGCGCTTTGGCCGATTTCAAGGCAGAAAATTTAAAGCTCCATACGGCAATGCTTCCCAACATCCTAGGTCAAAATAGTTGTGATTTCCGGCTTTTTCAGGTCAAAAAGCATGGGAAAATGTACAGAAACCTGTGAAAATAAGAAAAACTTGATTTTTGAACATGCCTAAATTGCTGTATCCATGGCGAACAGCTAGATCCAGCTCTGGACTTGTATATACACCTCTAATCTTACGCTGGTGGGTTGTATGGTCACAATCACCATTGTTCTCTTCTGCGCACTTCATGCACAAGGGAAACATGAGCTTGTGGTCGATAACGACGGGTAAGATCGGCATTCATAAATCGCGAGGGGGGAGTACGTCTACGAAAGAAAGGCCGAAATAGTATCCGTTCGAATTTCTTGAGAACTTGTTGATGGTGGGTAGATCAGGCCCCACCAGTTTCTCAGGCGCACCTACGGGGTACGGATTGTTCTTCATCACGTAGGGGTATAAAGAACAGAAGTCGTAGTAATGGAGATTCACATCCTCCGTAGGCGGAAAGTATAGGGTGAAGGGATTTGTACGCCCTACGAACAAGCTATCACCGCATTTGAGAGGATCCAGCACCATTGAACGCTTGATCGTGTTTATTTCTTCACGATACTGTCCGTCTGTCTCTCTCCGTGCATCATACACATGTTCCCACAAGACTTTGTGAGTGAACTGGGATCCTATAAGTTGATCGCGGGTGCGGGTCCACGCAACACAATCGGCAGGTCTACCGTGGATATCTCCGGCGATTTCGCACTCAGGACGGGGGCATCCGTGCCATCAGCAACCGTTAAAGGAGTACACAGACTTCTCACCAGTGACACGGTTTTCACTTAGACCATCAACCAAAAAAACACGACCATTAATCTTAATGGGTAATTCACCCGTGTTACGGGCATGTTTTATATATACACCTGTCTGCTGCTGTAGGTGTATGAGCCAGTAAATGGCCTTGTGCCCATAACTGCGGGGATTGTTTCTGTGAATAATGGCTAAAGTGTCTTTAGGCATGAAGTTATTCTTGAACACCGTAAAACATAATGAGGCAATGGTGGTTGCGACTTGCAACGGATCGCATTTGAAACGACATTTGTACATCCTTCTAAAGGCCTGGAAACATACTCTAAGCACGCGCACATCATTCACGCAATAACGCTCACATTCATCAGCTATATTATAAGGATTAGATTTATTAAAACTGCTGTAGTATCGGTTAAAATCTTCACTTTCATCTGTGCTCATATATTCATAGTTAAAGTAATGTTAGGATGGAGGTAGTCCTACGTAATTTAAAGTTTCGTTAGTGAAGAACGTGTAAGGGAAATATCCTTTTGAAACTTCAGCGGTACGCCCATCACCTTGGGTAGCTTTGCTAATTTACAAGGTGTGAATAATAAAGTGTCTTTAAACTGTACATTAGGGTAGGTTGATTTTGGAACTGTGATCTTGGACTAGTCTAGATAGAAAGGTATTAATGTATGAAAAACGTTGCACCAACTCATATTTGTAAGAATGATTGTAGTTTTTGAGGATTGTTAATTATTTTTAAGTTGTAAAATTGCCAAATTTTACGCGTAAAATCGCGCGCGCGGCATTCGCGCAATGTAAACAAACAAAATATCGGACCTTATTTCATCAAAATCAATTAAAATTCGGCTTTTTTAACAAAACGATGCTTGAAACTTATTGTAAATGCATTATAGATGTTTATTAGCGTATTATTTTGTATTTTTTAATGATATTTACCTATAAAATGTGTATTAAATTAAGTTATTTTATGATGCGTTCATTTAATTGTGTTTATTTTCAGATATTTCATAAAAATGGGTAAAAAACGGAAGTCTGCAGTGTTAACTCGAAGTGATAGTGCCAAAAAATTCAGTGGCCAGCCTTCCCATTTGGATAAAACAGAGCCTCCTACCCTCCGCCAAGTTATTCAGTACAGTTATTTCCTCCAAAACAGCGACCCGGACTTGAAAGACTATGATATTGCTAAAATGATAGCAAAGGATGTGATTGAGATCTGGCAGGCAGTGAACCCGCGGCTGCCCCTGTATGAGGAATATTATGTAGTGAAATTGGTGGATAAAGTGTGCTTCAAGAAAGCAAAAGAGATAAACAGAAAATCTCTTTCTACAGTCCAGGAGCAGAATCTGGAGGAAAAGCTGGATAAACTTTTTGACATTTCTGCTTGCACCTGTAAGCTACCTGTTCGTCCCTGTGATGACAATGCTGTGAAGTGCAAGAAAGAAAATTGTCAAACAGCACATAATCTGCCCTTGTTCTCCCAGTAAGAAGGTAATGCTATTATTTTTTTAACTTTTAACTGGCCTAACTTAGTGCGATTAGGTGCCTTTTAAATGGAAGGAAATTCAATGCTTGTAATTGAAAAATATCCGCATTTTCCTCCTGTAATCTTCCTTCCCCCCCCCTGGTAATAGAAATTAATAATCAATTTTTTTTCAGGATTTTATCTCTTATTTTAGATCCGCTATTTAATATACTTTAATATTTCAGGTTCCAGTAGAGGAGAGGGAATACTTGAGAGATCAGAGGGCCAAAATAGGACCCAAGGGCTCTTTCCGGCTGGGATCTGAAGCTGAAGCAGAAAGATTACAGAGCCAGATTCAACAGCAGCAGGAAGTGGATTTGGCCACTTTTGCCTCCACACCTTCACAAGATATTTCTTTTGAATCCAGCTCAGGAGAATCATGAGAGGCCGGAGTTCTATAAATCCCCATAATCGAATTTTTTTTCACATTTTCTTATACCAATTCCCCCCTTCCCCTCTGATTTTTTTGATATTGGAAATAATCTTACCTTCTTTCTGAAAAAAATTCGATTATGGGGATTTATAGAACTCGGTTTTTTTTTTTTAATATAAGTTTAATTTAAATCAGCAATTCTGAGACTAATAGGGATTAAATCTTAAACTGGAATAAAAAATAAATTAATTATTATTCTTTCAGAAGTGGGAAGCCAGGCATCAACATTGAAGCTACCCACTGGTCAGAACTAATCAACCTTTCTCAAAGTGGCATGTGTGAACCTGCTCTCACAGAAGACGTTTCTCACCAGGAGCTTCAAGAAGCATTGCTGAATGGCACCAAGCTGGAGCTGCCTGATCTGCCTTCACATTCTCAGAGTGTTGAAAGGGCCGTGAAGCTGACTTCTGAAGCTTCCCATACTGTTTATGGACTCAAATCAAGGCACAAACACATTCTGGCCAAAGCCCTAAGCCGCCAGATGAGGCCTTCCTTTGCTTCTAAGGGCTCTTACAGTGAAAATTATGATGATCTTGGGATCTAAATGTGTCTATTTGACTCTGTACATGTTTTTTTTTACTTTTTTTCAATAAAATTGTAACTTTTTTCAGGATTTTTTTATGAAAATAGCATATATTTTTTTGCCGAAAATTGCGAAAATGCGATATTTTTCGGTACAATTTTTTGACGATTTTTGAAACGGTTTCCTCAAAAAACGGTTAAAGCTAGGGATCTGAAATATTTTGTCAGTTATTATCACATGAAGCCCTGTCTATCTCGACTAGTCCAAAGTCGATAACTAAAGAAATGCGGAAAATCAACTTACCTTACTCTACATTACCTCTTATTTGCATCTGTCTTAGCTTGTTGCCTCTTTTCAAGGGGTCACCTGTAAATATCTCCGATGACTCGTGCTCAAGCAACTCCTTATAAAGGAACTGTGTGTTCAATTTTGCCCCGTTATGGGCGAGAATATACACAGTCATTTTTTTTAACTTGTCCGCTCGCTTGACAATATAGGACACAAAAAGTTTCACAGGGCTATCGTAGGCACTCGTTTTAAAAACGGTTCTACGTTTACCGCATTTGTGACAATCATCACACTCGATCTCTATACACTCATCACAGATAGTCTGGCTTACAAGTAACTGTGGAATAACCTCTTTGGTTTCTTCGTTCGTGTATGTGTCTATATTGTAGTACACAGTTATACAAGGTTTTTTTTTTAGGCTTAGCATCTTTCATATAACCTACATACTTTATTCCATCAGCCTTATATTTCTCATGGCATGTAGGACAGTGAATTTCATCACATTTATGATTGAAATTCCCCCAATTATCCATCATATGAAACACCACATTCACAGATTCTCATTTTCCTGCACGTGCCAATTGATTTATGGAGCTCAAAACAGTTATTATTGAAAAATGTGCGTCTACACACCTCACAGTCCCTATTCTCAGCTTCAACTACACGGCTTTCACATTTGGAGCTTTTACACTGCTCACATACCATGTGGCAATCTTTCCAATGTTTCACGATATCATCCGCAAACTCAATAAATCCCTTACACAAATCATGATGTCGCCTATATTTTTCGACTTTTATCATAACTCGCGTAAAGGTCCCTTATATTACGGATGGGGAGATACGTTGTCCCTGACAGTCCTAAAATAAGTAGGGGCCTTGTACGATCTCTCACACTGCTTTTAAAAACATACACAGTCCTACGACGATCATCCAGTCCAAATACAACTATACGAACATTCATTTCCTGTTCTACCCTTCTCAGTTCCTCAGGATCCATAGCACAGTCAAACTCAAGTTTACAGTCTACAGATAGTTTATGGCCACGCTCCACTACCGTAGGCAGCCAAATGTTTTTGACCCGTGTATTTAGTACAGTAAACATAAGGGCCAAGACTACTGCTATAAAGCCGCAACCACGATCGACGTTTATATGCCGTTTATAAATAGCCTGAGAATTGAAGTTAAGAGTATAATGTTCGGCGGTTTGACCCGCAACACGGAATACACGGTCAATATTTACCGTGAAGTTGCATTATATGGCCTAATATATACTCTATATCTTCAGCTGCCAAACGTCTGAAAGGTATTACTACCCAAAAATCATCTACATCTCCGTCATCTGACCCGAATCCAAAAGTCAGCATCGTCCTAACTTCACGTTCGCCGCGGTTCTGAAGGGCAAACTCTACAATACGCTCAACGATGCGCCGTAGTCCGTATTCAACACCATTGCTATACACGGATCTAGGATCAACCCTGACTATATACCGATTTCTAGTCAAGACTCGGGTAGGGGCATCGGTACGCACCAACTCGAATGTTATCCCATCCTCAACAGAGCGAGAAGCTGCTGCAGAGGATGTACACGGAGTTGTACAGGAATAAGGGGATATATTTTTATTTGAGGAAGGTACTGTTGTGGGGGGTTGTGTCGTAAGACGTAGAGGGTTGGGGCTCTACTACTGGTGGTCTAACAACCGGCGCAATCCTGGCGCGCTTTATACCTGACGTGGAGGGCTCTTCATCATGTCTCCGCTTTGAATTGTCGCGTGCTCCAAGTATCGCTGGTGAGGATTCGTCGGCGGGGAAGGAATCTGTGATCACAACTACACTGTCGTCGGGGTCATCTGTAATGTCGATGATGGGATGCTGTACCTCATCGTCATTCACGGTTCTGTGGGAGAAGAGAAAAACAAGACTAGAATATAAGGAGCAGCACTTAAATATTTATTATGTTTTGTAAATGACCAACTTAGGAGTGTGACGTGTTAGAAATGGATTCTGCAGAAAAATTCAGGTTCACGAGCCCATCCACATGTATTATATCTGGACCTACAGGATGTGGTAAAACTGTGTTTATGCTTAAAACCATTAAAGAAACGGGAGAGATGTTCTCAATATTTGTGCATAAAGTTATATGGTGCTATTCGACGTATCAATCAGTGTTCAACGAGTACCAAGATGATATTTTGTTCCACAAAGGTGTATATGATGTTAATTCGTTAAGGGGAAATGAACAAACAGTCATTGTAATTGACGATCTCATGTTGGAGATGGATAAAACCTTTGCCGAGACATTTACAGTATTCCCCCACCATATTAACATTAGCGTGTTCCTCATCAATCAGAATATATTTTTCAAAACTAGATACATGGGCGATGTATCTTTAAATACACAATATCTAGTCTTATTCGCGCAACGTAGGGATGTATCACAAATTGGGGTATTGGCCAAGTAAATGTTCTCGAATCAGCGTAAGGAGTTTTTGGAAGTTTATAAAGAAGCTACAAGCACGCGTTACGGATATGTGCTTTGCGACCTTCATCCGCGAAACACGTTTACGGTGCTTCTAAGAACGAATATATTTCCAAACGAGCCTGAAACGGTGTATATTCCAGAATGACAAAGAGGCTAAAGAATTACCATGAATTAATAAAAATCTATCATCGACTGCCCCGGGCAATGCAGCGGATGTTTATTAAAAATATCGACTTCGACTTTTTAAAATGCATCCGTGAAATCTGTCTTAATGTTATAAATTGCAATGTTTCAATGAAACCACCTCAGAAGGCTCGCCTACGCCGTTACAAGAACATAATACGTGCACTCGCTCGTAAAAGTCAAACTGTAGGGAAGAAAAAACGAATTATTGTACAAAGAGGAGGGTCATTCCTCCCCATCTTATTTTCAGTTTTGGGTCTTTTACTTACTAGATTAATATAATAAAGAAAGTGGTAGTGATTCCACACGAGGTGTGTGCTTCCCTGCAAAGTTCAAAGAATTCAGACACGGATCTAGATCCCCGTAAAAGCAGGCTTAAAAGAACGGAAAGCGAATTGCTAGCCCTATTAAAGAGTGAAAAGTCACCTGATGAGAAAAGAATCTTATACCAAGAAGCTCTGCAGAAATTTCTTCACGAGTACAAAAATTATAAGAACCTGAAAGAGATTCTCGTGGTTATTAGCCACAGCACGGCGGACGATGGACATGGTGGCATAGGACCTGTATCCGACGATACAGCTGACCAACCAAAGATTAATGGGTCGGCCACACAACATATCAAGCACGTATTAAAAAGCACCCTCCCACATACATTGAGGAATAAAGGTTTAAGTCTTTATAATCTATTGAATGAGGACCCCGTCATACAATGGACCGATACAGGCGAGATCGTTGTGGAAGGAGTAAATGTACAGGGATCGAACGGAAAGCGAATTGCTAGCCCTATTAAACAGTGAAAAGTCACCTGATGAGAAAAGAATCTTATACCAAGAAGCTCTGCAGAAATTTCTTCACGAGTACGAAAATTATAAGAACCCGACAGAGATTCTCGTGGTTATTAGCCACAGCACGGCGGACGATGGACATGGTGGCATAGGACCTGTGTCCGACGATACAGCTGACCAACCAAAGATTAATGGGTCGGCCACACAACATATCAAGCATGTATTAAAAAGCACCCTCCCACATACATTGAGGGATAAAGGTTTAAGTCTTGAAAATCTACTGAATGAGGACCCCATCATACAATGGACCGATATAGGCGAGATCATTGTGGAAGGAGTAAAGGTACAGGGATCGAATATCGTAGACATCGTCCATGATCTGGTGAGAAAGTGGGATAGGCCCTCACCATCAGAATGGATCATATTAAAGCAAGACTACAACAAATAAATGTCCCCAAAACAACGATAGGACATCTGAACAGGTTAAAAGACTTGGAACATGCGACGCACGTGACACAATTGAAGACGCCATCAACCCCGGCGGTAACACCTTTAAAGAGGAGAAAGAAGAGGTTAATCAACCGTCAACCCTACCCACGTGCCTCTAAAATACGCAAATGGCTAACATATTAAGAAGACGTTATTATGACATTTCTTACCCAGCCTCCTACGGAGGCGTAGATAGACTGCACAGAAGTGTTTACGGAGTAGGAAAAATAGATGTTGAGAGATTTTTGCGGGAGCAGGACGCTTATACACTTCTTAAGCCTGTGAGAAAAAGGTTTATAACAGCCAAGACAACAGCTGCTTCGATTGACTCTATTTGGCAAGCAGATTTAACAGACATGCAAAGATATTCTGTGTATAACGATGGTTACCGCTACATTCTATTCATAATAGATGTATTCTCTAGATATCTGTGGCTAATTCATCTGAAAAATAAATCACCTGAAACAGTTGTTAAGCCACCAAAACACTGATCTTAAAAGAAAACAGGGTTCCTGGCTATTTTTGTACTGATATGGGGAAGGAATTTATAGGCCGTGCTTTTCAGAACATGTTGACAGAGTTTAATATCAGCTATTACACAACCATTTCTATATATAAGGCTTCTTTAGCTGAAAGAGTTCAACGTGTCATAAAGGAGCGCATGCACCGCTATTCTATACATAAAAACACATACATATTTCTAGACATTCTGGAATCATTGGCATCATCCTACAACCGCTCACACCATCGCACGATTGGGACAACATCTAACGAGGTTTTAGAAAGAGGTACACTTCCAGTGGTGAGAAGAGATGGAACACCACCACACTCTGCGCGTTTCAAAATCAATGATTATGTAAGGCTGTTCTTCAAAACGAAAAGATTGTATAACACGTGTCAAATTCTCATCGGACCTTAAAGGAGGAAGAGTAACGTTCATACTGAATATTTTTTAATAAAAACATATACAGAGTATACATATAGTAAGATATTACAATGTGAAGATATCTTTGAACCGCTCAGAGAAGTTCATTTAAGATGTAATTCCGAATAACATTTGAATTTGTAAAAAAACATGCAAAAGAT